>JAHTLZ010000127.1:1520324-1581219 GCA_023846285.1 Phrynocephalus versicolor | reverse complement strand
TTGCACTAGCTGTATTCAGACCGATGAAGCTGTTTGGATGAACAGCGAAACATTTCTATCCCTCAAAAAAGAAGTCCAGTAGCTATGACTCAACTTCCAGATTCCTATTGGGATATATGCTTATGTTTCTTTTCGGCAGTGTATTGGATGACAGTTGGGCAGGGGTGGGGGTGGGGTTCATGCATACAGAAAGCTAGTGTGCCAAGGAAAAGTGATTTAGAACTTTTCCAGACATGCCAGAGATAATGGCATATCCTCCCTAGTATCGGTACATTTCCACTTTGCTCCCGCTGGGATCTTGAGATGGTACCATTCGGAAACAGATTTACCACCTCGTCACCTCTTTGTGTGAACTAGGCCTCAAGAGGCTGGAGATGAATGTAATGTTACCTTTTTTTTTCCTTGGAAGGGGGCTGAACCTACTTGCCCAAAGCACAGGGCTTGTTTTTTTTTAAACCCCCCCCCCATCCTTCAATAGCTCAGTTAAAGTCCTCCCTCAAGGCTTTCTTAAAGAAATTTGTTTAGTTTAAAAAAATTACTGCTGTGTCCCCCCCCCCCCCTTTACCCATTCTAGACTTTGTCTACTGTGAATTCTTCCTCCGTGGACTTCAGTTGTGTAAAGAAGATGGAGGAACCCCCTCAGGAGCTGGTCTGAGATACTTGAAACGCTGCCTCCAAGGGCACCCCCTTCGCCAAAGCCAGCCACGCAAATGTAGACATGAGGTGGAAGAATGCAGCATAGCATTTATTGCTCCCCACTCCTCGGCAGTAAAACAATCTATTTTGCCTAATGGTAGGGCTGGCCCTGCTTGGATAATTTGGCCTCCGTGAAAGGGGCGATTGGGTAGTTGTGGTGATCTAGTTGTTTATACATATGGTAAATAAAATCTACTGTATTTTTTGTTGGTTTGTTTCTGTGAATTCCCAGCCAAAATCGGTGAAGTGACTTTTCATCTGTCTGAACACACACACACACAATTGTTTTCCTTGTGGCCTGAGGGGTAAAGAGTAATTCCCGTTTTCTCTGGCACAAAGTCTTAACAGCAGCTTCTGAACTAGCACGGGGGAACGTGTAACCCGGGGTCCTCAGTCTACATCCCGCAGGCTGGATACGGCCAAGCGTAACCTCCCATGAGTCAAGTAGGCCTGTTCTAGTTAAGAGTTGTTCTAGCGTTGTGGGTCGCAACTAGAGTAGGCCCGTTTAAATCAGTGGAATGGACAGAAGACATGACTCAGAGGCAAGCCAGTTGGTTCAGAAAAAGGCTCCTTCGGCTCTGTTACTCAAAAGATAAATAAATCAAAATACAAAGCAATAATTATTCCATACTCATAAGTTATACAGCAGGTACCAGTAGAAGGAGGTAGGGAGAGAATGCTTCTAAGCTTAGATATGGGAAACGCTCCAAAAATTTCCTTTTTCAGAAGACAACTGGAAGGACCTTGCAGCCACCACCATGGCCAGCTGTGGAATTCTGGGAGTCATGACAAGAATCCTATCAGGTTATTACTGTGGAGGCAGTGAAATTGTATCAATTGTGAATTCTGGTATAGTAAAAAGAATTTGTTCTGTGCTGAACACAGGACGAACCAACAAGTTAACGGAGTTAGTTTTTATTGGGGTCATCCACTGATTTACCCCCAATGAAGAAAGCCCAAGGCAGAAAACCTGCATATTTGCATTTCAAAACATCTGGCTTGCAGTCCTGGGATCAGCAATGCTTTGACTCCTCCTCCTTCTGTTCTTATAGCAGCATGAGGGGTCAGAGGTAGGCTAAGATAGTCTTTGATTTTTAAAATAAGAGGCCAGCTGTGTGGAGGATGGGGGCTTTTCATTTTGGCATGTTCATCTGGTGTTTTTAAGGGGAAAATAAATTGGGAGGGGAAACCAGAAAGCAAAAGCAAAGCAAAGTGTTCTGCTTATATACTGCCCCATACTACTACAAGTAGTCTCTGGGCGGTTTACAATTTTATTTACAGTGTGCAGGCTACACATTGCCCCCCCCCCCCAGCAAGCTGGGTACTCATTTTACCGACCTCGGAAGGATGGAAGGCTGAGTGAACCTTGAGCCTGCTACCGGGGATTGAACCCAGGTCGTGAGCACAGTTTTATCTGCAGTACAGGCATTTAACCACTGTGCCACGAGAAGAAGGAAGACAAGTTTTGTGTATAGAAAGGGTGGGTGGCTTGGGCAGCGTTCCTGCATCCACGCCCCTGGTGAGCGATAACTACAAAATCAGTTGGGTGTGGAGCAAAGTCCAAGATTAGAAGCGTAGGCAATGGGCCAGAAGCAGGTGCTGTCGGGTCGGGTCACAGCTACAGGCTGGACATGGCTGGCTTGTCTCCTTTTGAGTTCTGAGATCTAGTAGTTGCAGGACAGGAAGGAAAAGAGATTTAAAGACAGAATTTGGGGTTCTGTTCCCGGCGGCTGGAAAGGCTTCTAGTACGAAGTGAGCGGACCAAGGGCTGCGTCGTCATTATTCCTCACAGTCGGAGGAGTGAGTTGCTTTAACCATGGCTTCCTGTACGCTGTTTGAGGACCTGGCCCCGGATTTCTCCTGCCCAATATGTTTGGAGTGCTTGCAGGATCCTGTTGCCCTTCCTTGCGGGCATCTCTACTGCCAAGCTTGCATCGAGACATTATGGGGAGCTCCCAGCGGTAAGCTGATCTGTCCACAATGCCGGGAAATTTTTCCAGAAAAAAGATACATCCCGTGCAAGCTTCTGGGGACCTTGATTTGCCGAATCATGGGGATGAATCCGGCAGGCGCTGAGGATGGGCGACACAGCACCGACGGTGGAGAAGCTGCGGCGTGCCAGAATCGCATGCCAATCCGAGATCAGGAGGTGACAAAGTGCTATAAGGTGAGACGGTCTAAACCAGGCATGTCCAAACTTCGGCCATCCAGATGTTTTGGACCACAACTCCCACAGTCCTTTGCCATTGGAAATACGGGCTTGGAATTCTGGGAGTTGTCCAAAACATCAGGAGGGCTGAAGTTTGGACATGCCTGGTCTAAACGGAGCTCTTGGGGCCAAGGAGGGGGACGTAGGTGGTTAATAGGGATGGGCAGGAAACAAAAAACGAAATGCTGTTTCGTTGTTTCATGATGTAACGAAACAAAATGAAACGAGATGAAACAAAACTGTCATTTTTCCATTGAAACGAACCATTTCGTTCCATCATGCAAACTAGGCCAGGTTTAAAGGGCTCCAGACATTGACAGCTTGGCAGGAGCCCTTTTAAAATGGCTCCTGGAGGCCCGGGCACCAAATCTGGTGTCTCTAGCACCCAAGGGAGCCATTTCATTTCGTTTCGTTTCATTTTTTATGAAATTTTTTAAAAAAGTTCATAAGAAACGAAATGAAACAAAATGGGGGTGAGCATGAAACAAAATGAAGCATTATTTTTCCATTTTGTGCCCATCCTTAGTGGTTAACTGAGTTACTGTGGATCTTTTGTAGATTCTGTTATAGGCTAAGGGTCTTTCTTTGGGCTGCCATGCCAAAGTAGGCTAGGAAAACATCCACTAGAAGTCGGGCCTTCTCGGTTGTGGCACCAGCCTTTTGGAACCTGGTCCTGGACAAGTGGGGCCCCCCTCCCTGCCTGCCTTTCAAAGGTTGTTCAAGACACAGCTCTTCACAGAGGCCTTGGATAGCAACCTCACATGAATTTTCCGCTTGCTGTGCCTACCCTGTTATGGGCAATGTCCATGCTGTCTTGGTTTTGTGGTGGTCTCATTGATGTGATTTCTTATTTTATTATTGCCATTGTTTGATTTATCGTCCTTTCTCTTTGGTTTTGTTGTTTGTTAACTGCTCAGAATAATGCCTCGCCAGGCTGGCATACAAATCTATGACAAACTTAAATGAATGAATGAATGAATGAATGAATGAATGAATGAATGAATGAATGAATGAATGAATACATACATACATACATACATACATACATACATACATACATACATACATACATACATACATACATACATACATTTTGGGCAGATGTCGGAATACCCCCCCCCCCCCCGGTGCCAGGGCTGCATATGTGGCTGGTGGATTAGAACTATGGATCTTTTTGGTCCTCTAATCTATTAGTTGTATATCTATATTGACTGTGTAGTTGCAGCCTTAGTCCTTGAAGATATGAATATGAATATTGGTGCCACAGTTGCCAATATGGCCCAGTACTCTATCCAGAACTGGACTGGCCACTTACTGGCCAAGAGGAAGGCTGGTGCTGGCCAATCAGACAGGGAGGCAGGATGATGCATGTCCTTGCATAGCTCCTGATTGGCCAGCCCCAGGGAGAGTGAAAGATGATGCATCCGAGGCTGCTTCCTGGTTGGAGTTTCGGCCCGCGCTACCCCAAACAAGGTAAGAGACTGGGATGATTTCGTTCTGGAAGGTGGATCCCGGTACCGAACCGCAGCTGTTCTTCCGTGTTTCGTTTTTTGATTTATGATTTATGATTTTGATTTATGATTTATGAATGTGTTTCCAGAATGGATTATGCTTGTAAACCAAGGTACTGCTGTATACGGGGGGGGGGGGGGCAAAAATGAAATTTAAGTCGAATTCCAGTATCAGTTTTTTTTAAAAAAAAAACACTCTTCCTTCAGCCATCTGGCCCATGGTATAGAGCAGTGATTCTCAACCTTTAGGTCCCCAGGTGTTCCTGGACTACAACTCCCAGAAATCCTAGCCCGCTCAACTAGTGGTGAAGACGTCTGGGAATTGCAGTCCAGGAACATCTGGGGACCCACAAAATGAGAACCACTGTGGAACCAGGGCTCACGTCTACCAAAAGTGCTTAACCCCTCCACTCCTTAATCCCTCCACTCGTTTTCTTGAGCAGAAGAAAGATCTGTCACTGGCTGTTTATCAAATGGAATCCAGTTTAGCCAAACTTCTCAAGCTGAAAGCGGAGGAAGAAGAAAAGGTCCAGAACTACCAGGTAAACAGCAGCAAGACTGCCGGGAATATACTGGGATTCAACTTCAACGCTTGGGCATTCTGAGTAGGGTCAGGATTGCGCTGATCCTACCTCTCTGGTTTCCAGGCAGTCATGCTGAGCTTGGATGAGCACATCTCTGCTCAGTTTAGGCAGCTCCACCACTGTCTCCATGCCCGCGAGGAGGCATGCAAAGCGTGGTTGGCCGACGAAGGGGGAGCCCTGCTCGGGGAGGCAGAGAAGCGACTGGAGGTGTTAAGGAAGGCTTGCCAGGCAGATCACGAACTGCTGCTAGAAGCTCGGGGTCTCCTGGAAGACCCTGCAGGGTGCCTCAAGGTAAGGGGAAAGCTGGTGTCCATGAAAAGACAAACACTAGCCTTCTACCTCCTATGGTCTAATTCCCCCTGAGGCAGGGGTGTCCAAACTCTGGCCCTCCAGGTGTTTTGGACCACAACTCCCAGAATTCCAAGCCTAGGTTGCCAATGACAAAGGACTGTGGGAGTTGTGGTCCACTGTAGTTGGAGGGCCAGAGTTTGGACACCACTGCCCTGAGGTGATATATCCACCGGCTTCTACGTTCACCCTGGCTGGTCACGTTATTTGGACTAGCTATGTCCTTCGAAGGGTTCCTGGCTGATAGCATCGCTTCAAGGGAGAAGCCCAGGGGGTACACCTTCTCTGATGTCACAGAAGCTCTCCAAATGGCTAGAGGAGGCGGGGCTTGCAGGCAGGCAATTTATTATCTCATTATATGTTGGTTTTAAGCGTTGTGAAGTCACACCAAATGCACAATGACCCTAACAGGGCTTTCAAGGTACATGAGGTATGCCTCCTACCCAGCAGTAAACTTCCAGACCAAATGGGGTTACCCCCCCCCCCAAAAAAACGGGCGAGAGCTAGGGGGCGCCGGGGGGAGTTTGTCCGTCCCCCCTTTTCTGTCTGTAGGGTGTCAATTCACTCCTGAGAAGGTGAGTGCAAACAAAAAAGAGGGAATGTTCATTTTTAATATAGATGCACCAGTATTTTTGGCGATAAATCTCTCTCCCTCTTCACCCCTTTTCTTGTGGTTGCATTTCCATTTGGCAAAGAATGAAGCAGCATCAAGACGTCCCAGCTTTTCCTGTGGCACCCCCTTCGTTTCAGATCCTTGGACAGTTCAAGGGGCCTTTGCAGTATGTTGCTTGGAGAGAAATGAGATCAGCTCTCAACATAGGTAAGTTGCTATGGGAAGGCTCAGTTTTCTAAGCATCATCATCATCATCATCATCATCATCATTATTATTATTATTATTATTATTATTATTATTATTATTATTATTATTATTATTATTATTATTAAAGGGTGATTAATCACAATTTGTGATTTGTCGGGGCTAACGAATTGATGGATTTCTCATGACAAATTGATGGATCTCCCCTTTAAAACACTATAACCACCACCCCTGGTGCCTAGAGCCCCTGAATTCACAGTGATGCTTCCTCTGACTCTCCTCTACAAGCCCTGCAAATTTGGAGAAGAATGGGGCCAGATATATGAGTTACGTGCCCCCCCAAATCCCCCTTGAAAGTGGGGCGCCTAAAAACACCAAAATTGCAGGGAGGCTCCTCCCAATTCTCCTCTACAATACCTCCGTGTTTGGTGAAGATTGGGTTTCAGACGTCTGAATTATACACCCACAAGTGAGGGCCCCTAGGAATGTGCCCCTTAGCAACTAGGTTGGGGACACCCAATTTTCACCAAACGTGGAAGGACTGTAGAACAGTCAGACAAAGCTTCTCTGCAAATTTGGAATCTCTAGGTGCCTGGTGTGAACTTTCCTGGGGGTCTCTCATGGGAGGTGCATCACTGAGACATCACGTTTCTAATCACCACCATATTTGGAGGGTTTGAAGAGAACAGTCAAGGGAAGATTGGTGTCTTTAGGTGCCTTTTATAGCCTGACGAATTGATGAATCAAAAATTGCTAAAAATTCATCAGCTGTATTCTTCGGGGGACTTTGAATATGGATCAATGAATTTGGACAAAAGAGCTGTTTTATCTCACAGTATTAAATACATGCTCCAATAGAATATTTTATGGCCTCCTTGGAATGGAATGCCATAGGAATGGTAGTAAGAGGGGAGTGAGCACAATCACAGGTCAAGGTTTTTTTTTTTTTTTTGAGGGGAGAGTAGAATACATTTAAAACAAAGAAAATGAAGACCCTTGTTCAGCGAAAAAGGAAAATGGTAGATGTGGGTTTTTTTTTACGCTTTAGCTGCTAGATTTCTAAATGCATAGAGTATCAAAATACGTCTGTTCCTCGTTTCAATCAAAGATGCACTCTTACTCGGTTCCTTTGCTGGATTTGTGACTTATCTCTCAGTAAAGACAGTCAGCGCTTACAGAGAATGGCTTTATTGTCATAGAACCATTTTTTGAGTGTGCCAGTGTTTTGTCAGCGCTCTCTCAGGAAACGTAGTACTGCTCTTGTATTCTAGACAGCTTAGATGTAGGATCAGTAAGACTGCGATTAAGATAAGGGAGCCAGCGTGGAAGAGTGGATAGCATGTTGGACGGATTGAAATACCCGCTTAGTCATGCAAACTCCCTGAAGCGGGGGAGGATGACTCTGGTAAATAACTGCTTGAACATCATCCCACATCCTACAAAAACCCTGTCCGAACAACATAAAATGGAAGTGATTTGATAGCATCATCATTATACGCTGTCAAGTCAGTTCTGACTTATGGCAACCATTCTGGAGTTTTCCAGGCAGAAAATACATTAGGACCCCGGCATCCGCTGGGGATTGGTTCCGGGCCTTCCCGTGGATAATGAAAACCATGGATAAGAGAGAATGCCTGTCCACCCACCTCCAGACTACTGTTTCCTGACAGTAGCTTGCTTTATGGCTGCTGTTTGTGACAGTAGCTTGCGTTACAGATGCTATTTGTGACAATAGCTTGCTTTACAGCTGCTGTTTGTGACAATAGCTTGCTTTGAGGCTGCTGAATTATTTAATTTTTTTCCTCTACCTACCGTGGATAACTGAATCAGTGGATAATGAATCAGTGGATACGGGGGTCCTACTGTACTCAGAAGTGGGTTTATAAGATTCACGTCTTCTGAGGTGCCCTGGAAATACAGAATGCAGCTTGCCCAAGGCTACACAGGCTGGCTATACCCATAGGTGGCACTGTGCAGGGAATAGACCTCTCAGCCTCCACCTATGCAGCCAGGGATCTGAAATCCAGCCAGCCAACACGAGGGCATCTTCATTAAAATTTATCTTGCCCTCTCCCATTTCTGCAGATTTCCCGGCAATCACCTTGGACCCCGACACAGCTCATCCTTGTCTTGTCCTTTCGGATGACTTCACCTGCGTCCGGGATGGACAGATGCGTCAGGATGTTCCGGATACCCCTCTGCGGTTCAACTACTGTGTAGCAGTGCTGGGTTGCCAAAGTTTCTACTCGGGAAAGCATTACTGGGAGGTGGAGGTCAGCAACAAGCCTTCCTGGACCTTAGGCCTGGCCTACATCTCCATCAACCGAAAAGGGGAAATCGCAGCCTCTCCGGGCAATGGATATTGGGTCATCCGGCTGCAGAAGGGGCTGGACTTAGTGGCCAAGGATACACCTCCGCAAAGGCTGTGCCCTGCTTCCTATCCCACAAGAGTTGGGGTTTATCTGGACTATAGCGGGGGGTTGGTGTCTTTCTACGATGCCTCCACCATGGGTCATCTCTACACTTTTGTTACCCCCAGGTTCACAGGGAGGTTGATCCCCTATTTTTGCCCAGGTCTGTATAATTCAGGGGAGAATTCAACCCCGTTAAAAATATGCCAACTTCCACTTTTGTAGAGTCGAAAAAGGACACACACGCTGCCCACTCTTCTCCATCCCTGTCATAATTCACAAGAGCAGTGGTTCCCAACCTTCCTAATGCCACAACCCTTTAATACAGTTCCTCATGCTGTCGTGACCCCCATGCCCTGCTTTGGAAGAGGCCACAGGCCCCCTTTGGCAGGCCACTGCCGCAGGTAGCACATAAAACTTCCCTCTACAGGCACCCTCAGCCAATCGCAGCCTCCGGTGCCGTTGACTGACATCCCTTCCAACCTATCAAGCTATAACTAACTCTTCCCCCCTTCCTCCTCCAGACCCAAGCCCTTTGTGCCTTTTTCTTCACTGGCTCCTGGCAACCCTTGTGAAATGGTCGTTCGACCCCCAAAGGGGTCCCCACCCCCAGGCTGAGAACCACTGCACAAGAGGGTTTCGTGGTTCCTGCATGAAGAATTCCCGAAATGAACCAATCTTTATCTCAAATAGGAAGTTCTCTGAGTCTTATCCCAGCCTTTAGTTCTGTTTATGGTCCCTGTTTATGGATGTCAGTGCCATCAGCTGATCCTTCCATTTTAGAACCACCCTTTAGACTGCATCCTGTATGGACAAATAAGACAATCTCCTGGAGGATCTACATTAGATTCCAGAGAAATTAAAACTACATTAAAATAGGGGGTCATCCTGAAATGCCAGCCTAGGTTTTCTTGCCTATCCAGTTCTTATCACAAAGAGGTGGACAAACTGAGAAATTACGCTGAGAGTGGGATCACGCCGAAGACATCACTTCTTGGATTTTGTTGCTGCTGCACTGACACTGGATGTGAAAGTTGATGCGAATAGCTATTACGTTGTTTCAGCCAAATCTGCTCCAAAGTTCTTCAGACAACACACATTCAGCTTCTTCGCGCCCTTCTATTCCCATTACTAGCCCAAATGCCATCTGGTACTGCAGGCTATAGACTCGTTTTATCTAAACCAAATTGGCTCTAAAAGACCAAATAAACTTGTAAGGCACACAACCATAACGTAACAATAATATGCATGCCAACGTTTTAAAGTTTGACTTTCAAAGTATTCAAACTAGGCTGGAGACAGGCATACCCTCCTTTGTATTTACATTTTTTAAGATGTGCCCTCATTCACTTACAGCTGAAAGAATGATACACACTTTGGTTACTGGACAGTACCTATGTTAATCTTTATTTATGCAATTTGTTTTGATTTGTTGTTGATTTATTTTTAAATTGTGACATGGTATGTATTAAACATGTAATTCATTCCTTCATTGTTTATTCTATTTTATTATACTGATCTGCCTGTACACTGCCCAGAGAAGCTATTTGCTAGATGGGCAGTATAAAAGCCTAATTAAAAATAAATAAATACTCTGAACGGGCTATTATCACCTTTGACTGGTACCTTTTTTTATCCTATCCGCCTATCTGATTTGAAGTGAAAGCTTAATCCAACAGATATAACAAGAGTAAAATTGTTGATTTAAAATTAAAAGAAATCAGGACACGCAAGGCCAGCAAGAACAGATTGGGCCTCTATCAGCAGCCGAGAGTTTTCTGAAAGAAAAGGAAAAATATTCAAATTGCTTGTAGAAAACAAAGAGTCTATTGCACATATCGGGTCAATCTTGCTTCGGTTCTGAAAATTTCCAGCAGTGCCCTATTTTTTATACCATCCCAGCTGCTTATGGCTACCTACCTACCAGCTAAGGATACTACATAATTAAGCATACTAGAGGAGCTTGTTTGTTGGTTGGGACTTGCATAATCACGAATTAATTTCTTAGCCTGAAGGAAATTCTGCAGCTTTGCTGGAGGAAATTCTGCAGCTTTCTGCAGAGGAAAGAGCCACCTCGTCATCATCCTAAGGGAAGTTCTTTTTTTGAGGACTACAAGGCCCAGAATCCCCCAGCCAACATGTCTGGAGGGAGGGAATGTGAGGTCTGTAGTTCTCAAAAGAAACTTCTCCAAAGACTGCCTTGTTGCAGGCGCTACGCCTTTCAAATAGCCAGGCTCCATTCAAGCTTTTCAGGCCTTCAAAAAGAGCTCTTGGTTGTCCCAATAGGTGGAAAATTTCAGCCGCCTTCCTCGCACTCCTCTCCAATCCTTCGCCTCAAGGCTTCGACGGCAGGTAGAAATCCAACAGGTGTAGCCTCCCCTCCCCTCCTCTGCTTGGTTATGGGCGGAAAAAAAGGCTTCTCGGGTGTTTGCAGAGTAAACAAAGCAAAAAAAAAGCAAGCCAATCAATAAAACAAACGAATAATACAGTGGACCCTCGTATAACAAACAGTTTGTATAACATAACATTTGTACAACATAAAAAATTCCAGATAGGGGAAATTTGCTTAACATAATTGCCTATGGGGAGAATCCATGCAACATAACAATGGGATTACTCCGTTTTCAATGCATTCCTATTGGAAATTTGTATAAAGGAAAATTTGCTTAACATAATTTCATTTGGAACGAACGAATTACTTTATACAAGGTACCACTGTAAATATATTCCCTTAAAAAAAATCAAAAGCGCACGCAAGGAGAAGGAGGGGGACCCGAAAGATCCCATGGGTTGCATCGGGTCCTCTTTAAAAAAAGGGGAACCCAGGGCAAGTTACTCTACGGCGTTACTTGTTTTCAAAAGTAACGCTTCCAAGACAGAGCTGCGTTGGATAGAGTCCTGGTTCCTTCCGACGAAGTGCGCTGCCAAAAACCGGAGAACCTCTCCCTCCTGCAATGCCCAGCCTTGCTTTTCTGCTTACCCTCCACCCCCCATTTCTCCCCATCGACCTCCTTGTTTAGAGGCGAACGGGTTAAACACCATAGAGAACTCCTCCTCCTCCTCCTCTTCCTCCCCTCCTTTCCAGGAGCAGCTGGCGGCGGAAGAGGGGGATCCGTCTAAGGGAGGGAACTTCCTCTCCCCTCCCAGGCACCCTGAGCCCTGGGTGGCTGGTGATCAGCGGTAGAAAAAGAGATTTAGTGGGGCGAAAGGGGGGTTGAGGGGAAAGGATCTCCCTTGCCCTGATGGGGAGGGGATCCCCCTGGGAGCGCATCTCCGCAGCATTGCACCCTTGCTGGCCAAGGGACAGCTGGAAGGGTGAGTCGTTGGGAGCCCTTTTTTTGCCCGAGCTGGGAAATGGGTGCATCTCAGGAGGAGGAGGAGGAGGAGGAGGAAGAGGAGGAGGGTGAGGGTGATTTTGCAAACAAAAGAAAACAGGGCGGGTTGGCGCTGAAGGGTAGTGAGACAGCCGTACCAGTGATCTCTGTTTTGTTTTGTTTTTAAATTTCTCGCAATAGATCCCAAAGTGGTGGTTGATCGAGGTATTTGTGCCAAGAGGAGGTGGCATGGCAGGAATGCAATAGTATTACTTGCAGGTCAGTTAACACGGGTTATGTGGTGTTTTTACCCCCTCGTCCTATATGCACAGAAGAGGGCCAGCGACCTTATTCGTACTCCCTCCTCCCCAGGAGCATGCATCACTGAATTTAGCAAGGCTTACTCCTAAGGAAATGTGCATTAAAAACACACCCCGGGGGAACTGGATTTTCATCACCGCCTGTCAGTGGATCCAGTTAATCCTGTGCTACTGATTTTAACCTGGAATCGAAGGAAAGTAGCATTTATTCGGGATTCATTGCTGCAGGCAGAATACAAGATAAACTTCTCGCTGCATTGAATGTTGACCTAATAATGCTGGTCTTGCTGTATTGCTGCCTTAGACAGATATGGGTGTGTGGTTTGTACAAGGCCCAGTTCCTGGGATTTCAACTTCCATCATCCCAGACCATTTGCTGTACTGAGGCTGATGAGATTTGTAGTCCAAAACCAGGTTGCAACAAGGCAGTTTTGTATGCCTTGATGCTTTTCATCCCTTTGGAATTGGCCTGCTTTCCAGAGTGATGTTATCTCATTTTTGTCTTTCTCCACTGCCAGACATGCAGATTGGAGCAGGGCTCCTACACACCCAGTCACAAACAGAGCATCAATTAAATGCTTAGATTGCTTCCGGGCACTAAGAAGTCAGGGAGGATGACTTTGAATATGGATTTGGCTCTCACTGTTCTTGGTGGCTCCTGACAAATTCCAGCTACCAATAGTTTAGCAGTACTGTAGGTGGTAGACAATGGCACAATCAACATATGTTGTGCAGATGCAAATCAGAGTCATAAAATCATAGAGTTGGAAGGGACCTCAAGGGCCATCTAGTCCAACCCCCTGCCATGCAGGAACCCCCTTCACAGTGCTCCCAACAGATGGCCATAAGAACATAACATAAGAACATAAGAAGAGCCATGCTGGATCAGGCCAAAGGCCCATCTAGTCCAGCTTCCTGTATCTCACAGCGGCCCCACCAGATGCATCTGGGAGCTCATGAGACTAGATATCTGTCTCCTGATACCACTCCCCTGCATCTGGCCCTTGAAGTATCCTGGTTTAAAGCCTAGAGATTACACATCTCCATCATGGTCTGTAACCTGTGATGGACTTTTCCTCCAGGAATCTGTCCAGTCCCCTTTTGAAGGCATCCAGGTCAGATGCCATCACCACATTGTGTGGCAGGGAATTCCATAGACTTACAACGCGCTGGGTGAAAAAATATTTTCTTTTGTCAGTTTTTACTCTCCCAGCCCTCAATTTGAGTGTATGTCCCCTAGTTCTGGTATTTTGGGAGAGGGAGAAGAGCTTCCCTCTATCCACTTTACTCATACCCTGCATTATTTTGTATGTCTCAATCATATCCCCCCTCAGGCGCCTTTTTTCCAGACTAAAGAGGCCCAAATGTTTTAGCCTTTCTTCATAAGGGAGGTGCCCCAGCCCACTAATCATTTTAGTCGCCCTCTTCTGCACCTTTTCCAGTTCCACTATGTCTTTCTTGAGATGCGGTGACCAGAATTGTACACAATACTCCAGGTGGGGCCTCACTATTGTTTTGTATAATGGCATTATAATGTTGGCTGTTTTATTTTCAATCCCCTTTTTGATAATCCCTAGCATGGAATTGGCCTTCTTCACCGCTGCCGCACATTGGGGAGACACCTTCATGGAGCCACCCAGCCTCTGCTTAAAGACCTCCAAAGAAGGAGACTCCACCGCCCTCCAGGGCAGCATATTCCACTGCTGAACAGCTCTAACCATCAGGAAGTTCTTCCTAATGTTGAAATGGAGTCTTTTTTCCTGTACTGCAGTTTGAAACCATTGCTCCAAGTCCTAGTGTCTGAAGCCATGGAAAACCAACCTGTGCCCTCGTCAATCTGACATCCTTTCAAATATTTAAACATGGCTATCATATCCCCTCTCCACCATACTTATTTCACCAATATTCAGAGGAGCCACACATTTAAGGAGCTCAGCAAGCTTAAATCCATTTGGAACCAGAAAAAAGAAAGTGTTCCACTTATAACCCTGATACTATTTCTTGTTTCAGATGCCATTGACTCTCCCGACCCACAGCTTTGTAGAGTTGAGTTCCAAAGAGTTTGGCCTGGGAAGCCATGCAGAAGAACTCGGAAGCGGAGGTCTCATTGGGTATGTCTTCAGATCACTGCATGTCATTATCTACAGGGTGGGCTTGGTGAGTTGGATACTGAAACAGTTCCCAGCTTCAGGAGTTCAGTTCCCCATTGGGTCTTGTCAGAGAACAGCCAGTTGATGTGGCCTTGGGCGCCCTGCAAAGTCCCAGAATGCTTCCAGAAGAGGAGAAAAGTAAACCATTTGAGTACTCTTCATCTTAAAAACCCCAGGTGGGCTTGCTATAAGTTTGAATGGACTTCATGGCATGCAATTATTTATTATGTTTTCAACATGCTCCTAAATATCAGAATTGTGGAAGCATGTACAACATCCGTGGGAAGAAATATTTGGCATTGTGGGTACCCCTGTGCTAAATGATCCATATTATTAAGGGTTGGACCTCAGGACCATAATGTGCAGTAACAAATACCATCAGCTGCAGGTTATCCTTCAAGGAAAAATAGATGAGAAGCGTGGCCCGGGGCGTAGAAGAACTTTCTTGCTGACAAATTTAAACCAATGGTGCGCAGTAAAGTGTTCTGCTTATATACCGGCCCATACCACTACAAGTAGTCTCTGGGTGGTTTACAATTTTTAATTACAGTGTGCAGGCTACACATTGCCCCCCCCCCAGCAAGCTGGGTACTCATTTTACCAACCTCAGAAGGATGCTGTAATTAAAAACTGTAAATCGCCCAGAGACTATTTTGAAGTGGTATGGGGCGGTAGTAAGCAGAACACTTTGCGAGATGTTGCCTACTTTTCTGATTCTTCTCCCCCTCTCTTTCTTCTGGCAGATGATGGAGAGCCCCCAAAAGAGGAGGGAACAATGCAAGTGGGTGCCTTATATCTTGAGCCCCAAAGCCACGTGGAGGAGGGGGAGGACAGGCTGATGGTAGCTCGCGCACCTCCGCCCCGTGGGAAGGGAGAACGCCCGTACCCCTGTGGCGAATGTGGGAAGGCGTTCAGCCAGTGGTCCAAGCTGGTGCGCCATCGGCGCATCCACACAGGCGAGCGCCCCAACACATGTACTGACTGCGGCAAATCCTTCACCCAGAGCTCTCACCTCGTCCAGCACCGGCGCACGCACACCGGCGAGAAGCCGTACGTCTGCGGCGATTGCGGCAAAGCCTTCTCCTGGAGCTCCAACTTGGCCCAGCACCAGCGCACCCACACGGGCGAGAAGCCGTACGTCTGCCGCGAGTGCGGCAAAGCCTTCTCGCAGAGCACCAACCTCATCAAGCACCAGCGCAGCCATACGGGCGAGAAACCCTACCGCTGCCCGGAATGCCCCAAGAGCTTCTACCGCTCCTCCGACCTCATCCAGCACCAGATCACCCACACGGGGGAGCGCCCCTTCAAATGCGACGAGTGCGGCAAAGGGTTCACCCAGAGCGCCAACCTGGTCAAGCACCGGAAGATCCACGCCGGGGAGAAACCGTTCCGTTGCAACGACTGCGGGAAGACCTTCATCCAAAGCTCGGAGCTCATCCAGCACCAGCGCACTCACTCGGGCGAGAAGCCCTACCAGTGCCAAGAATGTGGCAAGCGCTTCGGCCACGGCGCCACCTTAGTCAAGCACCAGCGGCTTCACATGGGAGTGGAGCCCTACCGCTGCGTCGACTGTGGCAAGACCTTTGGGCTCAGTTCGGCCCTGGAGCGCCACCGCCGGTGCCACAGCGAGAGCCGTCCGTACGCCTGCGCCGAATGCGGCCAGAGCTTCTCCTTGGCCTCCAACCTCACCCTGCACTCCCGCATCCACCGGGGGGAGAAGCCGTACCGCTGCGCCGACTGCGGCAAGTGCTTTGGCATGAGCTCCACCCTCATCCGCCACCAGCGCATCCACACCGGCGAGAAGCCCTACGCCTGCCTCGACTGCGGCAAGGCCTTCGTCCGCAGCTCCCACCTCACCCAGCACCGCCGGACCCACACGGGCGAGCGGCCGTACCATTGCGAGGAGTGCGGCCGGCGCTTCTCCCAAAGCTCCAACCTCATCACCCACCAGCGCATCCACATGGAGGAGCGGCCCCATGTCTGCCACGGCTGCGGGCGGCGCTTTGCTCAGGAGGGGGAGCTCCAGCGCCACCAGCGGGAGGAGGGCGGGAAGTGCAGCGGCACAGGGGCCTCCGGAGAACCAGAGGGAGGCGCCTCCTGCACGTACGACACAGATGCGGAGAGTCAGGCGGATGGTGCGGTGTCGGCTCTGGGCGAGGAGGGCTGTGCCACGTGTGCTGCTTGTGGGCTGGACTGCCAAGAGGCAACTGAGCTGGAGCGGCACCGGCAGGCGTTTCACGCCAGTGGCCTTTGTGGCATCTGCGGGGAGAACTTCCCGGACGGCGCCACATTGGCCCGCCACGAAGAAAGCCACGCCTCTTACATCTGTTCCGAGTGCGGGAGGAGCTTTGCCGACGCTCACGCCTTAACCAGCCACCAGGAGAGTCACACCTCGTGGATATGTGGCATCTGTGGGCAGAGCTGTAGGGATCGCTGGGCCCTGGCGGTGCATGAGGAGCGTTCCCACGTGGCGTTTGGGCACAGCAAAAGCAGGCGGCGCAAAGGAAAATCAAAGCTTCGGCCGGAGCAGGGTTGTCCCGTGGATCTTGCCCGTGTAGGTTCCAGAAGGGATTCGAGCGAGGGGACCGTCTGCCGGAAAATGGCAACGAGGCCCATCCTCCTTGAACGTGGGGAGAGCCGCAAGGAGAGCGTGGAGCCGGAAGAGTATCGACAGAACGGTAGGAGGCCTCACGTTTGCTCTACATGCGGGCAAGGATTTGCTGACCGTATGGCCCTTCGCCGCCACGAGATCGCTCACCGGCAGAAGAAACTGGACAAGTGCCCCGTGCATGAGCGGAGCACGACGGATCCCATGGCCTTGGCTCAGCACCGGGAGGGACACAGCCACGAGAAGCTGCACCGGTGTGCCAAGTGTGGGGAATCCTTTGCCGACTCCCCTGCCCTTGTGCACTACCAAAACCGCCATCTTGGGGACAAAGCGCACGGGGGCCTTGGAGCTGGAGGATCGATCCACGCCGACTGCGCTCCGGCCCTGCCTCTAGATAATCCCACGGAGGGGTCTCCTGATCCATGCCTTCCGGCATCCCCAGAAACTCCTCCCAGAGGCGAGCCGTCTGATGCAAAGGCAGTCTCCAGCGGCCCTCAGAGCATCCAAGCGAAGGATCAGCCATTTAGGGACGGCGTGGGCTTTACTGCCTCGCAGGGGAGCCATTCGGAGGAAGAAGCTCTTGACAAAAGACCTCAGAGGACCCAAGCAGAAGAGACGGTCTCTCTGGGCGGGTGCCTTGGCGACACCCCCGCCCTCGTCTCAACGCAACCCGCCCTCCTAGACGAGGAGTCTCCCTTAGGTTTCCCAGCTGGCTCTCCTTCCAAAGACGTTTCCGCTGCTTCTTTGCCTCCGGGAAGAGGCGCGACCACAGACAGGCCGGCTCCAGTCTCCACCGAAATGGCTGCCCTGATGCGGCGTCTTAGCACCAAGCCCTACAAGTGCCACCACTGCGAGCAGAGCTTTGCAGATACTGCCGGCCTGTCCCGCCACCAGAAGACCGGGCACGAGAAGCCGCGGCCGCTTGCCTGCTTGGAGTGTGGGAGGGGCTTCCCGGAGAGGCTGGCTCTGGTCTGGCACCAGGCGGAGCATAGGGTGGAGAAAGGCCGCAGTGGGCGGCCCCCTCCTGCCCTGCGAGAAAAGGGTCAGGGTACAGAGAAGGACAGTGGGGACCCTCTGGAGTTTGGGGAGAGCTTCACTGAGATCTCGGCCATTCTTTTGCAGAGAGGAAGCCGCGTCCCTGAAAGGGGCGCTTCGCAGCGGCCCAAGGATCATGGGGCTCTCGGGAAGGAAGACTCGGGGGATACGTCAGAGCCCTCGGGGGCCTACTTTTGTCTGGATCTGGGGAAAAAAACGGGCGCCGGCAGCGTGTTATCCCAGCGCCGCGTTCAGCGGGACAAAGGCAAATTCCTTGGACGTTCGGAGTTGGGGAAGATCTCCAGGAAGAACTCAATCTTGTTGCAGCACCTCCAGAACCACACGGTCGAGAAACCGTGATGCCTGGGGATGATGGGTTTTGTAAGTTGCCGAGAGGTATGGAGTGTTTGCCCCACAATGGTCTGTTGCTTTCTTTCGTCTGCTCCCCCACTGCTCAGGGCATATTAAGTGGCAAGGGCAGATAGCGCTGGGGCTTTAAATTCTGCCAGGAACTAGAGATGTGGCCTGGAAGGAGAGACAATATTATAAACATTCTTCTTCTTCAGCTGGGGAGATGGACAGAATCGAAACAGGGTTGGTTGTAGCAACAAAACAAACAAATAAATGATGAGAAACCCTTCCTTTCTTTAGCAGCAGGGCACAGCGGGAGTCCACCTGTTTCTTTTCTTTTAGTTCATTTCTCCCTGACCTCGTCTCCACCCCATACCTGATCTAGAACATCTGCAGAAGAACCATTTGAATTAAAATTAGAGTTGGGCACGAAACTGGTTTGTCCCAGTTCGCCAGGATGGCAGCACAGGTGCTGCATCTCCCTTCCCCGGCTTCCTCGGCCGATCAGCCACTCACCTGCATGAGCTTTCTGGCTTTTTCCACCTCCTTGGCTAATCTCCCCCTTACAAGCAAGAGCACAGACTTCCCTGCCCTGTCCTTTTGTCTGACGGGGAAATCAGCCCAAAAGGTAGGGCAGAGAAGCCTGCACAGTTACCGCCCTTGAAGATCAGTTGAGGAGGTGCAGGAAGCTAGCACACATGGCCTTGGCGAGTGGCTGGTTGATCCAGAAGAGGAGGCAGGGGAGGGCCACAGCAGCACCTGTGTTGCAGCCTTTATGAACTGGGACGAACCGGTTCGTGCCCATCTCAAATTGAAATATATGGAATGAATGGGAACCATCAGGAGGTGGCTTTTCACATAATCTGGTTTGTGCTTGGTGGGAAGGGACTGTTGTGTGGATGTGCAGAGAATGAGCAAGAAATGCTGAGCAGTTTGCCAAAATTGAGCGCTCTAAAGCCATTGGATATTGTACTCTTTGGAAGGGATGCCACCTCGAATGCTGCCTTGTCATGTACAAATGAGGGTGGAATCTCCTTGGTTCTTTCTGTTCATACAGCGTTTTGCTCTGCAGTTGGCTGGACAACTTCTGAGCTTGTGCAAAGATGGGTTTGGTACCTCCTTGGGCAAACCGAAGTCTTGTTCATTTCAAGGGGGTGAGTTTGGGCTTATGCAAAGGCAAGCCAGAGAAGGTGTAGAGGTATCGCTCCACACGATGTGGAAGGGATGCATCATTTGGATTGTTTTGCACTAGTGCTGGCTGGGAATCGTCCTCTTTTTAACAGGAAGCTAGGCTGGAGCCTGTGAGCTAGGCCTTCTCCCAGGTGAGCAAAATTTAGGTGTCCTTAGGTGTGAACTTTGTCAGGTAGAACACCACCAGAATGGAGAATTTTGCAAAGCAGGAGTCGAAAAAAAGCTCTAAACAGCACGTCCCTACATACATGTATTTTCCCCATCTATAAGACACCCCCAGGTATAAGACACACACCCCTTTTCCAACGAAAAACAACAGTCTCAGCTTAATCTGTATATAAGATGACCCTCAATTTTTAGTCTAACAATTTAAGACAAAATATAGTCTTATACGTAAACAATAGTGTAATGCTCCCCTAGCATTGAAAAGGTTTTGTTGAAAAAAAGGTGGAAATGGAGTTGTTTTGCTTTCAGGAAATTACATCTTGCACAAAATGGCTCCTTTTGGCATATCCTGTCATGTGATGACTGATCTCCCAGCTACTGTTTATTGTGGGACATGTGTTGCTAATATCCTTTGTTGCCACACTACCCTAGATTTTTGGGAGTGCTTTTTGGAGCTTTGAAATTGCTTCTTGCAGCATGATTCTTTTGATAATACCACCTGAGGTAGATGGAATTAGCATACTGGAATGTTCTGCTATCATCTCTCTTACTTCTTCGATTTCCACTCCACGGAGCAAAACCTAGAACATGCAGAGAAAAGTGAATTCTAGAAAGTGAATTAGAGAATTATCTTGAATTATTTTGTTCTGTGGCTGGATCTCTTTGTCCAACATAAGCTTTTTCTAGAATTCTAAGAATTCTAGTTTACATCAGGGTGGATAAAAATCAATAATTATTTTTTTAAAAACCAAATTGATTTAAATTGTGATTTCAATTTAAATACTGGTAAGCATTTTTTAAAATTAAATTGTCAAAAATATCCAATTAAAAATGTGTGATTTAAATAGTGATTTTAAATAAATTTGTTTTAAATCAAACCCACCAGTAACAAGTGGGAAATGGGATACAGGAATGGATGGATCACAACTCTGTATTCCCACGTTTTTCTAGCTTCACAGTCACACTGGTCTGACCTGTCTACCTTTAGCTGTGGTGGGTAAAACTCACCAGTTATCAGAAAATGGTTTGTGAAAGAGAGGGAGTCAGAGACCCACACTGGGAGATACAGAATGAGAGAGAATGAAAGTGAATAAATAAGTCAAGTGGATTTTCTAAATCATACACAATTAGTGCATCTCTGACTTCTTGTGGTGTTTTGTTTTGGCCCCTGTTAGATTTTTAAACATATCCCCCACTCTGGT
The DNA here is from genome assembly GCA_023846285.1 of Phrynocephalus versicolor. Classification (NCBI taxonomy): domain Eukaryota; kingdom Metazoa; phylum Chordata; class Lepidosauria; order Squamata; family Agamidae; genus Phrynocephalus; species Phrynocephalus versicolor. Next base: position 1,560,306 of record JAHTLZ010000127.1, on the reverse strand, counting down.
ACAGTTTTAGGCTGAACAGCTAAACATCTACCTCACCAATCCAACGAGCTTCCAAACTCAGCAGCCGCTTAGGGTGGTGTGCGTGACCCAAGCTTGCTGGCATTGTCTTGGCCTTTGAGAGGACGTATCCTGTGTGTGATGTGGAAGGAACTGCGGTTGCCTCTTGTTGGGAATAGAAGCTACCACAGATCTTGGCAACGCTTGGGGCTCCAAGTCTGGAGCCCCATGTCCGAATCTGCATCATGGATGCCAAGCCCCAAGCCTGAGTCTCTATTAATAACAAGCTTTATTCAGTCTCCCAAGAGGGGGTGGACTGTGTGGGTGTGCAGCTCTGGGGCTTGTGAACCACCCCTTTTTGGTCCCATCCGACCTGCTTGCCTTCCCTTCCCTCCACCCCCCCACAAATAAAACCCCAACCCTCCTATGTGTCTGACTCCTCTGCTGCTGTCAACCACCATTTTCCTGCAAAGTTTTTTTTTTTAGTTTAAGGCACCATTCATTTAAAGAACAGAGACTCAATAACACGAGGGGGTCTGAGTTGCAAATTGAGTCGGAGTTGCTGACACCCCCCTACCCCCAAGCTGAGTGGCTGATGTGACTTAAGTCCAGCTTGCCAGCAAACTGGGGGACGTGAGACTGGAGAATAGAATAGAGTTTTTATTGTCATTATGCATATGCAAGATATGCACAACGAAATTAGAGTGCTGTTCCACAACTCACTCTAAACAAGAAACCATACAAAACACATAAAACACCATACAAGATATTAAAAACTCTTAAAATCGCTTACAAAATTTAAAACACTACTGTACTTAAAAACTGATTAGGATGGTGCTAAAACTGTGAGCCCCCATCGCTGGAAATTTTGTAGGGGGCAGCTCCTTTTGAGGCTGAATGAACCATAATAATCAAGTATTAATTAAAATCAACACTTGGCTGCTTTGGCCACCTATACTCTCCTTTTCCTTCCTCTCTCTGTTTCCTCCTTTCCCCTTTCTTTCAATCACATTGATTTCCCCCCAACACTTGCTTCTACTGGGGTTCTCCCCTTCATTTCTAACATACACCGTCCGATGCGTCTTTGCTCAGATAAAAGCCCCATAACATTGCTTGGGATGTACTCCTAGGTCAGTATGCATGGCGTTGTCACCTTAAGCACTCCTACTTTGCAACTCAGGGTTCAGGTCTGGTTTCCTCCAGTAGAATGGATGAAAATTTCCCTTGTAGCATTCAGATCATGATGATAGAGGGAGCTCTCTGTATATTTATGCCTGTCAGTTTTCTTGTTGGGAGGGGCTGAGATCGTTGTGATAAATAAATCATTACCTCTTCGGCTAATCATTTTTGGTTGAAATCGGTTTGGTGGTGTGGTTTGCCACTGAATCCCACCTCCCCCCCTTAATTTTAGGAATGTAACAAACCTGAAACTAAAAAACACCTGGTTTATGCAAATAGTTTGTGTGATGTTTTCTTTCCTATGATCACTGACCCTGCTTCTGTTTTTAATATTATACTTTATTGTTATATTCGCAGTGATTATTTTTCCCTTTCCAGTTTATAACCTCCTGTGAACAGGGTGGATAAAAAGAATAAAGATTGTGTTTTTTTTTTATAAACCAAATTCATTTAAATCACAGTTTAAATCATGATCTAAATGAAAATGAATTTTAAAAAATTAAATAAAAATCCTGTTTTTAGAATTTAAGGCATGATTTAACTCAGTTTGACTTCAATTAAACCCACTCTGCCTGTGAAGGAGACTATCAAGGTTGAATCTACAAACCAAAGAAATCCTAAATCTAAGAAGTGAGCATACTGTACTGTATTAGCTGATGAAACAATTATAAAAGCAGTTGTTGTACAAAAGAGGCAGCCTTTATCCATGATGTAGCATGTGTGTGTGTTCTTTTAAAGTGGGTTCAAAATCTTTTAAACTAAATCACTAAAATAGCATATGGAAAAGAATACCAGATTTATTTTTAGTGCAAGGGCTCATAAAAGCTCCAGATGCTGAGAACTAGTTGGAACAAGCTTTTCTTTTTTGGGGATGAAAGGATGTCACCAAAAGTAACCTTATATGTTGATGTCAAGAGCTGGCTAGCTTTATTCAAAACACACCTCTAGTCAACAGGAAAAGCTCTTGGAGCAGCTTAACGGTACATGTTAATGCCGATAAAGACAGTCCATACTGTCTGGTTTTTATAATTTTTAAAAGTTACAGCACAAAAGAAAGCAGTGAGGAGGAGGGAAGAGGAAAATGCTGATGGTGACACTACTCACTACTGCCAAATATCTCAATCATATCCTCCCACTGGCTTCATACACAGTATTGAGAAGGAGCCCAATGTGCATAGATATGGATAGATATGTGTATAGATATAGATGCCCTAAGCATATCCTATCTTGCCTGATTTCGGAAGCTAAGCAGGGTTGGCCCTGGTTAGTACTTGGATGGGAGACCACCAAGGAATACCAGGTCCTGTAGGTACCTGGAGTACTAGGAACTGGCAAACCACTCCAGTATTCCTGCCAAGAACATTCCGTGGACATGGGGTCACGAAGAGTCGGTCACGACTGTAACAACGCAACACACACACACACACACACACAACACATGGACAATGTCTAAGCATCTTATTGGGTCCAGCTTGTGCCATGTTCTCCATTCCTATTTCACTCTCAACAACCCTGTGAGGTAGATAAGGCAGAGGGTGAACTTGGGCTGGACTGGTGCAAAGGTCTTTCCCCTTGTATAAAGCCATGGGCAGGTGTATTTCAGAAAAGTTCATCCTGATTTGGTTCATATTCCTACTTAATTCATGCAGCTGCAGAAGGTACAGCAGCTGGCCACCTTGCGAGCGAAAGTAGCTCAAGTTCAGTTAGAAATCTTCATGGCTTAGTTCCAAGGCTATAGCCATTACACCTCACTGCCTCTTTTTTCTTTTTTTCTTTTTGCTGGCCCCAAACAAGAGTGGCAGCTGGCAGCCCTCTCAAATGGTCTTCTCTTCTGTATATGACCAGTCAGAACGCTTTCTTAACCACTGAATGAACCCAGAAACCACTTCTCTTTTTGAGATACATTGATGACATTTTTTCTGATCTGGACCTATGGAGAGGAATCCCTTAAAAAAAAACCCAACAGGACTTCCATTCATGTCCAAACTTTGGCCCTCCAGATGTTTTGGACCACAACTCCCACAGTCCTTTGCCATTGGAAACCTAAGCTTAGAATTCTGGGGGTTGTGGTCCAAAACATGGTTTACTCCTTTAAAAGGGCAAGTTAAAGTGAAAACTACGAATCCCAGAATGCTCTTCGACGTTCCCTTCCCACGTCTCCCCGCAAAGGAAGAGGTTGGTGATTTTTCGTGGGCTTTCCATAAGCTTGATGTTTAGGAGCTTTTTTTTTAATCCACGTCTCTTTCCTTTAACTTGGAGTTTTTTCCCTCGCCTCTGTTTGCGTTTATTCCAGATGATCGAATGGATCTGAAACGATGCCGGTCAGTAAATGCAAGTCATTCTTTGCCAGGTTAATTTGGAATAAGACGATTTAATGCTTTGGTCTCTTTGCGATTCGTGGCATATTTCGAATCGCCTTATCCTTAATGGCGTTTTCTTCTTATTATTATAATTAAAATTCCACGTAGTTATAGTGGAAATGTAAAAAGATCCTGTAAATTCGGACTGCTAATCTCATAATTATTCTGCAGAATGCTCCGTGTTTCATGTCAGTTAGTTTTAGAGATCATCGCATGCCCGGGTAGCAAGGAATAAAAATGGGAGCTTGTTTATTTAGGTTGGTAATTCGGTGCTGCATTTCTGTTTTCGCATCTTGTATTTGCAGGGCCTCTGCCTCTCTCTTTTGGACGCACCATGGTTTGGGGTTTGGGGCATTATGGATATGGAGGGTCACCTTTGCAATGCCGAAAGTGGGCAAGAGAGGCGAGGCAAGCAAGCTGCAGGAATATTTGCAATTGGCCATTCAGTTCCTTCTCTAAAGTCGTGTTAGAATTAGTAGAAAAGGAGAATTTTAGCGGGTTTTTTTTTTAAATGGCCCAGTCAAGGTAGGAAACAGCAGGCTCATGGTTCTTGTCTTCCTACCTTGCTCGTTTCCCATAAACATTTACTGGGCCTGTGAATAAAAAGGACAAGAGGAGTGGAGAGTTGTGGTTTTGGATTACACAAATCCCAGAATTCAGTCCAAACGGTGACACTTCATCTAATCCGGAGTGGGGGGGGGGGCGGGGCGGGGCTGGAGAGCACCCAACAGTATTATAGGGGAATTTTAGGAGGTCTGTATTCTGGTCGCAGGAGCTGTAGTCCAAATGGTGGGACTCATAATGGCAGGTCTTGGTAGCCATGTCTAGGGTCATTGGTAAGCCTCACCTCTTATTCATTTTATCACCAATGCTTATAACTGCAACCCCCCCAATTTTTCCTTTGATAAATTCAAGGAAGAAAAAATGGCTCTCATAGGTACTCCGTCGGTTACCCTGCCTGGGGAATTCTGGGATTTGTAGTCAAAAAACAATGACCCAAACCCAACCCAACCCAAAAAATCAAATTTGCATGCCTATAGAAAGAGACTGTTGATTGTAAACTAGGCCAAGGTGGTGGAATTTCAGGCCCCAAGGCTAATTTGTTTCTTCTCCACAGCACTGTTGTAGAACTCCCAACCTCTGGCTCTGAGTGTAGCCGGATGCCTGAACCACTCAGCTACCCTGAGACTTTTCTAAAATGTTGAAATGTCACTCCTGATGCTTAGCTACTTGGCTTTAAAAACATTTACCTTGCAATATCTTGGTGTTTGCGTCTTGTCAATTTTACTCTGGTGCCACCTGTCACTGGAATACAGCCCCCTAAAATTGGCCTGACAGAGACATGGCTCCTCCTAAGACCATCCTTGCTTAGACTACATTCTACAGTGGTACCTTGTATAAAGGAATTAATTCGTTCCAAATGAAATTATGTTAAGCAAATTTTCCTTTATACAAATTCCCATAGGAATGCATTAAAAACAGAGTGATCCCATTTTTATGTTGTACAGATTTGCCCCATAGACGATTATGTTAAGCAAATTTTCCCTATCTCCGGAATTTTTTATGTTGTACAAATTTTATGTTATATAAGCTGTATGTTATACAAGGGTCCACTGTATTTGGAAGCTGTACCATTTATACTTTAAATACATTATATTTAATATATTTTGTTTCCCCTTGAGCACTGAAATATGGAGAATAGCTTCTAGTAATGGATGTGGAGATCTTACAAATGCTGCCAGATCACAGGTTCCATCACCCCTCATGGAGAAACAGTAACTCCTATAAATATAATGGTCCCCCACTATTTTGCGGTTCATATACTGCGGTCCTGGTATATCGCGGTACCGCAGTATATGAAAGGCAAGGCCTCCTGGAGTAAGCTACTTGGGCCTGTTTGAGGCCTTCTGCACTTATCCCAGGCCTGATGCTGCCCCAAACGGGCCTCCAATGGGCTTTCTAGGACAGTTGGAGGACCCTGAAGTGGTTTCCGGCAAAGTGGAAGTGATTTCCAGAAAAGCAGAAGTGACTTCTTTTTTTTTTTTTTATAAATTTTTATTAAATTTTAAACTACATACAAACAAAATAGAAACAAAATAACAAGCAACAATTAACAATACAAGTGTACCCCTACCCCCCGGGACCATCCATGAGTTCTTCTTTGTTACTCCATCTTCTGTTGTTCTAGTAATCTTCTTAAAGTCCTCTTCTCCAGAATTGTCGTGAAGTATTCGTCGGCTCTTTCCCCTTCCCTTCAACTAATACAAAGTCTATAAATTTTCCCCAGATATCATAAAGTGACTTCTGGATCACCAGAAACCAGGTCTGGGGCCTCTGACAGGCCTGGGAAGCCCATTGGAGGCCTGTTTGGGGCAGCGCCAGGCCTCAGCTAAGTGTAGGAGGCCTCAGAGAAGCCTCCCCCAGTCCTGACCCAACCCAGCATCTGCATAACACGGATTTTCAATTATTATGGGTCAGGTTGGGTCCCTAACCCCCGCAATAGGCGAGGGGATTACGGTAGCATGGTCTTTGACTTCCTCTAGTGGCCAGTTTTGGTAATAACATCATGGAAATGCATCTTTCTGTTTTTTTCCCCCTTTTGAATATTTTCTCATGCTGTACTGCTGAAAAGTGAAACCTCAGGTACTAATATTGTGAATATGGAGATCCTGCTGCATTCATTTCTCCAGGTGTGAATGTTATCTTTGCTTTTTGTGTTTTTGTTTTACCTCCCTCTTCCCCCTTTCTTTCTCTTTCTTCTCCAGGAGGAGCTGAGATCCCATAACGAAGAATAAGCAGAACAAATTTATGGTGAAAAATGGAGTGCTCTCTGGAAAGGCCAGAAGAAACGGGCTCACGCTTTGTGGAAAAAGCCAGTTTGCCTAAAGTCTCCCCTTCCAAGAAACTCCAAGCTGAGAAGTTGGGGTACCAGCAGTGGCTGGATGGAAGCTTGCAGCACCACAGAGGAGAACCGGAGTGCGAGGAGGCCTCGGATAGCAACTCGGTGGTCTTTGTTGAAGAGCAAGGAGATGTCGGGCGTATGTCTGATTTAGTGGATGCTGGGGAACTCTCTACCCAGACGGAGGCCACCATGGGGGAAGGATCCTTGGACAATGAAACAGAGGTATTTTTTTGTCCACAGAGCCCTCTCCAAGGGGTTGAGATTTCAGCAGAAGACTCTGGGGAAGCCCCTGACTGCAGGGAAGATGGCAGGGAAGCTGAATCGATCCTGGATCAGGAGGCAGCTCTGGTAAGGGAGGGTTTGGAGGAACCGGAGCCGGAAGACTTGGGTTACAAGGACGGAGCCCCATTTGGAGTTGGTTCCGGCATGGCTCTTGATCCAGAGAGATCCAATGGGGAGGAATTTAATGAGGTTTCCTATTGGAGAGGAGCTGTTTTGGGGGAAGCAGATGCTGGGAGAGAATCTGGGCCAATGGTTTACCATCCTAGTTCTCCTCTGAGGGAAGGATCCAGTGAAGAGGACTCAGAAGAGATCCACTCTCCTCCGGGCTCTTTTTCCAGGAATGGTTTGGATGAAGAGGCCGCGGGGGAGTGGGCCGTGCCAGTGGTGGACGTGGTGGCTGAGCAGCGGCCCCCCAAGCCACGCCACATCTGCAGCGAGTGTGGCCGCAGCTTGGCCAGTCATTCAGCCCTTGTCCGCCACTGCCTGATCCACACCGGAGAGCTCCCGTACGCTTGCACCGAGTGCGGGCGCCGCTTCCGACAGTCCTCGGCTTTGGTACGGCACCTTCGGGCCCACCGGGGGGAGCGCCCGTACGTTTGCGGGGAGTGCGGCAAAGCCTTTGGGGTCCGGTCGGCTCTGGTTCGCCACCAGCGGGCGCTGCACTCGAGCGAGAGGCCCTACGTGTGTAGGGAGTGCGGGAAGGCTTATGCCGACCTTTCGGTCCTCACCAAGCACCAGGCGATCCATGTCAACGGGCGTCCCTTTTCCTGCCCCGACTGCGGCCAGTCCTTCAGCCACCGCACCACCTTGACCCAGCACCGGCGCATCCACACGGAGGAGCGGCCCTACCGTTGCGTGGAATGCGGGCAGACCTTCCGGCAGAATTCGGCCCTCGCCAACCACCGCCAGGTCCATTCGGGGCAGCGCCCTTTCTCCTGCCAGTACTGCGGCAAAGCTTTTGCGGGCCGGCCCACCCTCGTCCAGCACCTCCGCACTCACACGGGGGAAAAGCCGTACACCTGTCCCGAGTGTGGCCGCCAGTTCAGCACCAGCTCAAACCTCCTTCAGCACCGGCGGAACCACCTCGGAGAGCGTCCCTTCACCTGCTCCTTGTGCGGCCAGGGTTTCGCCCGGCGTCCCGACTTGGCCCGGCACTACGTCACCCACGCCGAAGGCAGCATCCGGCCCCACCGCTGTGGGGAGTGCGGGAGGCGCTTTGTGGAGCGGGCGGACCTGGAGCAACACCGAGCCACTCACCGTGGAGAGCGGCCCTACGTCTGCAGCTACTGCGGCAAGTCCTTCGTGGAGGCCGCCACACTGGCCCGCCACAGGCGGTCCCACCTGCCTGCCACGGAGCAGGCCTACAAGTGCGAGGAATGCGGACAGACCTTTGGGCAGAGCTCGGACCTCCTGGCCCACAGCCGCGTCCACAGCGGGGAGCGGCCGTACGCCTGCGGCGACTGCGGCAAATCCTTCGGCCGCAGTTGCAATCTCTCTCGCCACCGCCGGGTGCATACCCGCGAACGGCCGTACGCCTGTGGGGACTGTGGGAAGGCCTACACCCAAAGCACCCACCTGATGGAGCACCGGAGGCAGCACACGGGCGAACGGCCTTACGAGTGTCCTGACTGCGGGCGGACCTTCGGCAAGAAGGGGCACCTGGGCTCCCACCAGCGTGTCCACCGCCTCTCGCTGGGGCCCCCTCAAGGGGACGACGATTCCCTCATAGAAAGCACTGCTTCAGACAGTCCGCTGGATAAAGATTCCTGTGAGGCTGAAGCCAGGGACTTGGGCAAAGAACAAGAGGAAGGTTAGATTTGACCCTAACCTCTGTGCCCCCTTTCCACCCCACGAGGGCAGAATTGTCATGTTGGAAGCGGTCTCAAGGGTCATCTAGGGTCAACCCCTGCCAAGCAGGAAATCTAGAACTAAACCTACCCTTGACAGAAGGCCATCCAGTTTCTGCTGAAAAACCTCCAAGGAAGGAGGGTTGGAATTTGGTATTTTGGGTTGGAGTCAAGTTGTTGCAAACAGTTTTGGCTCTCCACAGAGACTTAGTGATATCTTGACTGGCTGCCGTGAATGAAAAGTCCCTTGTGGGACATGAGATCTCCCTCTCTTCCTCCAAACTGGAATCTGAAACACAGCTGTCTTGGATTCACTACGATGGAACCTGCCGATGACTCTGACCACCAAATCTTCCTCCCTTCCTACACTGAAATCCATTTCCCCTTCACTTCAGTTCCGACCTCTTCAGCTTCACAAGGCACAGCAAAATAGTAACAGTCGAGTTTCCAGTCATTGTCATCTGAGATGTACAAATATCGCTCCCTGATCTCTCATGCTTGGTAGTTGACGCTTTGCAATCAGATTCGAAACTCTTAGCATGAGAAATTGGTTCAGGTCACCTGGAGAAGCTCTCTTAGAATTAGACTCGCTCTCTCTTTCTCTCTGCGTGTATGCACACGTGTGGGCCTGCCTTCAGGACAACCCCACAACACATCTTTTGAGCTGCGTTGCATTAAAATGTGAGTTTAAAAAACAAAAACAAAATTCCTGTTGGAAAAAGGACAGTTAAAATATTAAAAATCAAACTCCCCAAATGACCATGACAATATATTTTCATCTTCTTGGAATGTATAGGAAAAATCCCTGTAAAATGAGACTGTGGACCATTTGTTTGTTATTTTTCCATCCTGCCTGCCTTTTCTTCTCCTAGTTTTCTTGCCATATAAGCTCTGTAAGGTGAAACAGGATGACAGCGAGTTGCCCAACGAGCTTCATAGGTGGGAAGGATGTCAGGCAAAAGCAAAATAAAAAAATAAAGAATGCAAAAATGTCGTGATACCTTAAAGGCTAGCTGCTATATTTTAATGTCAGCATTTGTGGCCAAGTACACTTCCTCCTCCATCTAAGGAAGTGGACTTTTCCATGAAAGCTCACATTAAAATACAGTAAAACCCCGGTATCCACTGGGGATTGCTTCCAGGCCTTCCCGTGGATAATGAAAACCGTGGATATCAGAGAGCACCTGCCCACCCACCTCCAAATTGCTGTTTCCTGACAGTAGTTTGCTTTATGGCTGCTGTTTGTGATAGTAGCTTGCTTTACAGATGCTGTTTGTGACAATAGCTTGCTTTGTGGCTGCTGAATTTAATTTTTTCCCTCTGCCAACTGTAGATAACTGAATCAGTGGATAATGAATCAGTGGATACGGGACCCTACTGTACTTGTGGTCTTAACTTTTTAAAATAGCTACAGTACCACTTACAGCATAAACTAAGGACCCTGCAACCCAGAGGGAAGTATTAAGTGCCTCATGAAACCAAGACTTATCTCAGGGTGGAAAAGAAAAGAGACAGCCCTGGTACCAGATGCCATTAGCAGAAATCTAAACGAGAGACCAGGTCTCAGGATTCAGAAATACGTGAAAGATATTTCTTCATCCCCTATATTGGGGTAACTGGACTGTTATAGTATGTATACATTTTGATTAGCATTTGGATAGGGCAATGGCTACACACTTCTCGGAGTCTTGCTTTCAGTGTTGTCATGATGTGAAAGTGTGACAGCTGTTATGCAGGTGAAACAAGGGAGAAAATCTGCCTTGCATCTGCCCCCAGCTGGGTGATGCCTGCTGTCCAGACATGTATGACTGCAGGCAAACCTAAGGAGGTTTTTGAGGCATGCAAGGTACCGTATTTTTCTGTCTATAAGATCCCCCCCATTTTCCAACCCCAAATTATAGTTTTGCAACTGTGAAGTTCTTGCCCCGGCTTAGTTCAGTGTATAAGACGACCCTCAGTTTTTAACAAATTTAGACAAAAATATAGTCCAATACACGAAAAAACAAATAAACCACCCACTCACTGTTATTTAAGGAGTGTGCCCACCCAGAGGTTCTACAGCGGACAAGGTCTTTCAAATTCCAGCCTGGCTGTCCATCCAGGACATTACTTCTCACACTTATTTGGCTGCAAGAGCCCCGGGGTTCAGAATTCCAGCTCAGCCATGGACTCTTCTTGAAGAGTGAGCAATCACGCCTGGTGCAGAGTTTGTGATGCAACAAGGCTTGCTACACTGTCCAGGGGCCTTGGTATAAAAAGATTTTTAAAAAATCAAATCAAATCAGTCAGTCAATAAATCCCTCTATCCCCAGTGTCCCTTCCACACACACTCAAGAGTGTTGTCCCCTCCCTTATGAGGAAAGGCTAAAGCATTTGGGGTTCTTTACTCTGGAAAAAAGGCGCCTGAGGGGGGATATGATTGAGACTATAAAATAATGCAGGGCACGAGTCAAGTGGATAGAGGGAGGCTCTCCTCGCTCTCACAAAATACCAGAACTAGGGGACATCCATTCAAATTGAGGGCTGGGAGAGTGAGAAAAGAAAAAAGAAAAAAAAAATTTTTTACCCAGTATGTTGTGAGTGTGTGGAACTCCCTGCCACAGGAGGTGGTGATGGCATCTGGCCTGGATGCCTTCAAAAAGGGATTGGGCAGATTCCTGGAGGAAAAGTCCATCACAGGTTACAAACCGTGATGGAGATGTGCAATCTCCAGGCTTAAAACCGGGGTATTTCAAGGACCATATGCAGGGGAGTTGTATCAGGAGACAGATTATCTAGTCTCATGCGCTCCCAGACACGTTTGGTGGGGCCACTGTGAGATACAGGAAGCTGGACTAGATGGGCCTTTGGCCTGATCCAGCATGGCTCTTCTTAGGTTCTTATGACATCTCTGGACTTCTGCGCCTTTGATCCCTGGAACGACAGAGGGAGGTTCAACAGGTGAAGCTCCTCGGACTGGGCGCCTCCGACCTGCCTCTTTGGCCAGCGCTTGGGTTTCCAAGTCCCGAACGGGAGTCACCGTCCTCTCCCGATTGGTTCCCTTCGGCCCGTCTTCCCTTCCTCATTGGTTCCTTTGTCTCTTCTCGGTGCGCTCCGATTGGCTGGCGGAAGCGAGGGTGCGCGGGTGGAAAAGGAGGAGGGGGGGGCTCGAGCGGCTTTGATTTCTCCGCTCGGGCTCCTCCCCTGCCTCCTCCTGGTTGGTCGAGGCGAACGCGAAGCCTTCACATCCGGGCATCTCTGGGGAAGCGAGCGGGGCTTAATAGAGTAAAGCGGGAGGGGAGGGGAAGGGGAGGGGAGGAGCGGACCAGAGAGGGAACCGCCCCGGCCAACCCCAAGGTGTTCGGCGCCTTCTCGCCCAAGTCTCGCAGGTGAGAACCCTTTCCGGCCATTGGCCCTTTTCGCAGCAAGGAAGAAGGGGGTAAAAAATAGAGGGAAACGGTCCAGCTTGGGACGTGCAACCCCTTCCTCCTCCTCCTCCTCCTCCTCCTCCTCCTCCAATGCTATATCCTTCCCTCCTTCCTTCCTTTGCATTGTTTACAGTACAGGGTTTGCTATCCCATAATATCACCCTCCGTAGAGGAGAGGGAGCATCTATATCTCCCTGTTCTCTCGCCCACCTTTTCTGCCCGGAATACTTCTCTTGGTTTTTTTTTTTTTTTGCAAGGAGAAAGGTGGGGTAAAAATATTCAAAATAGAACAAATAAAATAAAATAAATAAACAAATAAATAAAATCTATTTTCCTCCTCGCCTCCTCTTCCTCCGATGATGCTTAGGATCCATCCCCGCCCCATCGTGTCTCCCCACCCTTGTGCCCCATAATATTCCCGTTTCTTCTGGGTCGGTGACATCTCTCCCCCCACCCCGCAAGCCGAGCAGACCTGTTTCTGATCTTCTGCCCCGCGTCGCATCCGATTATTAGGTGGAACTTAACTGATCTCGGCTTTCTTTTCCTTCCCTTGTACTCTCTGAGGGGGGCTGATGGCCAGACCTTATTATTTCCCTAATATTGTCCTTTCCCATCTTTCCCAAAACTGGCTGGTTGTTTGTTTGTTTTTTTTGCTCCACCCTCCCAATGTTTCATGTCTTCCTTCCTCTCATCAGAAAACTTTAAGAAGAATTGGACCTGCCCTTGTGTGCTTTGTTCTTAACCTTGCGCTGTCTTCAGCAGAACCGGTCCCTCCTTCCAGCTCTCCTGTGAAACAGGGTAGCCAAAGTTTAACGTGCTGCTTTACCCTGTTTTTAAAATGCTTGTTTCGTACAGCTCCTTAGAGCTCTGTGAGGATCCCTTCTCAGGGCACTCTAGGTTGGCAGGTTGTTTGTCAGTCATCCAAGTCCTTCTTTTGCCCTTCCCTCCGTATGATTGGTTTATTATAATATAATTTGTGTAGCTGATTACTTTGTTCAGTAAAAAATTATTAGAGAAAACGAGTTCAGGTCCTAAAAATAATGTTAGATAGTTAACATCTAGTAGAGAGCATTGTCATTAGTCAAGTATGTATTACTCGTTTGAAATCATCCGTATTTTCTTTCTAAGGACCTACTGATGGGAAACATCACACAGATTTAACCTTAGGTTGTGGACCACCCAGAGTGGCATTGTTGCCAGCTGGGAGTTGAAAGAAAGAAAGAAAGAAAGAAAGAAAGAAAGAAAGAAAGAAAGAAAGAAAGAAAGAAAGAAAGAAAGAAAGAAAATTAAATATTTCATATTGTAGTGCCCTTGCTTGAGAAAGGGATTCAAGTGCAACCCAGTTTGTACACAGCTTAACCGTAAAATTTAAAATTGTTTTAAAAAAAATTAAAAACTTGAACAAAGTACATCTGCCATCCCTACTAGACTTGGTGATAAAGTATGCTGAGATTAATAATAATAATAATAATAATAATAATAATAATAATAATAATAATAATAATAATAATAATAATAATAATAATAATAATAATAATAATAATAATAAAAAAGCAAGAAGCAAAAGTGTTCTGCTTATATACCGCCCCATACCACTTTAAGTAGTCTCTGGGTGGTTTACAGTTTCATTACAGTATGCAGGCTACACATTGCCCCCCCAGCAAGCTGGGTACTCATTTTACCGACCTCGGAAGGATGGAAGGCTGAGTGAACCTTGAGCCTGCTACCTGGGATTGAACCCCAGGTCATGAGCACAGTTTTACCTGCAGTATAGGCATTTAACCACTGCGCCACGAGGCTCACGAGACAGAAACATGAAGGTGCTGCTGATGTGTCATCAAGTCAATTCTGACTTATGGCAACCCTTATTCAGAGTTTTCTAGGTAGAGATTACTCAGAAGGGTTTACCATTCCTTACTTCTGGGGCTGCGCAGCTTTCCCAAGGCCACACAGGTTGGCTCTTTTGGATGCACAGTGGGGGATGGAACTCCCAACCAAAGGCTCCATAGCCCAGTACTTAAACCACTGAGCTGTCCAGCCAGCATGGCCCAAAGACAATTTGGACAGGCAATTCCTTTCACCGTTTATTGGAAGTCCAACAAGGAGAGAGGCGAAGCAGGGCTCGGGAGGCGCTGTGTTGGCTGACCTAGTGGCCACATTTTAAGTTTTAGAAAAGAGGAGGACTAAAAATGTGTGTTCCGGTGGGTGACCTACACAAAGCAGGGGGGCTCGAGCGAGTTCTTAATTGCTCTTTTTTGTGACAGAAAGCGGCGGACCATGGCGGAGCCACCGGTGGATGATGAAGGGGAGGATGCTGCTCAGGGCCGAGCCAAGCCGGAGCCCTCTCAGCAGGCCACCGTGGCGGCCAAGAACCTAGCCATCCTGAAAGCCCGTTCCTTTGATGTCACCTTTGAAGTAGGGGAAGAGTACGAGGTCATCGAGACCATCGGCACGGGCGCTTACGGGGTGGTGAGCTCGGCACGCCGCAAGGATACAGGTGTGTGAGTCCAGAGGAGCTGCAGGCCCAAGTTGAGAGCACCTCGGGGGTGTTGATCCCAGCCTGTAAAGGACTGGAATGTCGACGGTTTTGCACAGGGTGGACTAGTAGCAGTTAGAGATGGGCACGAAACGAACAATTTTTCGTTTCTGTTTCTGTTTTTACGTTACGCAATGAAACGACAAACAAATTTTGTCTCTAAAATGAAACGAAATGAACAGAAACACGGAATTTTTTCATGTGTTTCGTTTCCGTTACTGCAATATGAGTGAATTGCTTAAAATCCTAAAAAAAAAAATCACAAAAAATTGAAATAAATGGTAATGAAATGGTAACGAAACAAACGAAAACGAATTTTTGTAAAAATTCGTGAAAAATGGAAACGAACCGAAACGGACCCCCTAAACGAAAAACGAAATGCCATGTTTTTGATTCGTGCCCATCTCTAGTAGCAAGTCCTCCCCTGACCCCTTTTCCTTGTGTTTCCTGACCAGGCCAGCAGGTGGCTATCAAGAAGATCCCCAATGCCTTTGATGTGGTGATGAACGCCAAGCGCACCCTGCGTGAGCTGAAGATCCTGAAACATTTCAAGCACGACAACATCATTGCTATCAAGGACATCCTGAAGCCTTCGGTGCCTTATGCTGAATTCAAATCCGTGTAAGTGCTTTTCCTCCTAATACCTTTTGAAGGAAAGCCGTGTGTATGTGTGTGTGTGTGGGGGGGGGCTTTCTTGACATGCATTTTGCAGTACATGAGAATTGAGCCCTGAGATTCTGTTAAAGTATATAACCCAATTATGCAGATAGGGATTTGTTACGTTCAAGGAAATATAAACTACTACCAGAGATATAGCAGCGTTGTGGAAGAATAAATGCACTTAGTGATTATGGAGCTAGGAGACAAATGAACAAGGCAATAGAACTTAGTTCAAAACTTACATTGCATATGTACACATGACAAAGAGTAATATACAATAACAGTATACAAAGCACAGCATATAGAGAAGCTACAACAGAGTGTGGGGAAAGTTGCCTCTCACCCTAGGCCAGTGATGGTGAACCTTTTAGAGACCGAGTGCCCAAACTGCAATTCAAAACCCACTATTTTTTTTTGCAAAGTGCCAATACAGTAATTTAACCTGTAAACAGGTGGCTATGAAGGGGCAATGTCGGGTGCCCACAGAAAGGGCTCCGAGTGCCACCGTTGGCACCCGTGCCATAGGTTCACCATCACTGCCCTAGGCAGACCCACTTTACATTGTCTCGCCTGTGACTTTTATGCATACAGCTCCCTGCTGCAGCCCCATCAGATCCTTGATGAAGTGAGGTGATCCAACTATTCCACCTGGCACTAATCATCCTGACCTTACAGCCTCAATATTCTTTGCACCTGTGTCCTAGATGCCCTAAGCATATCCCATCTCGCCTGATCTCGGAAGCTAAGCAGGGTCGGCCCTGGTTAGTATTTGGATGGGAGACCACCAGGGAATACCAGGTGCTGGAGGCTCTTGGAGTAGGAACTGGCAAGCCACTCCAGTATTCCTGCCAAGAAAACTCCATGGACATGGGGTCAGGAAGAGTCGGTCGCCTGGTATTCCCTGGTGGTCTCCCATCCAAGTACTAACCAGGGCTGACCCTGCTTAGCTTCCGAAATCAGGCAAGATCGGATGTGCTCAGGGCATCTAGGCAGCTATGATAGAATCATAGAAGAGTGAATTTGGAAGGGGTCTATCAAGCCATCAAGTCCAATCCTCTGCTGCATGCAGGAATACAAATCCAAAGAGATCTGGTTCCCTGTGTGGAGTAGGGGGTTGGACTATGATAACGATGGTGGTAATGATGATGACAAGAGAGGGAGAAATAATGGCTGTGTGTCTTCATCTGGCTCAGGTGCACACCATAGGCGCTGAGCAATACAGTGGACCCTCATATAACAAACGGTTTGTATAACATAAAATCTGTACAACATAAAAAATTCCGGAGATAGGGGGAATTTGCGTAACAGAATTGCCTATGGGGCAAATCCATACAACATAAAAATGGTCACGATCAGGGATTACTCTGTTTTCACTGCATTCCTATGGGAAATTTGTATAAAGGGAAATTTGCTTAATGTAATTTCATTTGGAACAAATTAGTTCCTTTATACAAGGTACCACTGTACAGTAACTCCCCGTCTATTGCGGGGCTTAGGGACTGACCTGACCTGCGATGATTGAAAATCCACGATATGTGGGTGTAGGTTGGGTTGGGCCTTGTGGGGGCACAATGTTTAAAATGTCTTTAAGCAACATCGCTCACTGCTCCCCTGCAGCCTGGGATGGGGGGGTGGGGAGAAGTGGTGCGCTATGTTTAAAATGACTTTGGCTACTGATGCTTAAAATGACTTTAAGCAACCGAGCCAAGTGTTTGGCTCTGTTGCTTAAAGTCATTTTAAACATTGTGCGCTGCTTCTCCGAACCCCTCCCCCACCATGTAGGGGTGTGGCGCACGATGCCTCCAGGGAGGCAAGCCCCGGGCTCCAGCTGATTGGCGCTGGGGTGGGGGAGAAAAACCTTTTGTTTCCCCACCCCAGCACCAATCAGCTGAAGCCCGGAGCTTGAGGAAAGGGGCGGGGAAGGTTTAAAAAGCCCTGGCCTTTAAAACCCTTTCTCCCCCTCCCTCAAGCCCTGTTGGGGTACCACTGTACTGTGGTCCCGCGATATAGCGGAACCGCAGTATACAAACCGCGAAAGGCCAGGGGACCACTGTACCAGGTCCCGCCCCCCCGACTGACTATAGACCGGCTGGCTGCCCCCTCACAGGTATGTGGTCCTGGACCTCATGGAGAGCGACCTGCACCAGATCATCCATTCCTCCCAGGCTCTCACCTTGGAGCATGTCCGCTACTTCCTCTACCAGCTCCTCCGGGGCCTCAAGTACATCCATTCGGCCAACGTCATCCACCGGGACCTCAAGCCCAGCAACCTGCTCATTAACGAGAACTGCGAGCTGAAGATCGGGGACTTTGGCATGGCCCGCGGCCTCTGCACCAAGCCGGACGAGTACAAGTACTTCATGACGGAGTACGTGGCCACCCGGTGGTACCGGGCCCCCGAGCTCATGCTCTCCCTCCACGAGTACACCCAGGCCATTGACATGTGGTCGGTGGGGTGTATCTTTGCCGAGATGCTCGGCCGGAAGCAGCTTTTCCCGGGGAAGAACTACATCCACCAGCTGCAGCTCATCATCACGGTCTTGGGCACCCCTCCCGCCAAAGTGGTCCACTCGATCGGGGCCGACCGGGTGCGGGCGTACATCCAGAGCTTGCCGTCCCGCCAGCCGGTGCCATGGGAGAGCCTCTACCAGAACGCCGACCAGAGGGCCTTGGCCTTGCTCTCCAAGATGCTGCGCTTTGATCCGCGGGAGCGCATTTCCGTGGGGGAGGCCCTGAGCCACCCCTTCCTGGCCAAGTATCACGACCCCGACGACGAGCCCGACTGCATCCCGGCCTTCGATTTTGACTTCGACAAGCAAGTGCTCACCAAGGAGCAGATCAAGGAGGCCATTGTGGCCGAAATCAACGATTTCCACGAGCGCCGGGAAGGCATCCGGCGACAGATCAGCTTCAAGCCGGCCTTGCGCCCCGCCGTGGTCGGGGCTTCCCCGGAGGGCGAGGGGCGGGCGGCCCTGATCCGCTGCCATGATGTGGACATGCCAAGCGCTGGCTCCCCTCAGGTGGCGGACAGCGACTTCGCCATGGCCTCTCCCGGCCCTTACCCGCTGACGGAGACCATTGACCTCACCTCTCCCCTCGTGGTGGCGCCTCCCGCCCTGCAGCCGGAGGTGAAGGCTGAGGCCGAGGCCCCCGCAGCCGCCCCACCGAAACGAGAGGGGGCCATCTCGGATGACACCAAGGCCGCCCTCAAGGCCGTCATCTTAAAATCAGCTCTCCGGAATAAGAACAAAGGTAAGTTGGGGAAAGTGTCCATGGGAGGAAGTGGCGGGAGGGCTTTCGGTGGTCTGGATGACCTGGAGTTTTCATGGATCCATTGTGGTGTAGTAATTTGGAGAAAGATGGGGAAAGTGGCCTTCTTTCTTACTGGGAGAGTGAGAACAGACAAAAGAAAATATATATTTTACCCAGCATGTTGTTAGTCTGTGAAACTCCCTGCCACAGGAGGTGGTGATGGCATCTGGCCTGGATGCCTTCAAAAGGGGATTGAACAGATTCCTGGAGGAAAAGTCCACCACAGGTTACAGACCATGATGGAGATGTGTCATCTCCAGGCTTAAAACCAGGGTACTTCAAGGGCCAGATGCAGGGGAGTGGTATCAGGAGACAGATATTTAGTCTCATGCACTCCCAGGGGGAATTGGCGGGGCCACTGTGATTTACAGGAAGCTGGATGAGATGGGCCTTTGGCCTGATCCAGCATGGCTCTTCTTATGTTCTTAAACATTCCTGGCTCCCTAAGCCGCTCCTCGTAAGACATTTCTTCCAGACCCTCAATCTTCCTCAGTCGATCCCTCTCGTATTTGGTTTCCCTCTTTCCCTGGCCTCTTTTTGTAAAGCAGCCCTCTCCCTTCCACAGACACAGCGTCCTCCGTCCTAGAGACCACCGATATCCGGAGGCCGATAACGGCGAAGGAGCGCCAGCGGGAGAGGGAAGAGAAACGCAAGCGCCGCCAGGAACGGGCCAAGGAGCGCGAGAAGCAGAAGAAGGAGAAAGAAAAGGAACGCAAGGACATGCTGACGGAGAACGACCGGAACCTTCTGGAACGGTGGACGAAGATGGTCGACCGGACCCAGAAGAAGCCCAGCCAGAATGGATCAACGGCTCTCCCGCAGACAACGGCTGCCGGCCAGAGCTTGGCCCAGGCTCCTCCCACCAAACACTTGCCGCCTCCCGTGCCCCCTGCCAGCCGTCTGCCGCTTACCCCTTCGGGCAACACTCCTGCCTCGACCGACTTCCTTGCCTTCTCAGACAAAGCAGTGCCAGCTGTGGCTTCTAAGCTCACGCTGGTTCCTGTGGGTCCTGAACTGGGCCCAGGCCAGGGCTCCAACGCCAACGTGGTCCATTTCTTCCCAGCCCAGGGGGCCCCCTTCTTGGTTACTTCTCCGGCCTGCCCAAAAGCGGGCCCCTCCAAAGCGGAGTGTCTCCTGAGTGTCAAATACACCCCTGGCCCGATTTTCCAAGCCCCTTACGGCGTCACGGCCTTGAACACGTGGAGCGGCGTCCCTCAACCTGAGAACTGGGGGGTGGCCGGACAGCTCCCGGTGACCCAGGCGGAGATGGCGCCGCCCAGTGGCACGTTGCCAGAAGACGCGGTGAGTTTCGGCGCCGGCGCTCGGGTGGAGCCGCCGCTGTTTCTGGCAGAGATGGGGAAAGCTGAGCTCCCGCTGCCGCCTCCAAGTTTGGTTCAAGACGAAACGAGAGCCTCCGAACAGCAGCCGGTGGCCCCAGGACTGCCTTCAGAGCCTCCAGATATCACTGTGGTGACACAGCAGCTGTCTAAATCCCAGGTAAGGCGCCGTTGGTCCTGGGGGGGGGAGGTCTGCCTAAGAGGGTTGTGCACGTTTGGACGCACGGGTTTTTTGACCCCAAATTCCATCATCACCCAAATGGTCCAGATAACATTTCCTTAAATATCTTTTAGCCTGCAACTCCCAGAGTTTTATGGGCGCTATCTCGGACCAGCTTGCTCTTACACTAATAATTGTTCCTTTCTTTACCTGATGTGACCTGGTGTTCTTCTGTGCATGTTTAAAGTTATACTTCCAAAGTGACACTTCTTTGCTGATTCAACATCTTGCCACGCAAGCGTTTAACATTAGCTCTGAAATTTCCTATAATTTTCACAATTTTGCAGTTTTGCATCCTGGATGATATTTCAGTCTTAGAGAATGCAGAAGTTGTCAGCAAGCCACTTCTGCAGGTTAACCCATCATGCTCTGATGGTTAACCCATTTAGAAAATACCTAACATTTCAGACTATCAGCCCCTATCCTGGCTTGCTTGCATTAGTTGCCTCCTGAGTAATGTTCAAGGTATTGATTTTGGTTTACAAAACCCTCCATGGCTTCGGGCCTGAGTATCTGGTGGAGCATATCTCCCAGAGGTCAGCTTCACAAGCCCCCTCGCTCCGGGTGGCCACTCCTAAGGAGGCCCGCAGGGTATCTACTCATAGTCGGGCTTTCTTGGTGGCCGGCCTGGCACCTTGGAATAAACTTCCTAGTGAGATACGGCTAGCGGAGTCTTTGCCAGGTTTTAGTAAAGCCTTAAAAACATGGCTTTTTAAAGACAATTTCAGTGATCGCCAATTGTAATTGTATTATCAGTATTTTTTTGTTTGCTCAGCTGTTTGCCACCCTCTTGCCATGCCGGAACCATCTAAGTTGTTTGGTTTTTATTGTGTTGGGTTTTCTTTATTGGTTTTGTATTTTGTATCTCATATTTATTTGTTACACACCGCCCAGAGCTCCCTTTGGGAAAGTCGGCACGGTCAACAAGTGCAAGAATGAATGAATGAATAAATAAATAAATAAATAAATAAATCCTTCCTGGGATTGCCCACCTGCAAAGACCCAGACATCTAAGACAGCTAGTCAGCTTCACGCCTTGGGTAGGCCTAAGTTCCTGTTTCAGAATAGAAGTTTCCCACCAGCCACTGGGGCAGTGGTGGCAAACCTTGGGCCCTCCTGATGTTTTGGATCACAACTCCCAGAATTCCGAGCCTGGGTTGCCAATGACAAAGGACTGTGGGAGTTGTGGTCCAAAACAGCTGGAGGGCCGAAGGTTCGCCACCACTGCTACAGGGCAATGGTGCCGAACGAACCTTCAGCACTTCAGATGTTTTGGACCGTAACTCCCACAGGCCTTTGTCATTGGCAACCCAGGCTTGGAATTCTGGGAGTTGTGGTCCAAAACTTCAGGAGGGCTCAAGGTTCACCACCACTGCACTAGAACAACTTCCTCTTCAAACAGGAAGTCAGGCCTATCCGAGGCATGGAGACTGACAGATAGGCCTTTTCTCCAGGCGAGCACAATTTAAGTGTCTGTAAGGCAGTGGTGTCCAAACTTTGGCCCTCCAGATACTTTGGCCCACAACTCCCACAGGCCTTTGTCATTGTCAATCTAGGCTTGGAATTCTGGGAGTTGTGGTCCAAAACAGAGGTCCAAAGTTTGGACACCCCTGCTGTAAGGTCTGTGTCTTGAAGATGGAACTGTTCGAAAGGAGAGGCGATTATAGCCCCCCCCAAAAAAAAATCCAAAACACACATTCCTAATTTTACTCTTTTTTAAAGGGTATAATTAGGGAACCTCTTCAAGAAGGGTTGCTGGAAGAAGGCGTCAGGACTGCCGGAATGGGGCCAGGGCAGAGCTAAATGTGGGAAGCTTCCTTTCCTTTTGTGTCTGTTAAGAAGTCAGTCACAGTACCACAGCTTATTGTGTGGTCAAGAAGAGTTCAGCGACTGACCGGGGGGAGGGGAGCAGCCTAACAGGCTAGGCCCATATCTGTCACTTTGAACTGAACTGACATGCCATATTTTTCCCCCTTCCCTCACACGAGGCTGGCCAGAGGCCCACGTTATGATAGATTTTTGTGCTTCTACCATTCCGTTTTTTTACTGGCCGCCATCTCCCGTAATTCAGGGTCTTCCTTCCTTGCTCGGCCAGAGAAAAAGCATCGTGTTCTGCAGAGCTTCACTTGCCGAGACTTGCCTCGGAGGTGTGTCTTCGTCTGATGTTTCTGCGAGTAGTGAGCCTGCTGTTTCTCAATTCCAGGTGGAAGACCTCCTGCCGCCTGTCTTCTCCGGCACCCCGAAAGGCAGCGGCGCTGGGTACGGAGTTGGGTTTGACCTAGAAGAGTTTCTGAATCAGTCTTTCGACATGGTGGGAGAAAACAGAGAGAGGTAAGAGGCGGGGAGAGGTCCTGAGATCCGTAGGTGCAGCCGAGTGATGAGGAGCCATTGAGTAAAAGACGAGGGCCTACTCACAGTGGCTCATCTTGACATCACCTGGATTAGTATATTAACCACCTCTTGCCTGTTAGCATGCGGTTGACGTCTCCATGGGTGTATGTTGGCGAGGAGGAGGAGGGCGACGCCACCAATCTTTTGGGCCCTCTTGACTTGTCTGTTCTGACATCATCGGAGGACAGGGCAGCCTTCAGCCAACTGATGATGGATTTCCATCTTAGTACTGAAGTTCTGAGAGCAGTGTGTGATTCTGTTGGTCTAACCTAGAATAGGCTAAGACCATATTTTCGTGAGCCCCATTTGTTGGATGGGCATGCTGTTGTCGGGATGTACATCTCCAGATGTTCTTGGACTAAAACTCCCATAATTTGGGGGATTTGTAGCCAAGAACATCTGGGCTACAACTCACGGTTGGGAACCACTGACATAGGGCGCTTTTACACGACCCCTAAGATCCACTGGCCACTTAAATTCGGACCAGAGATCTTGGGGGGTTGTCGCTCTTCCTGTGTTCCACCCCTCCGCACTCCCTTGCTCCGGTCTGCATGAGGGGAGGGAGAAAAAAAGGAGAAAAGAATGCAGGCTCACCTCCGCTCTGCCATCTGGGAGCTGCCCCGGGAAGCATTCCAGTCTCTTAAAGGGGCGGGGGGGGCAAAAAACAAACACAAGGCGAGGAGAGCCCGGCACTCACTGCTTTGCAATCCGCATCAGAAATTTGTCACCTTCAGAGACCAGGTACTTAGAAAATGCGCTGGGACGTTCTTAATTGGGCGTGGTCATACTTATTTTTTTTTAAACTCTGGAGCTGGTGGGAAAACAATTTTAAGCTCCGCATCTGGGAGCCCTTTACTTCAGATTTTAGGGGTCATGTAAAAGCGCCCTTAGAGTGATCCTACAGAAGCTGAAGCTGCAATTTCCCTTTAAATAACCCATTGGTCAGGCTCATGGGTAACGGTAAGCCTCTTGTGGTTTGTTAAGTTCCAACTTGTGTCTTAATCATATCCCATCCCCCCAAAAATGGTTGGTTTTTAGCCAGTAGCAAACCACAATTAGAAGCCATGGTGGTCTGCAAAATCATATACTCTGGCTTGCTTAAACCATAATGTGTTATTAATTTAAGCCTGGAATCATGGCTTGTCCCTGGTTAGGTTCCACAAAGTCATACCCTGAAACAAGAACTGACAAAAGTGACAGGAAGAAAACAGATCAGAAATAAGAAAAATAAACTGTGGCTTGTTTGGTGATCTGGGAGACAATTCATTACTAAACAGTCAAAGCATGGCTTAGCATAAAGCTGGCTGGGCCAATCCCACCCTCACTAAACCCATCACAGGTGTCCCTCTTTATGAACCGGAAGACACCAGAAGCCCACTTTGATTTTTCTGAGCAAAGCAAAAGTGTCTTTTCCTGATTTAAAAGGAGTGCTCCTTTTTTGTGGAAAAATGGTTTTCTTCTCCTTCTTTTAATGGGGTAGATGTCCAGGAAGGTCTGGAGATCTGGGCGGGGTAAGAGGAATCTTGTATGTCCCGAAGGAAGGTACAGTGGTCCCACGCCATTTCACGGTTCATAAACTGCGGTCCCGGTATACTGTGGGACCGCAGTATATGAAAGGCAAGGCCCCCCGGGGTAAGTTGCTTGGGCCTGTTTGAGGCCTACTGCACTTAACCCAGGCCTGCCAGGCTGCCCCAAATGGGCCTCCTACGGGCTTCCCGGGCCTGTCAAAGACCCCAGAAGTGGTTTCTGACAAACCGGAAGTGACTTCCGACAAACCGGAAGTGACCTCCAGATTGCAAGAAACCACTTCTGGGGCCCGGGAAGCCTGTTGGAGGCCCGTTCAGGGCAGTGCCATGCCCCCCCCCCGGCCCGACCTGACTCAGCACCCCCATATTGCGGATTTTCAATTACCCTGGGTTGGGTCGGGTCCCTAACCCCCACGATAGGTGGGGGATTACTGTAGTGGAATTATTTAGTAAGGAAGAGAAAGATGGGGAAAAGGTAGAAGCACCTCACACAGACGTACCCTTGAGCTCGATGCTTTGTCTTCCCACCCTCTTTTCATCTCATGGCTCTTCTTCCCCCCTCCCTCTTTTTTTGTTTTGGTTTGGTCAGTCAAGGTGATTCAGCCCCGCTTTCGGCTTCCCTTCTCGCCGACTGGATCGAAGTCCATTGCATGAACCCGGCCGACATGGAGTCCCTCCAACAAGAGCTGCAGCTGGGCTCTCCCATGATCCTCTCGGACATTCCAGACCTGCAGGACGCGTGAAAAGCTTTTTCTTCCGCTCTTGGCGGATCATTGGCTGGAGGTGGGGAAAGGAGGACGGACAAAGCTTGCGGTGGCCCGCTTGCCTCTGTGACCACTCCGGCTGGGAACGTCACCGTTGTGCCTGTGACTTTTCTTTCAAAGCCAAACCTGAAATTGGGCTGGTATTTGAACCAGGTGCTTGGATTAGAAAGGTCTGAGGCAGGTTTTGGAGCCCTTGCTTCATCTGACGTGTGGGTGCATTATGGGAGGCAGGAACAGCAGCGCAAGGCCATATCGCATGCATTTTGTGTGTGTGTGTGTGCTGCCGGTTGCCTTGGAAACAGGTGCCAAGTAAACTCCTTCCTGACCCCTCACTGTGTCTGCCTTACCTCACAGCGTGAAGTAGGGATGTGGCTTTCACACTTCAGATATTGAGACCCGCTCTTCTGGGTGTGTGTTCGTGTGTTGGGCAGGCATTTGTATCAGCAGGTTCCCCAGGAACACCTGAATACCCAAATAAAGTGTGATTTTCATGAATTAGCTGGATGGTCAGGAGAATTTCAGCCAGATGCTGCACTGCAACTCCAAGAATTCCCAGGGGAAGTTTGGCAGCTGTGGTCCAGAACGCCCCGTTGCCAAGCTCCAACTGTGAGGCAGGTTTGCCTAGTGGGGGGAATTAAAAGGATCTAACTTTTACAGTGGACCCTCGTATAAAAAACGGTTTGTATAACATTAAATCTGTACAACATAAAAAAATCCAGAGATAGGGGAAATTTGCTTAACAGAATCGCCTGTGGGGCGAATCCATACAACATAAAAATGGTCGCGATTAGAGGATTACTCAGTTTTCAATGCATTCCTTTGGGAAATTTGCATAAAGGGAAATCTGCTTAACAGAATTGCATTTGAAAAGAATTAATTCCTTTATATAAGTTACCACTGTATTGCCAAATGTCATCCTAGCAGTTTGAAAACATGTAAATGCAAGTAGATAAATAGGTACCGCTGTAAAAAGTGGAGCGGTAAACAGTGTTCCGTGTGCAGAAGTGCATTCAGCCATGCCAGCCACGTGGCCACGGACTTGCACAACACTGGCTCTTTGGCTTGGAAACGGAGTTGAGCACCACCCCTAGAGTCGGACACGACTAGCACACGTGTGTGGGGAACCTTTTCCTTTTCCTTTAAATCTCACAAAAGACATAGTGGAACTGGAAAAGGAACAGAAGAGAGTGACTAAAATGATTACTGGGCTGGGGCACCTCCCTTATGAGGAAAGGCTGTAGCATTTGGGGCTTTTCAGTCTGGAAAAAAGGTGCCTGAGGGGGGACATGATTGAGACATACAAAATTCTGCAGGGCATGAGTACAGTGGATAGAGGTATGCTCTTCTCCCTTTCACATAATACCAGAACTAGGGGACATCCACTCAAATTGATAGTTGGGCAAGTGAGAACAGGCAAAAGAAACTGTGCCTTTGCTCAGCATGTTGTTAGTCTGTGGAACTCCCTGCCACAGTATGTGGCAGTGGCATCTGACCTAGATGCCTGTAAAAGGGGATTGGACATATTTCTGGAGGAAGAGTCCATCACTGGTTACAAGTCATGATGGTGATACTTGTTATTTCCAGGCTTAACAGGAGGGTACCTCAGAGCGCCAGACGCAGGAGAGTGGTATCAGGAGACTGGTATCTAGTTGTCTCATGTGCTTCTGCAGGAATCTGGTGAGGCCACTGCGAGATACAGGAAGCTGAACTAGATGGGTTCTTGGCCTCATCCAACAGGGTTCTTAAGATGTTCTTAATTTTAGTTCAAGAACATCCAGGGACCCAAGAGTGAGAACCGCTGATCTAAAACTAGTTGCTTTCCTGTAGATGTGACCCATCAGGCAGCTGGATATCCCTTAATTGTTGGCCTGCATGCTATGATGTTGTCATGAGATAGTGTCTGTGTACTTCTTTGTATAAGGGTAACCATGGAGAATTATATGCATGGCTAGCTGGTTTAGGTAGGCAGTGGGGCACCATACAGTAGCTGTTCCGGGAGGCTTCCATTTGGGTGCCAGAGGTGGTCTTGAAGAGTGGGCCACTTCCCTCTCCTGCCATCCAAGCACACACGTCTTGAGATATGATCAAATGGACTGCAGAGATTGTTGACATTTTCTGCATTTCAGAGACATTCCTCCCCCATTAAGACTTTTGGGTAGACTTAGGTTGCAAGACTATAAAGCCATTGGGTGATGAACGTTTGATCCTGCAGATGTTCTGGACTTCCAACTCCCAGGAGTCTCAGCCAGCGTGGGCAGTGGTGAGGAACTGTGGGAGTCGTAGGCCAACCACATCTGGAGGTTGGCCAACCGGTTTCCCATTGTTGCTTATCTGAGCGTAAGAGGTGTTGAGCTCAGTGGGACGTCCTTTTGAATAGACCACTCTAGTTGTGTTTTTGTAGAACGTTGTTGATCAGTAGCACAATCTGTTTTTTCTCTAAAGCTATTGTAAGTAGAGAAGTGGTTCTCACTGTGAACCATTGGCTTAAATTCTTAAGCCAAAATGTCCTTCTGTGCTCAGGGCCATGCTTCCCATCTATTTTTCCCTTGAAGGATAACCTTCAGCAGATGGTGTTTGTTATTGCTAAGAATCTCCGGGCTGGTCGTGAAAAGGATAGAGTTGTGTTCCTTGTGTGCTTTCAAAGGTGATGTAGACAAAGGTGCCTACAGTTTCCAGGTGTGCCTTTTGCAAGACCTGCTTTGGGTGCTGCTGTCCACGAGGCCTTATTTACATATCTCATTGGAAAATGCTATCCTCTCCTAGTCTTTGAGACAAGGGGGGGAAATACCTGTTCCTCACCTGTGCCTTTTGAAAAGTGGAAAGAACCTTCTCTGGTCCATTCATAGTGATCCATTCAAACTGTTGGCTGACTTGAGTTGCAAGGGGAAATGACTGGAGCTTTCTCTCTTGGACTTATTTATGCAAATATTCCATTGGTCTCATTTTTGACACATTAACCCCTCCCCCTGAATTCCATTTTTATTATATGGAGGGTAGGGGATCAAAACATACTTAGCTCTTTGGACTGATACTTGGAAGATTTTGGTGCTAAGATGTCTGAGCAGAAATGAGAAAGAAAAAAAGAAACACCTCTGAAGACTGGGAGGTCAGATTTGAAACGGATTCTTGTTTCCTTCTTGAGTATTTGTATAGAACATGTTGGAAAATTTTGAATGCTGCTGTCGGTAGGTTGTTGGAGTGTGGTGGTGTTTTCTTCTGCAAAGTGGTGATGTCTTACAATGGGTTTTTCGTCATTAAACTTTCTATTGGAATTGTGAGTCATTAAAACACACACACACATATACCAAAGTTAATATGTTTTGTCTTTCGATTTTGCTTCTACAGCTTTGGTTGGATCAGCCTTGTCAATTGGCCTTCCCAACCCTCAGCTCCCAGAATCTCTGAATCAGTGGACTGGAGTATTCTGGGAAGTGAAATTCAACAGATCAGGAAGCCACCAAATCAGAAAAAAGCAAGTCTAAAAGGTGTGGGTTTGATTGTAGTCTTTCAGAAACAACACGTTGGGAACAGCTAGTTTTGCTGTGGGTTGAATTAAACATCCATGGTGAAATCCATTTGTCATTCCCAACTAGAGAAGATGCATTGAATTGATAGGAACCTGATTTAGGGACACTTGTACTATCAAATCAATGGGCCTTCATTATTTGAGGTTAACACCATTATTCAAGTTCAGGAGCTCTGAACATCTCAGAACTTACAGGTTTGTTTAAACAGACAGTAATCTCAGTGATGCAGGATGGCCACCCAGAATGGTAAGTGTGTGGCAACAGGGAACTAGTGTCTCAGACCGATCTTGACTTGTCAATATTTTGGCAAGTTCTAGCTCCTAAGTAGAGATGGGCACGAAACAAAATTTTAATTTGTTTCATTATTCGTTATTTGTTTCATTACGGAACAAAGCAAATAATGAACAGACCCGCTGGCGCGCGAGTAAAACATTAAAAAAAATTAAAATTAAAAATAAAAATAAATAGAGAAACGTGCTGACCCTGCCCATGGGCCAGCTGGTCGGCACAAGTGAAAAAAAAAGGAAAGAAAAAAAACTGCACCAACCCGGCCAGCACGCAAGTAAAAATGTTTTTTAAAAAAACAAAAAACGTTAAGCATTTTAAAAATGTGTCTACCTGGCCGGCAGGCCAGCTGGTCAGCGTGAGTAAAAAACAAACAAACAAATAAAAAAGTGACTACTCGGCCCTGGGCCAGCTGGTCAGAGGGAGTTAACAAAAAACAATGAAAAACAGCAAACGAAAAATGAAATTAATTTTTTTAAAAAAATTGTTTCATTTTAAATGAAACAAAAACAATTTAAAAAACGAGTAACATCTCATTTTCAAATGAAACAAGCTTCTGCAATGTAAAAGCTTTGAAACAAGAAGATCTGTAGGTGACGTTGGTGGGGAAGCTCATTCAGCCTAAGAGATGAATTAAATTTCAGAGGAGTTCTTGAGCGGGGTGGCACAGCCTAAGTTGAAAATTTGGTATCTCAACAAGAAGGATATTTTAAGCTCTTGATGCTAGGAGAAGTCTGCGTAGGCATGAAGGCTGGGACAAAGACCAAATGAGGGTATTACAGGAAAGGGGTTTTATGGTCATATAGAAAAGCTGAGAGTGCTGGGTTTGGACCCCAGCCCCCCAGATTAGCAAGATTTGATTTGAGGGTCTTAGGTTCCTCAGCCGTTAAGATGATCCCCCCTCTGTCTACCACCTGCATAATGCTGGTGGATATGTGAAAAGGATCGAGATTGCAGACCATCCAGGAGATGCCTACACAGCTCAAGTGGAACAATTCCATCCAAGACAGATCATGGAAATCAAAACAGCTCCTTAAGATTCTCATCATGGCTTGTGGACAAGGTGTAGCTTTCTCCAGGGTCCCTCTCTTACATGATATATTGACTGATTTCTTCAAACTTTCATCATTTTTCAAGAGAGAAATAATACCTTTCCACGAAATCAGACAGCACATGTTCTTGCATCTCTACAAAAAGGAAAAGAAGACACACCTGAGTTTCTGTTGTGCAACTTGGCAGGTCAAGCAGATGCTTGCTGGGAATTGCTTGTGCTTTGACATGTGACCTCCTCTGAAGTTGAATTCATATCCACATCATGCAACAGATCAAAGATCCTCTTGGGGGACATACAGTACTGGCAAATAGGGATACAATAACCCCCTGCCATTTCACGGTTCATGTACTGCGGTCCTGCTATATCGCGGACCGCAGTACATGCTGTGGCTCCAGCTGATTGGCGCTGGGGTGGGGAAACAAAAGGTTTTTCTCCCCCACTTCAGCAGCAATGAGCTGGAGCCCGTGGTGTGGGGAAGGGGAGGGAATGTTTAAAAAGCCTGGGCTTTTAAAACCTTTTTTCCCCTTTCCCCAAGCCCCGGGTTCCAGTTTGGTGGTGGATCTGATCCGCCATTGCCGCTCACCCAGGCCGCTCCGAGAAGTCTCAGAGCGGTCCTGGTGAACGGCGGCGGCGGGTCAGATCCCCCAACACCGCTCGCCTGAGCTGCTCCAAGAAGCGAGTGGCAGTGGGGGATCTGATCGCCACTGGGCCCCCCAGCCCCCACCCCCGACCTGCATCCGCATATTGCAGATTTTCAGTCATCACAGGTCGAGTGGGTCCCTAACCCCTGTGATAGGTGGGGGGTTACTGTACCTCACTTGACAGTTTTCACCAAACACACCTCTAGTCTTGGAGACAGATGAGTTCGACAGGCAACAGAAAGTGAGAGAGAAAGAAAGAGAATACCTGACCGCAAAAACTTGCTTTGCCTAGACATGTAAGGGGTGTTTCTGATATTTCCTACTAGAGCCTGAGGGGAGCTCCACTTCACTGCATGCCGGGTTGGTGTGGAAGTGAGAAAGAAAGGAGAGTGGGAAGCAGAGTTGACAGCATACTCTCTAGGAACTCCAGGATGGCCTCTCTGTGGTGCAGGATGGCCTCCCCCTATTTGGTGGCTTCCAGAGGTGCTGTGCTGGTAACCTCTATCATCTTTAGCCGGCATTGGCCATGGTGGGGGTTGACGTCAGCAGTTCATCAGATACTGTATATTGTTACATACCCTTCAGTGGCTTAAGGCAGGCATGTCCAAACTTCGACCCTCCAGATGTTTTGGACAGCAACTCCCACAGTCCTTTGCCATTGGCAGTCTAAGCTTAGAATTCTGGGAGTTGTGGTCCAGAACATCAGGAGGGCTGAAGTTTGGACATGCCTGGCTTAAGGCCTTCTCTTTCCCCCCTTGTTATTTGCTTGGATCTGAAATCCTTGATACCTTCAACACCAATTCTTGTTGGAAAAATGTCTTAGGAAGCAAAAGAAAAGAACAATCTGAAAAACAGGGGGAGGGGGGAAATCTGTGCCTCCCCCACCCCATTGTAATCTTCATTGTTAGATTCGTTAATGTGATTAATTTTGATAACAGCCTCTATTCTACTTTTTCTGGGGTGTGTTATTTTAATCCTCAGGAACACAAGGGAATCGTGGTGATCTTGCCAAAGTCCCATAATATGGTGTCATGGATGCCTGAGTTTGAATGGTGACAATGATTCTTCTGCCAGCATGTTGTGCCTCACATTTCCTTCCGATATTTGTTCTCCTGAATCGTTTGAAGCGAAGCTTAGAATAAATCGTGGCTTGCTCCCAAAGGCAGTAAGAAAAAAAAACAGCATCAGAGTGAGGGAATATCCTCAAGTTGATTATTGACTTACTGCAACAGGACTGAAGTACATTTCAATCAAGGGCGTGCAGTCTCCATCCTAGAGACAGTTGTGTTGAGCTGAAGCACTCCACCCCAGACCTGACTGCCTTCCCAGCGTGCAAATTGTGTTTGCTCACATGAGGGTTACCCAACTGTAACCAGGGTGTGCCGGAATTGCCCAACCAATGCGATGGATCAGGGAAAGGTCACTCTCCAGCCTTTCCTAAGCTAAAAAACCAGCAAGGATCCTCCCATTTTACCTCATAAACTGGACTTCCCCTTATAAGACATGGGGCAAAAGCAGCGTCACTGAGTCAGAGAGAACCCCAAACAAACGCAGAACCCCCTCCCCCACTTCCTGCTGTGTCCCTGAATCATCTTCTGAATCAACAAGGCTTATGCCTCAAGGGGGTCAGGTGAATTGGATCTTCATAAAACTGCCATTTCAAAGAGAAGCGAGGGCGGACAATGGACTTATTCATGAGGAAAACATGAAGCTTGTGACTTTCGACCTAACAACGGAGATGTTTCCTGTCTAGGGGATGGCATGATGGGTTGCTGAAAAAGTTAAAACTGGAATATTTTCCTTCCTTGCTTAGAAGCAAATATTTGAGCCTCCATTTTAGGGGAACCCTCCCAACTGTAATGTGTTTTCCCAATGGGCGTTCTTTCTGTGAAATGGTTCAACAATGGTCTAGAACAGGCATGACCAAACTTCGGCCCTCCTGATGTTTTGGACCACAACTCCCAGGATTCCAAACCTGTATTTCCAATGGCAAAGGACTGGGAGTTGTGGTCCATAACATCTGGAGGGCCAAAGTTTGGACATGCCTGGTCTAGAATTAGATCAGTGGTTCTTAACTTTTTGTCCCCCGATATTCTTAGACTATAGCTCCCTGAAGGCTTCACCACTAGCTATGCTGGCCAGGATTTCTGGGAATTGTAGCTCAAAGTTTATCAAGGGGCTGGAAACCAAGCCCTTGTGAGTAAAGATGGGAAGAGCTATGCATGTTTAGCCTTTGGGAGATAGAATTAAACTTCAAATACTGTACTTGAAGGGTAGTCATACAGAGGAGGAGGAAGATCTGTTCTCAGTCATCCCAGTACTAATGGGCTCAATCTATAGCAGTGGTGTGATGAACCTTCGGCACTCCAGATGTTTTGGGCCACAACTCCCAGAATTCCAAGCTCGTACTGCGAACGACAAAGGGTTGTGGGAGTTGTGGTCCAAAACGTCTGGAATGCCGAAGGTTTGCCACCACGGATCTATAGGAAGCTAAATTTAGCCTGGATATCAGGAAAATCTTAACTGTTAGAGCAGTATGACAACGGAACCAATGATCTTGGGAGGTGGTCAACCACGTTGGAGGCAGTCAAGAGAAAATTGGCCAACCACTTTTTGACGGGGACTCCTGTAATGAGCAGGAGGCTGAACTGGGCATCCTTATAAGTCCCCTTCTAACTCAATTATCCTGTGCTTATGGAAGCGTGTTGTTGTAGAACATTTCACGGGGCCAGTCCTAAAGTGCCGAAGAAGTATTCCTCTTCATTTCATTGCTTGCCGCCTGGTCCCTTCCAGACAGTGGCCGCTATTGCACATCCTTGAGCAGCCACTTTTTATTTTGCATCACCTTATCTCCTCCCGCGGTCACGTGGTCGCTACAGCGGTTCGGCAGTCCGCACTTAAGCGGTTGCTTAGCAATCGGCTTCCCCGTTCGCACTTGGCTGAACCGCTTTAAACTATGATAGGGAAACGGCAGAAATGGGGCAAACCGAGAAAGGGAGACGTAGTATGTCCGCAAAGACAACCAAATCACTTTAAAAGGGGGTGCAGGAACCAATTTAAAAAAACACCACCCCCAGTGATCATTGCAAGAAAAACTGACACAGCGGTCAAAAGTGGGCGTGGCCAAGGGGCTCTTCAGAAAAAGCGGTTTGAAAAGCGGACAGTGATTTTTAAGGCGATTTGTCTTTAAGGAAAAGGCGTTTCAAATCTAAAGCGTGGTAGCAGTCTAATGATGGGTTACAGCAGCCAGCAACCTTGGTCATTGACCATGCCAGCTGGTGCTGGATGGAATTCTTCCATAAGGCCACAGGTTCTCCTTGCATTCTCAAAACATTTTGGTTGGAAGGGTTGGGTATCTGGGAGGTGGCAGGTGTTTCACTTCTGAATCATCCTGGGCGAGACACCCGTATGCTTATCTCCAAGAGGCGGGCGGAAGGGAGGGAAGGCGGGTCTTTGGGGTGGGGAGAAAGAAAGAAAGATGCTGGAGAGGAACAGACCTTACAAGAGGCCCAGATGGGGATTTGTGCAGTTAAGACTGCCGAACCTTACTAAACCATCTGGCATCGTACGAATTCCTCCGAGGCTGTGTTGTAACTTGTCCTCGCTGGGTAGCGACAAAAGGAGGCTGCAGCAAACAGAAGACTTGAGAGAGACAGAAAAACAGAGGCACATTAAGAAGAAGCTGAGCTGAAGAAGAAAAAGTGAGAGAGAAGCCCTGGATGGAAGCAGAGATTGGGTGTATGCTTTAAAAGATAACCAGTGAACAGGTGACCAGGGGTTCTGGGGAATAAGAAGAAATGGAGTGAAGAAAGCGAGGGAAAAGAATTATTCAGAGAAGGATTTTTCCTCCTACCTGGGGCCACAAAGATAGGGGAAAAATCGCCAGGAAGGATAATTGCCAGGCAGGATAAAAAGTCGGAACAGAGGGCTTAGGAAGGGAGGAGGAGGAAAAGGTGCGCTGAACACAGGGGGAAGAAACAACGGTGGAGGCAGAACAAGGGAAGAAACCCTAGAACAGGGCTGTGGAAAAGCTGGGCACCCTCTTTGTAGCCACTTGGCTTGCTTCTTCAACATGGCCGCGCCGACAGTTGTAGAGCATTTTGCCGAAGACTTGCGTTGCTCCATTTGCCTGGAGCTCTTTTTGGATCCCGTCATGCTGGAATGTGGGCATAACTATTGCCAAGCCTGCATTGCCCGTTATTGGGCCGAGCCCCCAGGCCGTGTGGGCGAGGACGTGCCCCCTCCCACCTGCCCAGAGTGTCGCCGTGAGATCCCAGGGGGGAAGTACACGGCCAACCGGGCGCTGGGCCAGCTGGCGCGGAAAGCCATGGAGTCACTCTCGGCTCACGCCAGCGACGAAGAGGCTGCCCCCGGGGAGAACGGCCACGACGAGGAGATACAAGGGGACCGGTTGTTCTGTGCGGAGGACGGCTGCCTCGTGAGAGCTTTGCAACCGGACCACTGGGGACACAAGTGCCTTCCTCTGGAGGAAGCGGTGGAGTGCTACAAGGTCAGTAGGAGGCGCTGTGGTCCTCTGAATGGAGGGACTCACTGCCCACATGGGGGTGTGTCAACAGTAATGTTAGGCCTTGGGGGGGGGTGTCACTCAGTGAATATTGATTGCTGCAAGGCTGTAGACTTGGGTGGGGAAACATCCCAGCTGTAACCTGCCTTGGGTCCTGGAGGATCATACCTCCTCCTGTGTAACGTCCGCACACCCACAATGTTTTTCTTCAAATGCTTTTCTTTAAACAGAAAAAGACCCCCTCACAATGTCCCTCCTCTTCCAACCTCTTTTTACAAAGGGTATGAGGAGGCTTAGAAAGAGAGAAAGAGAGATGGAGAGGATGAGGGGGCTTATACAGTGGTACCCTGACTTAAGAGCAGCTCGACAAGAGCAGAAAACTTGGCATTTTAACTGCCACCTTACAAATTTTAGATATGGTCTGCTTGACTTACAACTTTTTTTCTTTTTTTTGTTCATCTTTTAACTTATTTTTTCAAAATTTTAGATAGGTACCCCAATTTAAGAGTAACTTGACTTAAGAGCATGCATTCAGAACGGATTAAATTCGTAAGTTGAGGTACCACTGTATATGTTTTTAAAGGAAAAACATCGTGAGCATGAGTGAGGGTGTGAGAGGGCATTTGAGCGAGCGAGCGAGCGAGTGAATGAATGAATGAATGAATGAATGAATGAATGAATGAATGGGAGTCGATTCAGGGTGCTTCCCCTGAAACATAGCCCAATTCTCTTTCATATGTCCTAAAGCAGGGACGAGGAAACTTTGGCCTCCAGATGTTTTGGACCGCAACTCCCACAATCCTTTATTATAGGCGACAAAAGCTCAGAATTCCGGGAGTTGCGGTCCAAAACATCTGGAGGGCCAAAGGTTCCCCACCTCTGCCCTACAGAGTATGCAACAGTGACTTGACTTAGACTCAACTTTTCTTGGGGGGAGGGGGAGGAGGAGCTTGCTTTTAATAGGGACTCAGACTTTGGGCTTAGGACCCGGACACTCAGACTTGCCAGCATCACTGAGTACATGTGGATTTTTTTTTAAAAAAAGGGTGTGTGTACCAGGGGTGAGGTAAGACACTGGAAGTAATATGTCTGCCATGCCTTTGGGGCCTTGGTTCTGGTGAGAACCCACCTTGCCTCTTTTTTTAACAGTAGAGCTCTAAAGCAAGGAAGGGTGTCTTACCTTCATTGTCCATGCGGAGGTAGTGATGATGACAGAGAAATGGGAGGGGCTGGCTCCTCCCTTTGAAGTGTATTTACAACAACTGCGTAAGTAGTGGCTGAATTGGGCTTGGGGCAATAAAACTCTAATTTTTTCTCTCCACACCCCCAGTTGGGGTTCAAAGGGAATTATGCAACTCAATGGAAGTGGGCTCACAATTAAAGAAGTCCTTTGTACACACACAATGGGTCTTATCTAATCTGTTGGATCAGATGGGCCTTTGGTGTCATCCGGCATGACTTCTTATAGCCTTATGTTCTTACATGCCCTTACTCCCTGTCTACAATAACGGAGGAATAAGCTTGCAGGAAAAGCAGTCTGAACGAGCGGTGAACAATGTGTGCCTGGTGGTTGGCATGGAAGAGAAATGGACTGAACGGGAGATTGTCTAGCCCCAGATTTACGTTTTTCTGACCACTGTCCTCAAAAGTCCAACCCCCAAGTCCACAGTGAAGACATCGCCAGGCAGTTGTAGATGATTGACAACGGCAGGCAAACCAACTCAGTTTGTTTTTATTCTTAGAGGTGTCTATATGTGCTTCTCTCTAGAATGTCTTAACAGCTTCTCAAACCTCACTGGAAGCCAGAGCCCAGGCTGCAAAAAACCTACAAGAGCAGAGCACCCAGAAAGTTCCAGAAATTACAGTGAGTCTTTCTTTCTGTTGCTGTCCTCCTTAGTACTAGTGCTCACGGTCGACTGGCCACATAGAATGAAGCAGAGGACTCCTGTTCTTCTAATAATTGTCTGGAAAGGAGAATTTCAGGGGGTCCAGCAGGTGTGACAGGAGACAACAGAGGCCCTGTTCTCCATTTCATGTGGCCAGCATCGCATTCATTCTACTTTCCCACCTCAGCATGCTTTACTCACCATGTGGCTTGAGAGAAAGGCAGGTCTTTATCTATACCGTTTGGAAAGGTGGTGTACAGCAGTTGCCATCCGGCCTGAAAATAAAATAATCTTCTCACTGATGGCAGTTGGCCCTCTAAATGGAGTTAACTGCAAATTGTCAGCATTTTTGAACTTTTTTTAAAAAAATAACTTTTTCCTTACCAGTGTATGGATGGAGGGCAACTTTGTGTGAGCATGCCCTTCATTGTAAACTTACTTAATCTGCACTCTTCGAATGTATCAATATCCTTAAAAGTGCAGAGGGGGTAGGGCTTTATGGATCATCAAGTCTAGAAGGCTCAGTGAGGAATCCGGATGTTGAGTCCTGGTAAAAGGACTTATTTTCTTCTCAGTTCGAAATTAGAGATGGGCACGAAGCAAACAATTTTTTGTTTCCACGTTCGTTTTTCGTTTCGTTAGGTAACGAAACGACAAACGAATTTTGTCTTTAAAATGAAACGAAACGAACAGAAACACCAGAAATTTTGTCGTGCGTTTCGTTTCCGTTACTGCAGTATGAGTGAATTGCTTAAAATCCTAAAAAAAATAATCACAAAAATGAAATAAATGGTAACAAATGAACGAAAACGAAAACAATTTTTTTTGCAAAAATTCACGAAAAAGGAAACGAACCGAAACGGACCGTCCAAACGACAAACAACAAACGAAATGCCATTTTTTGGATTCGTGCCCATCTCTATTCGAAATGTTTTGCTACACATCCAAGTGGCTTCATTCAGCTGGAAGCCTTGCATTCACTTTCCTCAAACTGGCGAAGCTACTTGAATGGGTAAGAAAAATGTTTCAATCTCCCAAGAGAGTAAGTCCAGTTGCCATGGCTCAACTTTTGGATTCCTCACTTGGATGACTGAGAATCTTCACAGTCAGTGAGGAATCAAATTCTTAACCTCTGGCTCCACAGCCGGATACCTAAACCACTGAGTTATATCTAGCATTTCTCAAGAATAGGGGCACAGCCGTGCTCTGCAAGCCACACTTTTCTAAAGGTGAAGATCAATTTCAGCCTTGGGGGAGGGGAAATCAATAAAAACACATCCTTCCTTTAATCATGAAACATGCAAAGGAAATGTGAACATTCATACAAAGTATGTGCAAAATATTATGGGACAAATGTTTTCATGAGCCTCGTGGCCCAGAGGTTAAACTGCAGTATTGCAGCCACACTGTGCTCACAACCTGGGATTCAATCCCAGGTAGACAACTCAAGGTTCACTCAGCCTTCCATCCTTCTGAGGTTGTCAAAATGAAAATGATTTTATTTGATTTTATTTGATCACATTTGTAGCTTTTATCGATTGTGACGGCTTTTGGCCAAAGCAATAAACTGACTTGAACTTTGAGTACCCAGCTTGCAGGGGAGAGGCGCCATGTGTAGCCTGCATAATTAAACTGTAAACTGTCCAGAGAGTGCTTTAAACGATATGGGGCAGTATATAAGCAGAACATTTTGCTTTAGCTTTGTTTTATTAATCTGGAGAAATATGCGCACAAATATGTACGAACTTTCACATGGTTTCTTTTATTGAAAAGCAAAATTTCCACTATACTGTAGAACAGTGGTTCTCAACCTGTTGGTCCCCAGATGTTCCTGGACTGCAACTCCCAGAAAACCTGGGCCAGCTCAGCTAGCGATGAAGACTTCTGGGAGTTGCAGTCCAGGAACATCTGGGGACCCACAGGTTGGGAACCACTGCTGTAGAATGAACTTCCTCTGGAAGCAAGCCTGTTATCCCCTAGAAACCTGCTGTTGCCAATAATAATATTTTATGTATGTGCTACTAGAGATGGGCACGAATCAAAAAATGGCGTGTCGTTTGTCGTTTAAGGGGGTCCGTTTCGGTTTGTTTCCATTTTTCACGAATTTTTGCAAAAAATTCATTTTCATTTTCGTTCGTTTCATTACCATTTCGTTTCCATTTATTTCAATTTTTTGTGATTTTTTGGTGATTTTTTTTAAAGCAATTCACTTGTATTGCCGTAACAAAAACGAAACACACAACAAAATTTCCGGTGTTTCTGTTCGTTTCGTTTCATTTTAGAGACAAAATTTGTTTGTTGTTTCGTTTCGTTGCGTAACGAAATGAAAAAACAAAAACGGTAACGAAAAATTGTTCATTTCGTGCCCATCTCTATGTGCTACCATTCTCCCCATATCTTCCATCCATCAGTAATACAAAACTGGAAAAGGCCATATGCAACAGATGATTTTCTAAGCCTGTTGGTGCCACCCAATATCATCCTTTGTCTATTCCCACATCATTCTCTTCTCTTCTTCCATCTGGTTCTTCCAAGGCTCAACGGCTCCGGCTGGAGCAGCATCTCTCGGGCCAATTCACGGAGCTTCACCAATGGCTCCAGGAGAAGGAAGCGGCCATGAGAAGGGAGATCCGCCGAGAGGAAGAGCTCCTCCTGAGCGAACTAGAGAGGAACCAGCGCAACGGGCAAGAACAAATGCGGGAGGCGGAGGAACAAGTGGCGAAGATCAAAGCCCGGCTGGAGGACCAGCAGGACCCCGAAATATTCCTTAAGGTCGGTGTTTCTCTCTGTGTATTTTGTGGAAGCTTCAGCTTCTGCCTTGGATATTATTATTATTATTAATTATTATTATTATTATTATTATTATTATTATTATTATTAACCACACAGCTATCTACGCTGGATTTTGTCTTACAAATCACTAGTTGAACACTTCCCAAGCATTTAGGACTATGTGATGTATTGGTGAATTATGCGAGCAGATCCCAGTAAAGTGGCTTTCTGCAGCTGATGGTGACTTTGTCAACTCCAATTTGTTCTAAATACTTGCTTAGCTCTTTAGGCACCACACCCAGCGTGCCGATTACCACTGGGACCACCTGTACCGGTTTATGCCAGAGTCTCTGAAGTTCAATTTTCAGATCCTGATAGCGGGTAATTTTTTCAAGTTGTTTCTCGGTGAGTTTACTATCACCTGGTATAGCAACATCAATGATCCACACTTTTTTCTTCTCCACAATCACAATATCCGGGGTATTATGCTCCAAAACCCTGTCTGTCTGTATTCGGAAGTCCCAAATTATTATTATTATTATTATTATTATTATTATTATTATTATTATTAT
>JAHTLZ010000127.1:1491319-1511857 GCA_023846285.1 Phrynocephalus versicolor | reverse complement strand
CCCATCATCAAAGCCAACAATTGGAGCATCACCTGTACCTTGCTCTCTTCTCTTCTGCTCTGTTTTCTCTGCCCCCTCCTCTTCATTGGGTGGCCTGGGAAGGTCACTTGCCTTCTGAGGCAAACTGTTTTCGGCATCCTTTTCACACTCTCTGTGGCTTGTGTCCTAGCCAAAACCATCACAGTGGTTTTGGCTTTCATGGCCACCAAGCCAGGGAGTAGAAAGAGGAAGTGGATTGGGAAGAGGCTCACTGTTTTAGTCATCATTCCCTCTTGCTTCCTTCAAGTGGGCATCTGTGGTGCATGGTTAGCAATGGCTCCCCCTTTCCCAGAGTTGGACATGCACTCTCAGATGGAGGCAATCATTGTTCAATGCAACGAAGGCTCACCTCTCATGTTCTACACTCTCCTGGGCTACATGGGCCTTTTGGCGCTCATCAGCTTCACGGTGGCCTTCCATGCCAGGAAGTTGCCTGATGCATTTAATGAAGCCAAGTGGATCACTTTCAGCATGTTGGTCTTTTGTAGTGTCTGGGTGTCCTTTGTTCCCACTTACTTGAGCACCAAAGGAAAATATGTGGTGGTGGTGGA
The DNA here is from genome assembly GCA_023846285.1 of Phrynocephalus versicolor. Classification (NCBI taxonomy): domain Eukaryota; kingdom Metazoa; phylum Chordata; class Lepidosauria; order Squamata; family Agamidae; genus Phrynocephalus; species Phrynocephalus versicolor. The sequence goes on along the minus strand of JAHTLZ010000127.1, from coordinate 1,511,267 downwards.
GATCTTCTCCATCTTGGCCTCTGGTGCTGGGTTGCTCGTTTGTCTTTTCCTTCCCAAAGTGTATATTGTAATTCTGAAGCCTGAACTGAACACAAGAAAGCAAGTAGTAAGGAAACAGGCTGATTTTCATAAGTAAAAATGGTGATTGTGTACAGCATGAGAAGGAAAAAGCAACCACCATCCACCTGAAGAAGCAATCAAACCCATTGTGTAGCTGTTAAGAGTCTCCATTCTGTTTTGCTGACTATAGATTGGAAGTATCTGTTGAAGTATGCTATATTTACTTAAAAGTAGTGTAAATGCCATGGGGTAATAGAATTATCTTTCCTGATTTCACAAGTGTTGGCAGGAGGGAATAAAGGAGGTACAAGATAAAGCTAGATTAGACTTCAGAGGACATACCGTTGGCTGCAAACCGCGTCCAAGTGGAACTGGAAGCTCATCCCCATGTCCCAACTTGGTAACCAGAGCCTCCACGTGGGCTCCCTACCATACACTATATTTACTTAAAAGTAGTGTAAATGGCATTGGGGTAATAAGAATGATCTTTCCTGACTTCACAAGTGTTGACATCTTCATCCATTTCAGCACTTCTTGTGATCATAATAAAGGTGAACAGCAGGGGGCAAGACCGGCAAAAGAGCCTTAATTAATTAATATTAATTGCACTTATTAACCGCGCCGACTTTCCCAAAGGGAACTGTGGGTGGTGAACAAACATATAAATTAGAAATACAAAACTGCAGAAACAATAAAAGAATAAATCAGGGGCCCTCGAAGTTTTCAAACAGCGGGCTGGTCCACCATGCCCCAGTCCAAAATAATTTTATATATATAGTAAATACTCCAGTATAATTTAATTCCTATCAGGTTTTTGTGCACATAAAAGAGCAACTTCATTCACCAAATATATGAGGTGGCTTTGGAAGGAGGGTGCACTGACATTGAACAAGCTTAAATAATAAGAGTCCTGTATCCATGGGGGCAATGGTTCAGTGCCTCCGCCAACAGATGCTGGAAACTGTGGATAATAGTGAATGCTATTCAAAATAAAAGAAAATTCGAGGAATTTTTTTTCAGATGTATTACCTAAAAGGGCCACAAGAAGGAGCCAGAGACAGAACCATATATACAACAACAACAAAAAAAGAACTTGTAGCAGTGTTGGTGAACTTACGGCACGGGTGCCAAAGGTGGCACTTCGAGCCTTTTCTGTGGGCACCCAATAGCGACCCTTCACAGACACCTCTATTTGGGTTAAATTGCTGTATTGGCACTTTGCAAAAAATAGTGGGTTTTAAATCACAGTTTGGGCACTTGGTCTCAAAAAGGTTCGCTATCACTGACATACAGTATGGTTTTTCTAGTGGCACGTTCTGGTAACTTAGATTTTTTGCTTGGGACCTGGGAGGCTTATGGTACACTATGGTACAATGCTGCTCATTGGGTTCTACGTAAGGATTCCTCAAAGAACTACCCTAGCCAACATACCTTAAGCCTCCCAGGAACCAGTGGGGCAGGGAGTAGAGTGGTGGCAGCCTACTGACCTATTCATCTGGCCAACAAAGGAGGAGTCGAGGGGAGGAGGAGGAAGGAACACAGGTGCAGAGGTCAACAAAGTGGGTGCAAGGTGGGAAACATGTGAAAGGGGCCTTTTTGTTCTTTCAGAATTAAACTGGAAGAACCCTTCTTTTAATGATGGACCTGATCTTAAGTAACCATGAACTGTTTCATTATTTTTTTTAAAATCAGCGTGGTTTGTGTTTCATGGTTCATGGATGTTGATGAATCAGAGACCATCACAAATGGCCATATGAAAATTCCTTACCATGTCTACTCAGAATGTAGACTGCTGTGTATTCTTATTTTGCATATTCCAACTCATATGGACACAGAAATGAAAGAAACCCAGAAACATGTAGACTTGACAATCTTTTAGTTTGTTTGATGAAGAAGAGAATTTGGAGTTATGTATGATGTGGCAACTTTGACACACATGTTTGAGGCATTTCCTGGGTGTTTCACATGTTGAATTTTGGAATAGAATTTTAGGAGCTGAGCCCACAAGCCACATTATTTTGTCTTGAATTCAGGGGGCATTTTAAATAAGGGGATCATTAAGAAAATATGATAGTCCAGTGGTACCTTGTATAAAGGAATTAATTCGTTCCAAATGAAATTATGTTAAGCAAATTTTCCTTTATACAAATTCCCATAGGAATGCATTGAAAATGGAGTGATCCCATTTTTATGTTGTACGGATTCTCCCCATAGGCGATTATGTTAAGCAAATTTCCCCTATCTCTGGAATTTTTTGTGTTGTACAAATTTTATGTTATACAAGCTATTTGTTATACAAGGGTCCACTGTATCCATCTATTTGATGTTATATCAGCAATGGTGTCTACTGGGTATAGGCAAGAACTCAAAAAATGAGATTTGTGATAGTTCATAGATTGTCGCTATTCGAGAACCATAAACTTTCATGAACTTTTGGATCATAATGATTTTGTTGTGGTTTGTATGATTTGAGAATTCCAGGCATAGTAAAAAGTCCTCCTCTTCACATTAGAGACCCACAAAACCCACAGAGATTTCTCACCCTACCTCAAGTTTAATGAAGATTGGATTCAGGATGTGCGAATTATAACCCCCCAAAACAGGTCCTGCAAAGAAAGTGCAAGGAAAGTACTCTTTAGCATGTATCCGTCTTTATTATCTTCCCTGTAATTATTAAAATTGCTTTGCGTAGTGACACCACTCTTGAAATCCTCAATGGAATACACACGGCCCTGAACTTAAACAAAGAAAGCAAAATATCTCAGTTCTGAAATGTTTGCCTCATGTTATAAAGACTCTCAATTAAAAAACCCTTTGTCCTCCTGACCTCTGAGTACTCAGGCTGAGACTTTGTGCCAGTACACACACTTCTGTGTCTTTCTGCTGGAAGAGAAGGTTAGGACCAAAGGAGACCATCTAAGGGGTCCAAGGTGGGCTTTGCTAGATGGTTGCTTGCACTTCCTCTGGTCCCGTTGACTTCCCCTTCAGAACTGCTGCTCCAGCCGTTGTTTGAGCTCCTCCATCTGTAACAGTGGGTCTAGAACCGAGATGGCTTTACAGGAACCTTCCAATGCGACGATCATTGGCGAATGTGTGTCCATTACTCTTTTTGGCGTCATCATGAATACATTTAGGAAATTCCCACAATCTTTCAACACGGCTTAGTAAGTAGATCTTTACCTTGTTTGTTTTCATAAAAAACTATGTAGTGAACCCACAAATTAAATATTGTCACCAGAGCCAGTATCATTTTCTACTCTTCTTCCAAATAGTCCTAAACCTAAACAATATAGTTACAATCAAATGTCCTACCTCTGTTGTATCAAAGCCATGAGGAGGTTATGATCAAACCTGGTCTTCAGTAAAAGTGGATGCTTTGCTGGAGTGTCAGGATATTCATTTTTGAAACCAATTACCTCCAGATTTGGCAGCGCAACTTCACTGTTCTATGATTTTATGATTTTTGAGAGAACAAAAAGAAGTGTACCTTCAGGGAAATGCTGGACAGCTCAGTGGTTTAGGCATCTGCTGCAAAAGTCCCTTCCCATCTGTGATGTGGGCATGACTAAATGGTCCATTGGGTCTTTGCAGTTCTATGATTTATTCTACTATGATGCATCAGTTGCAAATACTTGGATTTCCTCCTAGTTGCCAGTGTGCCTTTCCTATATGTCAGCTTTTTAGTTTTTCAGTAGGCATGTTCAATGCATTCATCTTGTTGTTGTTCAGTCATTCAGTTGTGTCTGACTCTTTTTGACCCCATGGACCAGAGCTCGCCAGGCCCTTCACTACCTCCCGGAGTTTGGTCAAATGCTTATTGGTTGCATCGATGACACCGTCCAACCATCTCATTCTCTGCCATCCCCTTTTCCTTTTGCCTTCAAGCTTTCCCGACAGGGACTTTTCCAAGGACTCCTCTCTCCTCGTGAGGTGGCCAAAGTACTAGAGCCTCAGCTTCAAAATCTGTCCTTCCATTCGGGGTTGATTTCTTTCAGGATGGATAGGTTTGATCTCCTTGCAGTCCAGGGGACTCTCAAGACTCTCCTCCAGCACCACAGCTCAAAAGCATCAATTCTGCAGCAATCAGCCTTCTTTATAGTCCAGCTCTCACTTCCATACATCACTACTGGAAAAACCATAGTTTTGACTATCCAGACCTTTGTTGGCAAATTGATGTCTCTGCTCTTTAAGATGTTGCCTAGGTTTGCCATCGTTTTCCTCCCAAGAAGCAGGCATCTCTCAGTCTACAACGCCACAAAAGTGTTTAAAGTCTGTAGGCACATTACATCTTCACAACTACCCAGTAAGCCCGGTTAGGAAAATAATGTATGCTCTACCCAGATAAATTTTCTGAGCACTGCTCTTAAACTATTGGTAAGATGGAATCCCAGATGTTCCGCAAGAGACTTACTTAGCAGAAAACAGCTTGCACATGGGGTTCTTCATTGCTTAAATCAGGCCTTGCTCTGTAACCAAGCATGGCATTAGAGAAAAATGAGATGGATGCTGACCTAACCTCTGTGGCTCTCTGAGCCAAAGTGCAGTTATTTAATACTTGGTTAAAATTTCTCTTTTTCGTGTCGGCTTGGCCCCTCTGATTCTTACAGATTTATTCCATTCAAAGTGGAAACAGTTTGTAGAACATGAATGTATGTCCCTTGGCTTTTCAATAAAGTATGTTATTACCCTGGGCTATAGTCGTGCCAGAACTACCATCCATCAAAGGCTGGGAGACATTGAACTCCAACAGAACCGGGACCTTTTATCTCACTCAAGTAGTATATGTAATAATGTGTTCATGCTCCCCTCCTACCTGAACAACCTAGCTTCCCCTAAATTTAGAAGAGCATCTACCTTAGCTAGGTTAAATGTGTTACCCTCCAAACTGTTGGACGGAAGATTTCAAGGGGTTCCCTATCATCTACGTTTATGCCCCGGCAACTGCGGGGATGTCGAAACCCTGGAACATATACTTCTATATTGCAGCTTTTACAGGGACCTACGCAAAGAGCTTTTATATCAAATTCTCCAAAAGCTCCAGGGTAGGCCCATTAAATTTTATATTGAGTATTTACTAGCCGATAAGAACATAAATATAACTATGGTAATGGCCTGAATTTGTGTGGCAGTCATGGCATCCCGTAAGATGATTTTGTCATCAGAATTTTAGAGCCCCTAATTTTCTAGCATATGATATAATAACTTTCCACATTTTAATATAATGTTTAGCATATTTATTTATTCTTCTCCTATGCCATTATATGCCTATTTATGTTTTCCATGGCTACACGTTATTGATTTTAAATTTATTCAACTATATTGGTATTATTCGTGTTGTCTTTTGAAATTGATTGCCATGTAATATTTTGGTCTATGACCGTAAATAAACAATTATTATTATAGAGAAAAATTAGATGGTTTAGGTGCTGCTCTGGTGACAGCTTGTTTCTTTACTTCTGTGGAACTAGGAGACAAACTCTGTATTTAGAATTTGATTTTAAAAATTCCATGGTTGCTTTTCACCCCTCAGCCTACTTTAATGAGCAAATGTCCACATAAACTGTAACCCATTTGATTCTCTGAAGTCAAGATATAAGACCATTTTCTGAATGTTCTTGCAGTGTAATCCCGAAAAACTACCAGCATGTCTTGGCCTTTGCTTTTGCTGTTCATGAGATCAACAAGAATGACAAGCTGTTACCAAATGCCACCCTTGGTTACAAAATCTATGACAATGCTTTCGATACCTGGAGAGCCTCTGGGGTGATACTGCGGCTTCTGTTCCAGGGGAGAGATATCCACCTTAATTACGACTGTGGCGGGAAAGAGAAAGTCATGGCTGTCGTTGGTGGTCTCACCTCTCAAACATCCATACAGATGGCCTACATTTTAAATGTCTACAATATACCACAGGTATGGCTTTAGGCTTAAGTGGATGCCACCAAGTGGCGCGTTCCCCTTTGGGTTTCTCCTTGAAATCTTTCTGTTCTCTGCTTAGTATGAACTCTCCAGTTTTGAGTCACTCAACAGCATCAGATAGGTTTATCATGAAGTTGAAGGAAGCGGTTGTTCCTCAAGTGCCTTGTCCTGGTAAAACGCCGATCAGTGGCATGATCTGGTTTTTATCCAAAGGTATTCTGAATAGAGGATCTGTGCCGACTGTGAACCATTGGCTTAAATTCTTAAGCCAGAATGGTCTTCTATGCCCCAGGCCGTGTTTCCCATCTATTTTTCACTGAAGGATAACCTGCAGCAATTGGTATTTGTTATTGTGCATTATATGACCAATATATTGTATCTTTCTTCTCTTTATGGTATTGAAAATTTCTAGCTTTATTCGTATGCTGTAATACAGCTGCACTGTCTCATCCATAATGGGCAGCTGACATAAGGAAATGACCAGGTTCTTCCATCAGCTCTGGGTCTCAGGCTGATCTATTGTTCTTCTGGGTTGGGACACTGCTTTGTTGAAGGTCCATTTTAGATCTCGGGTATGGATTTGGATATGGATTTCAGACACTCCTACGTGGCTGGAGTGTCTGAAAAGCTTTAAAAGATTCTTTGGCAAACACCACATCCCTGTTTACTTCAAACCCACAAACACACTAAGGCAGAGACCTGTCCACCCAAAAGACTCAACATCAAAACACAAAAGGAGAAATATAGTATATGCAGTCCAATGCAGTGATGATGAGCTACATTGGAAAAACTAAACAGCCATTAAACAGGAGGATGGCCCAATACAGGAGGGACAACAGCGCAGGACCAGAGTCAGCAGGACACCTCCACTTGAAGGACAAATGGCACTCATTCAAATATGAAGATGTACACATATTAGACAGAGAAGATAGGTGGCTTTATAATGGGGCCAGGAAAGCCATTCACATGAGTATTGAAAAACCCTCTCTCAACAGAGGTGGGGGGGGCTCAGACACAGTCTAACTGCTACTTAACTGGCAGTGATTTCAACAGTCTCCAGACCAATAAAAAATACTTCACACCACCCCCACCAAGGCCCATACCTGTCAAGTTTTCCTTACCGCTCTCCAGGATGGGAAGAGGGAGATATAATGTGCACGCACGCAAATGCCTGCCTATGCATGCACATGCACACACGCATGCATGCCCATATGCACACACACGCGCATGAACACTTGCCCACACACATGCCCGAACATGCCAGATCAACTCACCTGGATGACTGAGAGTCTTCACATTCATACTGGCCATTATGTCAGTCGCCCATTATGGACGAGGCACTGTTTGAAGCTGCCCACTTTGGATCAAACTCTTTCGGGGTGATGGGAGTCTGGCATCTCCACTGAGACTTGTTTGGCTTGGCAGACCTTCTGTTAGTGATGCTACTGCCAGCATAGCTCTCAGCTTCACTGAAGTGGTTGAAGCAAGCACAAGAAAAAATTGCTTCAGTTGAGTGGAATCAACAATCAACCCTTTGGCAACCTACTCACCACAATAGAGTGGACAAAATAATGCAGTACGAATCAGGAGACGTGGTTTTTTCCCGATCTCTTCCTAATCACAGAACCTTACTTGTAGTGTGGGAAGTGATAAAACACTTCTCGCTAATGGGGAAACCCTATTAAATTGTCATAATTTGGATCCTACATCATGGAAGATAGCAACAGTGAACATTAGGAGAAAGAATTAAACCCTGGTAAACATTGGGATGCAGGGTAGTGTAGTTACTAGAGTAAAATTCACACAACATATTTTAAAGTTCCTATTTGCCTGTGGAAAGTCACTTGCAGGTGGTCACGATCAACCACTCAACTCACATACTTTGAGAACCATACTGAGATCACCATGGTTTGGATGCAACTTGACTTTACCTAAAATATGTACAGGATAATTTTATATTGAAGAGATATGGCATAAGGGACTTCATTTCAAGTATCTTGTGCTTTTTCTGTTAGCTTAGCTACGGTTCCTTTGACCCAGCACTGAGTGACAAAGCTCAGTTCCCTTTCATCTACCGGATGATCCCCAATGAAGAACCACAGTATGTTGGGATCATTCACCTACTCCGATATTTTGGTTGGAACTGGGTTGGCCTTGTGGTTTCTGAGGATGACCGTGGAGAGACCTTCCTTCACAGTTTGACAGCAAAGCTCTTGCAGAGTCGTATTTGCATTGCTGAGACATCAGTGATCCCAAAGGTATCTCAGTTTTTACCCAACGAGGAAGTTCAAGAAAAAATGAAATCAATTTTATTGGCTTTCTCACAGATGAAAATCCATGTGATGCTTGTACATGGAGACAGACAATCTCTGGAGGGATTACGATTCATTTTATACACCTTTGAATTTATTGATATGAAGCCTCAAAGGAGAGTGTGGATCACAACAGCACAGTGGGATTACACGGCTTTAACAGCTGGGCTAGATCTCAGCTCAAAGACGCTCAATGGCACCTTGTCATTTGCCCTCCATACAAAGGTGGTGCCAGGGTTTCAGGACTATATCAAGAACATCAATCCGTTTGAATCAAATATATATTTCCTTCCTCAGTTCTGGTGCACAGTATTCCTCTGCTCACTCCCACTGCAAGGTGTGCAAGTGCCAGATGCAAACAACTGCACTGGGCAGGAGGAGCTCTCAGGTCTTCCTGGATCAGTCTTTGAAATGCGAATGTCTGGCTACAGCTACAGTGTCTACAATGCTGTTTATTTTGTGGCACATGCCTTGCATACCATTTACTCACTGAGAACCCAACAGAAGGGAAAGAGAAATGGAGAGAAATGGGACCCCCTGAACATTCATCCATGGCAGGTAATTGCAGGAGAAGCAAAATTCAGAAGAGGTCCACCACTGTGGAGATCAAAAGTTGTTAGCCTGCACAGAGTCCAAGATAGGATAGAACAGTCAGGTGTTCCTCATTTCTGGAATGATGGGAGGGAGGAAGCCAGAGTTGAACATGCCTTTTGTGAATTAGTCTAACTTCATTCCAAATCTTCAAAAAATGTGGCTGTCACTGCTGAATGCTGAATAGTGAGAAAAGTGCAATCAGCACTCCAGATACACTGCCATTCCCTTTCATTTTTCCTTGTTTTTTCCTATCATCTCAAGGGAGGAAAAATCTTTTCCCTATCCTTTCATGTAGGGAAGAATTGGTTATGGACGTTTTCTGCCTGCTGGAGAAGATAAAGGGAGTTGTGAGTTTTCGGGGCTGTTTGGCCGTGTTCTGGAAGTTTTTCTTCCTGATGTTTTGCCAGACTCTGTGGCTGGCATGTTCAGAGGACAAGGAGCTCAGTGTTCTCCTTGCCCTCTGAAGATGCCAGCCATAGAGTCTGGGGAAACATCAGGAAATAAAACTTCCAGAACATGGCCAAACAGCCCGAAAAACTCACAACAGCTATCAGTTCCTGGCCGTAAAAGCCTTTGAGAATATAATATAAACGGAGCTTTTCTCACAATTCCAGAACAACATCCCTTACGGTTCAGTTGGAAAAGTTATCAGTATTTTAGAAAGAACATATTTCCTCTCATTAGACTTGGAAACAAGGAGGAGAAGGAACAGGCTAGAATCTGGAAATAATATCTAGTGGCTATGTAGGGTGAGGATAGGAATTTTATTCCCTTGATTAATTTTATGAATTCCTGCCTCAAATCCAGCTTCACTCTGTGTTGAAAAGTCTCCGCTTTAACAATAACGCTGGGGAAGAAATATTCTTGAATGAGAAGGGGGAAGTGGCTACCGGATTCGATATCATCAATTTTTTCATATCACCCAATGGTTCTTTCCACAACATCCAAGTAGGACGGATGAACCCCCAGGCACCTGCAGGCGAAGAGTTCATTCTTAACGCAAGTGCCATTGTATGGAATCAGAAGTTCAACCAGGTGGGGAGATTTCTTAAAATTCTCTCTATTTTTCATGAGTATATCCGATAACATTGGCTCTGGGTTTCTTGATATTCAACCCCAAAATGATAGGAGCCCATGATTTGGTGGAGAAGAATTCATGTAAGATGCCTTTTAAGATATGGAACTCAGCCGGTCTGGAAGAGAATTGTGGAACATGTTTTTGGTGCAGATTCTGTTTTCCATTTTGGTATTAATTAGGATACTTAGTTGCTTACTCTTTTTTAGCTTTTAAATATTCTTTTAATTATGTAAGTCACTTTATTTCCTTATAAAGTAGAAGGCAAGCTAAACATATTTTAAATAGAAGTAATAAAAATGAATGAATGAAAGTTCACAGCGTAATAAGCTGTCAGCCTATTTTGTATTTTGCTTTATATTTGAGCTGCTTCTGCATTAAATAAGCATCTGGTTCCTGTTTTCCAAGCTGAAAACAAATCAACTTTTTTTCCACAATCAGGTAGCCAAACTATTAAAAATATAGGTATATGAGTAAGCACTTAAGGCAATTTGTAGGAAGGGAACAGTAGAAGCTAAATTAAGAATGGTAAATGTTAAAAGAAAAGTTATACGTTCATGGGTTTTTTAACCACTTCATTTTACATGCCTTTTAAACAACTCTGTAGGAGAAGGGAAGGATCAAAAGCCATTGAATCACTCCTGTTCTGAATTGACCTGTTACCGATCCCAGTATTGCTCCTGACAACAAAATGTACAGCAGTTAGGTTGCTCCCTACCAGTAATTTGAGTAAAGAATAATTCCAACTTGGACAGTTTCAGAGTCATTGCTTATGGCATCCCTTCTCCCTTTCCTTCAATTCCTCCATCTCAGTTTTGTTGGAGACATAGATAACTTTTGTATTTCTTTCTCATGGTGTATAGCGTGTGTGTATCTCCTATAGGTGACTGCTAATGTATACACTCCAGCTTCGTCATTCCTAACCATTCCCATTCAAATAAGTTTCCTTCCATTTTGTCCCCAGAAGCTGCCCACTTCTACCTGTGTTGAAAGCTGCCATCCTGGCCAGAGCATGTTGATCCAGCCAGGGAAACAAGTGTGTTGCTATGATTGCATTCAGTGCCCCAAAGGGAGGATTTCGAGCCAGAGGGGTAAGGGATGTGTTCTTCCACTTTTTAGACCAATAATTTATAATTCCAGCCAGGTTATATTATTTTAAATCAATTTTTGGTGTACACAGAAGAAGAACTTCATTTACCAACTTTGGAAACAGGGGAACTGACAGCAAACAAGTCCGTATACACACAGTACAGTTGTCCCCCACCCTTTCACAGTTCATATACTGCGGTCCCGGTATATCGCGGGTCCGCAGTATATGAAAAAAGGCCCCCTGGGATAAGGAGGAAAGGCCTTCCCAGGCCCGTTGCACACCCCAAAAAGCGCTTCCCTGCCAACCAGAAGTGACTTCCAGTATACCAGAAGTGACCTCCAGATCACTAAAAAAAAGTTTGGGGCCTCTGGGGGACTGGAAAGCCCCTTGCAGGCCTGTTTGGGGCCGCGCCAGGCCTGGGGTAAGTACAAGAGCCCCCAGAGAGCCCGCCCAGTCCTGACCTGACCCAGCATCCGCATATTGCGGATTTTCAATTATTGCGGGTCAGGTCGGGTCGGGTCCCTAACCCCTGCGATAGGTGGGGGTTGACTGTACCAACATTTTTTGTTTGCAGTTATGGAGCAGTGTATCTGGAAATTGAGTCATGGTAACTGGACTTCTTTTCTTGTCTGATCAAAACATTTCAATACTCATCCAAGTAGCTTCTTCGTCAGTCTCAGGAAACTTGGTTAAAGGCCTCCAATTTATAGTTTACCTTGTTTTCACGCCACCTTGAGTAGGTTTGTTAGTTGGACAATAGGGATGGGCACGAAACGGGAAAAAGTGTTACGTTTTATTTCGTTTCATCCCTCTGCATTTCGTTTCCTTTCATCTCATATGAATTTTTACCAAAAGAAAAAAAAGTATGAAATGAAACAATAACAAAATGTTTTTTTTACCTGTTTGTGGGCTCCGGTGGCAGCGGAGGGCCAGGCCGACCTGCTGGGACTGCTCACCCTCCTGCTGGCTGGCAGGGCACCGGCAGATGTTGTGGTGGCGGAGGAGGGGCTAGGCCAGACTGCTGGGCCCGCTTGCCCTCTCCGGCTGGCTGGCAGGGCTCCTGCAGTGTAAGGACACCAGCAGGTAAGGGAGCCGTCTTACAGAGAAACAAAACAGAGCATTTTAAACAAACAAACAAAAAACACTGTTTTATTTTGTCTGTAACAAAATGCTGCTCATCGCTTAGTTTAGTTTAGTTCTGTTAACTAACAAAAGGACAAAACAGCATTTCCTATTTCGTTTTGTGCCCCTCCCTAGTGGGAAATGGTCTGGGGTGTGTGAGAGTCCCACTTATTCAACCGTTCCCAACACTCATTAAGTATGGGTTATTAGCCATTGCCTTCCTGGTGGAGGTGTGAAGTGCTTCGGATTTGTCTGGGAAATCGAAGAAAGGTCAGCTTGAGAACTGGCAGACAGGTTGTGCCCAAGTTGCCCCCTTCAGTTGACAGAGGTACACAAATTGCTTCCCTGACCCCTCTCCCAAAGCACCTATCTTCTCTGTCTAATATGTGTACAATCCTTATCTTTGAACAAGTGTCTTTATTGCTTCAAGTGAATGTACACAGCTGATTCAGGTCCTGAGCTGTTGCCCCTCCTGTGCTGAGCCATCCTTCTGTTTCATGGCTGCTCAGTTTGGGTCATTCAGGAAATCCTAATATTCTTCTTCGCCTTTTCAGATGCAGAGCAATGCAAGGAGTGCCCAGAAGATCGGTATCCTAACCGAAATCACAACCAATGTCTTCCTAAAAATATGAACTACTTGTCTTATGAGGAGCCATTGGGAGCGGTTCTTGCATCTGTGTCTCTTTTCCTTTCCGTGGGCACAGCTATAGTGATGTGGACATTCATTCAGTACCGCGATACGCCCATCATCAAAGCCAACAATTGGAGCATCACCTGTACCTTGCTCTCTTCTCTTCTCCTCTGTTTTCTCTGCCCCTTCCTCTTCATTGGGTGGCCTGGGAAGGTCACTTGCCTTCTGAGGCAAACAGTCTTTGGCATCCTTTTCACACTCTCTGTGGCTTGTGTCTTAGCCAAAACCATCATGGTGGTTTTGGCCTTCATGGCCACCAAGCCCGGGAGTAGGATAAGGAAGTGGATTGGGAAGAGACTTGCTGTCTTAATCATCATTCCCTCTTGTTTCCTTCAAGTGGGCATCTGTGCTGTATGGTTAGCAATGGCTCCCCCTTTCCCAGAGTTGGACATGCACTCCCAGATGGAGGCAATCATTGTTCAGTGCAACGAAGGCTCATCTCTCATGTTCTACACTGTCCTGGGCTACATGGGCCTTTTGGCGCTCATCAGCTTCATTGTGGCTTTTCATGCCAGGAAGTTGCCTGATGCATTTAATGAAGCCAAGTGGATCACTTTCAGCATGTTGATTTTCTGCAGTGTCTGGGTGTCGTTTGTTCCCACCTATTTGAGCACCAAAGGGAAATATATGGTGGCTGTGGAGATTTTCTCCATGTTGGCCTCGGGTGGTGGCTTACTAGGTTCTCTTTTTCTCCCCAAAGTGTATATTGTAATTCTGAGGCCTGAAATGAACATAAGAAAGCAGTTAGCAAGGAAACAGACTTATATTCAGGAAAAAAATGATGATTAAATCAGAAAGGGGAAAACACCACCATCAGCTGAAATAGTTAGAGTTGCCTATTCTGTTTTGCTGGCAATTGAGTTGAAAATTTCCCTAAATATATTATACTTATTAAAGTGTAATGTAAATAGGGTAATAGAATTTCATTCACATCTTCATCCATTTCAGCATCTTTAGGATCATAACTACTGTGAACAGCAGGGACAAGATGGGCAAAAGAACATTAATCAAAAGTCCTATACAATTCAAAAATCCAACTTCTATGGAATGTATTTATAAGCCCTAAAGATCCCAGAAAAGCAATGCAGATTGCAGAACATCAAGTGCAGGGCAAGCAGCACAAAAATCATTCAAAACTCTTCAAATAAACAAAAGTGAAAAAAAAATGGGGGAAATGGAGGACACGGAGGAAACGGAGAATCAATCCCAACTCTTAAAAATCCTTTACCAAAATCTGCTCTAAATGTCGGAGGCCAGCAGATGGTGATTTAGAGCATCTCACTTGATCTTAGCCGATAGGCTGAAAAGCAATTTGGGAGGAATTGAGTCTCTTGCACATAGGTGTTTGTATTGCCCTCGCTATTCTGTAGCCCGCATGCAATATCTGGGCCCAATATTGTTTAAGATGAAAAGATGGCCAGATATAGAAATAATGCGATTCATGTTAAATGACCTAATGGAAGACAGGGTGAAGAAAGTAGCGGGTTTCATGGCATACATAGTGAACCATGCTGAAACACCACAGTCTGTATCAATACTCCCATTCTGAGCTATGTTTGACTGTCAGATGCAATTATTGCCTTAGTTATTGCTAGAAAACCTAAATTAGGTGCTGCTGAATGTATTTTGTATATGTGTTTTATTTATGCCTATCTGTATTCCTATTATCTGTAATTGCTTATGTTGAAGTAACTGCCTTCCTGTTCCAAAGGGAACAGGCCTATTGGTTTATTCAAGTTGCTGCATTTGGATCCTCAATTGTGATTGCTTGTAATTCTTCCCTCCAAAATGTATATTTTCCTAGCCAGTCCTCATTCATAAATGTAGCTCCCTCTCCCCAAGTCCCTCAGTCTTGTTCTCTCCCTGAATAAAGAGTGTTACAATAGAAGCTGTCTCCAGCCTGCTATGTCAGAGAGCTGAAATCACTTGCTGAAATCACTAAACCCCACGCTACTACAATGCCATTAAAGGTTTTGATTTGAGTTGATAGAATATCTCGAAGGCACAAGTCAGTGTCTGTGAGCGCCTGGGTTTGATGCAGGAAGCACTGACCTCTGGAGCATTCTTGTTGTCCACTGGAGGTTACATGGAAAAAAAGCTCTCTCTCTCTCTCAATGTATGGTACAATGCCAAGTGCCCATGCTTTGAGCCAAAGCCCCACATGAAGGAGAAGAAATATGAAGACACAAAAAGACAAAAGAAGGATTCCCATGAATCCCCTGGGGCTGAAAGTAGATGAATCACCAATCAGGACTTGCAGGATGCATCAAAGGGCTACTTGAAGGAGGTAGAACATGGACCAGGACTTTCCCATTGGGAGCAAGTGGGCCACACCTTGGTCTGGCCAAAAAACAGGGCTCATTGAATTGGGTTGATAAAACCCATAAAAGGGGATTTTAGTTCTTTCACAATTAAACAGAAAGTGTGTCTTCTTTTAATGATGGACCTAATCTTAAGTAACCATGAACCATTATTTTCAAAAAATCTGCATGATTTGTGGTTCATGGTTAATAGACACTAATGGCTCACAAACCATCATGAATGGTCATTATGCCAATTCCAGCCCATCTTTCAACAAAACTTAATAGAAAGCCTCCCTTCTTTTAGTGATGGACCTCCTCTAGCTATGGTGCCAATTCATGCCCATCTCAATTCAGAATGGAGATTCATGTGTGCTCTTAGTTTCATATTGATGCAGAACTTTAAGAAATACAGAAACACATAAAGTTGAGAGTCTTTGATTTGTTTGATGAAGGAGAGCAGTTGGAGCTTTGTGTGATGTGGCATCTTTGACATATATGTTTGGGCCGTTTCCTGGGTAATTCAAATGTTGACGATAGGCTTAGAATTTTAGGCGCTAAGCCCACAAAACACACTATTTTGTCTTGAATTCGGAGGGCATCATAAATAAAGGGGAGCTTTAGGAAAAGAGGATAGCAAACATCCATTGAGGCTATATCGACAACGGTGCCCACTGGGGATAGGCACGGACCAGAGAAATTGAGGTTTGTGATGGTTTGTAGTTTGTCACTATTCACAAACCACAAACTTTCACAAACTCAAACCACAAACTTTCACAAACTTTTTAACAAAATGAACAATTTTGTATTTTATGTGATTTGGGAATTCCAGGAATGGTAGAATGCCCCTCCCCTCATATTAGAGCTCTCAGGCTCACAGAGATGCCTCACCCCCTCCAAGATTAACCAAGACTGGATTTAGGATGTGCCAGTTAGTCCCTACGGAAAAGTGCTCTTTAGTAGATATGAGCTTTTCCTTTCGGAAGTGGTCAGCTTCTGAAATGAAACATGGGAGCCCAGGTGGTGTCATCTTTCCTTCTCCCTGTTGCTGGCCCATCAGACATGGAGGTGGGATGATGCATTTCCCTGCACAGATCCTGATTGGCCAGTGCCGGGGAGAAAGAAAAATTATATTGGAGGTTTCTTCCTCATTGGAGTTTAACACCGTGCAAGCCGAGTGGAAGGTAAGGGATTGGTTGATGGTGTCTCTCTGGTTCTGAATGCCGCCTGGGCTCCCACGTTTCATTTTGGAAGCTGACCACTTCTGAAATGAAAAGCCCATCTCTTTAGCATGCATTGTTTTTTCCAGAATAAACTAGCCAGTCCACCACTTTCTTTCTTAGTGAGCCTGAACATGGGTAGACTTAATATTTTTTGCCTCTTTTCCAACCGGGAGTGGGGTGGGTATGTATGGGAGGGTGCTTTGTCACTCACTCCTCTTGACTTCCACTGGCTGCTCCTTAGGACTTTTGTAGGACTTTGGATTAGAAGTGGCTCTTTTGAATGTTGTGATAGTTGACAGTGGCCCAGAATGATGGACTGTGTTCAACAGCAGAAATCACTGTTTGCTGGCAGAATGAGCCAACCTCAACAGGCAGAAAATCCCATTCTCTCTTTAAAAATCAGAACCGCTAAACTACTGGTTAACATGAGAACATAAGAAGAGCCCTTCTGGATCAGGCCAAAGGCCCATCTAGTCCAGCTTCCTGTATCTCCCAGTGGCCCCACCAAATGTGTCCGGGAGCGTACGAGACAAGATATCTGTCTCTTCCTACTACTCCCCTACATCTGATCCTTGAAGTACCCCAGATCTATGGGAAGGAGAGTTTTGAGAGTTCTCAGATCATCCCTAGCTGTTCTTGATCACCAGAATCAGGACTGATTGACCAGTGGCCTTGACTCAGCTGAAAGTAGCTGTCAGAGCACTCAGGCAGGATATTGAGTGAACTTCTTCATACACCCCTAGTCCTTTTCTTCCTACGCCTTGTTGACTTCAAAATTCCAGTGAAAGCACAGGAAACTGCTTTCTCTTGCTTGCGGTTTCATGGCAAGTTTCCTAACTCCAACAAAGGGCCAGGCCTCATCTGCCACAAAAACATCAGTACATCTCTCAGTCTTTATTACCTGTATCTTCCCTGTAATTATTAAAATAGCTTTTCGTAATGACATTGCTCTTGAAATCCCCATTGGAATACAAAAGCCCCCGTGCTTAAAAAAAAGAAGCAAAAGCATCCAACTTCTGAAATATTTGCCTCATACTATAAAGACTCCCCTTCAACAAAGCTGAGCCATCTTCTCTCTGAATTTTGAGGGAAGACATTGTGTCAGTTCAAGGTTTTCTGCACCTTCTGGCAGAAGAGATAGAGCATTGTGGTGGCAAGTGTAGGAGATCATCTATGGGGTCCGAGGGGAACTTTGCTAAATGTTTGTTAATATATCCTCTGATTTTGTTGGCTCAGCTGCTACTACTTCATAACTGGTGCTCCACCCATAGTTTGAGCCCTGACATCTGTCCGAGAGTGTCAGGAATCCAGATGCCTTCACAGGAACCTTCCGATGAGATGATCGTTGGTGAATTTGTGTCGATTACTCTTGTTGGCTTAATCCTGGAGACATTTAGGAAACACCCACAATCTTCCAAAAATGCTTAGTAAGTAGATCTTTATCATCTTTTTTTTAAAAAAACCCTATATACTGAACCCATGCTTCGTACCATCACAAAAGAAATGGTGCCATCAAAGCAGAAATTCTTATCAGTGTTTCTTCCGTGAGGTCAAGGTTACAAACCATGATAGAGATGTGTAATCTTCAGGCTTAAAACTGGGTACTTCAAGGGCCAGATGCAGGGGAGTGGTATCAGGAGACAGATATCTAGTCTCATGCACTCCCAGACGCATTTGGTGGGGCCACTGTGAGATACAGGAAGCTGGACTAGATGGGCCTTTGGCCTGATCCAGCATGGCTCTTCTTATGTTCTTATGTTCTTAGGAGGTTCTAAACTTAAAGCATATCTTTGCAAAAATCCCACCTCAGTTACTGTAAAAATAGACCACTCAGGAGATTGAGATCAAGCCTGATCTTCAATAAAATCCGTTTGGTTTCAATCTCCAGCTGCCTCATTCTAGAAGGCTTTGGGGCAGGAACACAATATTAGTTTTAAGGGAAGAAAGAAAGTTGTCCATCCATGTAATCTGGAATTGAAAAAACCCACTAGTTCTTCTTGGATGGACAGGGTTTCATTTTTATATGCTTCTTATTGAATTTTTAGGTGGAGATGTTCAGTTCATTCCATCTTGCAAGTTATGATATTCCTCTCTGGTGGAATATCATGGAAATATCTTTTGCCCTTGCGGCCTTTTGTATCTCTGTCCCTTTCGTGAACTCCTGGCATAAGAATGCAAAACTGATCTGTGCATTCTTTCTGTCCATAGGGGAGAGATATCCAGTCTACACTAACTATGTTGTCATTGGAGAAGGAGATATGGGCACCAGCAGCTGTTTGATCTTGCCTCTTCTTTTCTTCTGGGCAGAGAGCTAGGTTATTGGGTGGGAGAGAAAATGGAGAGAGGCTTTTTGGCTGGAAAATGAAATGAAAGGTTGGGGAGGCTAGTAGACAGTATGGGAGGACAAGTTTATGGAAAGGTAAAGAGGTCCCAAACCTTTGGGGACTTTAGAGGTTAACACCAGTGCCTTGATTTTGGCACCATTGCAAAGCTGATACAATTGGGCCAGGATTGAGGAGAGGTGGTTGTATCTCCATAGTGCCAAAGAGAAACCTGGCTGCCTAATTTGGACCTCCCGTATTACATTCAAAATATAGACCCATATAAGAACATTGCAGTAGTCCATCCTAGGGATTAACAAAACGTGGACTAGTATCAATGGTTTTCCTGTCTAGATAAGGCCGTAGGTGTAAAATCTGCCAAAGACAGAAATAGGACTGTTTGACCATGGCTGCATTTGGCTTTTCCATGGAAAAAGCTGCACTTGAGAGCACTACCAAATAACTGACCAGGTCTTATAGGAGAGTGTGATGCCATCCACCCCGGGCAGAATACCTCTTAACTGAGCAGGTTATCCATGAAGTGTGCTGCAACTTTCGGCTTACTGGAATGAGCAAATTGTAACATAAACGGTAAAACTTTTCATTCTCTAAAGTCAAGATGTAAAATGTTTTTATTTTTTAAAATATGATTGCAGCGTGATCCCGAAAAACTACCAGCATGTCTTGGCCTTTGCGTTTGCTGTCCATGAGATCAACAAGAATGACAAGCTGTTACCAAATGCCACCCTCGGTTACAAAATCTATGACAATGCTTTCGATACCTGGAGAGCCTCTGGGGCCACTCTGGGTTTTCTGTCCAAGGGGAAAGGACACCCTGTCAATTACAACTGTGGCGGGAAAGAGAAACCTATGGCTGTTGTTGGGGGTCTCACCTCCCACACCTCCATCCAAATGGCCCACATTTTAAACGGCTACAATATACCACAAGTATGTATTTAGGCTTAAGTGGATGCCACTAAGTGGAGTGTTCCCCTTTGGGTTTCTCCTTAATTTCTTCCTATTCTGTACGTAGAATGAACTTTCCAGTTTTGAGTCAGCAGCTTCAGACAGTTTTGAAAGGAGCACAGGAGAAAAATTGAGAGAGTGATAGAGTAGTAATCCACCTGTGCTCTGTCAAAGAAGCTCACTTGGAATGTGGAAGTGGCAAAACCACTCTATCTATCTATCTATCTATCTATCTATCTATCTATCTATCTATCTATCTATCTATCTATCTATCT
>JAHTLZ010000127.1:1475254-1491309 GCA_023846285.1 Phrynocephalus versicolor | reverse complement strand
TCTATCTATCTATCTATCTATCTATCTATCTATCTATCTATCTATCTGTCTGTCTGTCTGTCTGTCTGTCTGTCTGTCTGTCTGTCTGTCTGTCTATCTATCTATCTATCTATCTATCTATCTATCTATCTATTAGAGATGGGCACGAAACGAACAATTTTTCGCTTCTGTTTCCGTTTTTCCATTTCATTACGTAACGAAACGACAAACGAATTTTTCTCTAAAATGAAATGAAACGAACAGAAACACCGGAAATTTTGTCGTGCGTTTCGTTTCTGTTACTGCAATATGAGTGAATTGCTTAAGATCCTAAATAGAAATCACAAAAATGAAATAAATGGTAACAAAATGGTAACGAAATGAATGAAAACAAAAACAATTTTTTTGCAAAAATTCACGAAAAACGGAAACGAACCGAAACGGACCCTCCAAACGACAAACGACAAACGAAATGCCATTTTTTTATTCGTGCCCATCTCTATCTATCTATCTATCTATCTATCTATCTATCTATCTATCTATCTATCTATCTATCTATCTATCTATCTATCTATCTATCTATCTATCTATCCATCCATCCATCCATCAATCCACCCCCCCACACACACACAGAGAGAGAGAGAGAGAGAGAGAGAGAGAGAGAGAATAATTTTATACTGAAGTTATATGGCATAAAGAGAATTAGTCTAAAATATCTTGTGTTTTTTTTAATAGCTTAGCTATGGTTCCTTTGATCCAATGCTGAGTGACAAAGTTCAGTTCCCATTTACCTACCAGATGATCCCAAGTGAAGATCCCCAGTATACTGGGATTGTTGAGCTGCTCAAACATTTTAAGTGGAACTGGATCGGCCTTGTTGTTTCTGAGGATGACAGCGGACAAACCTTCCTTCAAACTTTGACAACAATGCTCTTGCAGAGTCATATTTGCATTGCTGAGACAATAATGATCTCAAAGGTATCTATGTATTTGCCAAAGGAAGTATTTGAAGGAAAACTAAGACCTCTTCTGCTGGCTCTCTCGCTGATTGAAACCAACGTGATGCTTGTGCATGGAGACAGGCAATCTCTGGAGGGATTACGATTAGTTTTAGACGTCTTTGAGTTTCATGATATGAAGCCTCAAAGGAGAGTGTGGATCACAACAGCTCAGTGGGATTTCACGGCTTTAACAGCTGGGATAAAACTCTGCTCACAAACATTCAATGGTACCTTGTCTTTTGCCGTCCATACAAAGGCGGTGCCAGGATTTCAGGACTTTCTGGAAAACATTAATCCATTTAAGTCAAAAATGTATTTCATCCATCAGTTCTGGTGCACGGTATTCATCTGCTCACTCCCACTGCAAGGCGTGCAAGTGCCAGATGCAAACAACTGCACTGGGCAGGAGGAGCTTTCAGATCTTCCTGGATCGGTCTTTGAAATGGAAATGTCTGGCCACAGCTACAGTGTCTACAATGCTGTTTATTTTGTGGCACATGCTCTGCATGCTATTTATTCATGGAGAACCCAACAGAAGGGAAAGAGAGATGGAGACAAATGGGACCTTCAGAACATTCATCCATGGCAGGTAATTGCAACTGAAGCCAAAGTCCACAACTGTGGAGATCATAGAATCATAGAGTTGGAAGAGATCAAAAGCTATTAGCCTGCACAGGGTTGAATGTAGCCTAGAACAGACAGGTATTCCTCATTTCTGGAACGATGGGAGGGCGGAAGCCACAGTTGGACATGCCTTTCAGGAATTTGTCCAACTTCATCCTAAACTTATTGAAGCTGCTGAATGATGAATTGGGTGAAAATTGTGATCAGCATTCCAGGCATACTGCCAGTCCCTGCCTTTTTCCTCAGTTTTTAAAAATCATATCAAGTCATGAAAAACTTCACCCGTTTCATTTATGTAGGGAAGAATAAGTTATGGAAGTTTTCTGGCTGCTGGAGAAGATAAAGGGAGCCTTTCTCACTATTTCAGAACACTTTCCCTTGTGTTAGTTGTGCAATGTTTATGTTTTGGAAATAACCTATTTCCCAGTCACTCAGCTTGCAAACAAGGAGGAGAAGGAACAGGACAGAGATTGGAAATAAATATATAGAGAGTAAATTGGACGAGGATAGGAATTTTATTTCCTTAATTAATTTTATGATTTTTCCACTCCACCCCAGCTTCACTCAGTGTTGAAAACTCACCGTTTTAACAATAATGCTGGGGAAGAAATATTTCTGAATGAGAAGGGGGAAGTGGCCACCGGATTCGATATCATCAATTTTTTCATCTCACCCAATGGTTCTTTCCACAACACCCAAGTGGGGCGGTTGGACCCTCAAGCACCTGCGGGCCAAGAGTTCATTCTTAACGGGAGTGCCATTGTATGGAATCAGAAGTTCAATCAGGTCAGCTCACTGGGGGAGCAGGTGGGTTTAATTTTTGCCTCCACAATTACATTGTAAACCATCCAGAGACTGCTTAAAGCACTATGGGGTGGTTTAGAAGCAGTACACTATGCTTTGCTTTAATGCAGGAATGCCCAAACCTCGGCCCTCCAGATGTTTTGGATCACAACTCCCACAGTCCTTTGTCATTGGCAATCTAAGCTTAGAATTCTGGGAGTTGTGGTCCAGAATATCAGGATGGGCCGAAGTTTGGGCATACCTGCTTTAATGTGTTATTCCCTGTTTTTCCAAGTCATGATTATTTCTTCACAGTCTCACTAACCTTCTGACACACACACACTTGAACTGATAAGATAGACATCTTGTAAAAAACTTCAGCACAGACTCTGTTTTCCCATTCACTCTAAAATAGATGTCTGGAATTAATGCTGAGAGAGGGGGAAAGTTCGTCTGAGTTCTGAGTGTTGACCATGTTCTAAAAAAAACCTAAATAGCTTGTAACCCGGCCATTTGAAGAATCATCTCTCCCTCTCTTCCTTTCTCTGTGTAAAACTCTAATCAATCTGTTTGTTTTGCTTTAATGCTTTCTTCCCTGTATTTCCAAATCCTAATTATTTCTTCACAGACTCACTAACCTTCTGATACACACACTTGAACTGTCAGGTTAGGCTATTTCTAGTAAACTTCAGCACTTTTATAATTAACACCAAGAAACAGAATTCTGAATGTTCTACAAAGACCTAAATAGCTTAGGACCTGGGTATCTGAGAGAGCATCTCTCTCTCTCTCTCTCTCTCTCTCTCTCTCTCTCTCTCTCTCTCTCCACCTCCTATCACTCTCTCTCTGTGAAAACCTACTCAGTTTCTAACATCCTCTGGGGAGTCCTGCTTCCATTTCCCTGCACTGAGAACTTTTCCTTAGGTGGAGCCATGAGAGAAGGTGTTCTCAGTTATAACACTCCAGTTATAGAATGTCCTCCCCTTGGAAGCTTGATGGATGGCTACACTAATATCTAAGGATAGGCATTTCGTTTCGAAACCAGTAGGTTATGAAATGAACCACGCAAGCCCAGGTGGCCCTCGGAACTGGCTGATGCCCGCAGATCCAATTGCTTTATCTTTCTCTGTCTCGCACAGGGTTAAAATCCAATGGGGAAGCATGTTGCGATGTCATCTGTGCTAGATCTGTGATGCTGGCCAATCCGGAGCTGTGCTGTGACAGGCATCATCCCACCTCCCTCTCTGATTGGCCAGCAGCACGAAGCAGTAAAGATGATGTCGCAGCATGCTTCCTCATTGGATTTTAATCCTGCGTGAGACAGAGAAAGGTAAAGCAATTGGATCTGTGTGTATCAGCTGGTTGCGATGATCCCTGGGGTTGCATGGTTTGATTCGTAACCTACTGGTTCCAAAACGAAATACCCATCCCCAGTAGTATCATTTGGGCAGCAGATCCAGGTGTGCTTCCTTCGTTGGGTTTTGCATTTTGGGAGGTCTTGGCCTGTACACAGGTTTTGATGCTATAATTTTAATAACTAAATATTTGAACATTGAGTGCTTTTAAACTACTCCATCTTGAACTCTTTTTAAAATAACTCTGAAGCAGAGGGTTATGGGCAAAGGTCATTCATTTACTCTTGTTCGGAAATGACCTGTTACTGCTTCCAGCATGGGTCCTGACAACAAAAAGAAAGGCAATTAGTTTACTCACTACCAGTAAATTCAGCGCAAGAAAAACAAACAATAAAGAAAAACTCCAACATGGACTGTATCAAAATCGTTCATTGCGGCATCCCTGTTTTCCCTTCCTTCTATTCCTCCACCTCAGTTTGATTGGATACCTATATTGCTTTAGCATTACTTTCACATGGTGGCTATTGGTAGTCCATCCCCTATAGCTGATTGCTAAAGAATGCCACTAAAGCCATATCATTCCTAACCATTCTCTTTCAAATATATTTCCTTCCAATTGTCTCCAGAAGCTGCCCTCTTCTACCTGTGTCGAGAGCTGCCGTCCAGGTCACAGCATGTTTATCCAGCCCGGGAAACAAGTGTGTTGCTATGATTGCATTCAGTGCCCTGAAGGGAGGATCTCAAACCAGAGGGGTATGTGACATTTTCTTCTATTTAGATAAATAATTTAAAAAATTTACTTTGTATGAATTCCATATTCAAATTTAGAGATGGGCACAAAATGAATTTTTAATTCGTTTTGTTATTCCTTATTTTTTTCATTACAGAACAAAATGAATAACAAAGAGACCTTTGTTATTCCTTATTTTTTTCGTTACAGAACAAAATGAATAACAAAGAGACCCATCAAAGAAAAACGAAATGAAATGAAATGGAATTTTCGGTTTTGTTTGCTTCATTTTTTGTTTTCCCATAGGAATGCATTGAACCAATGCACTCCTATGTGAAAAAGCCGGCAGTTCCCGCCCCAACGCAGGGGAAACCGGATGCTTTATTCCCCCGCCAAAGCCACCACTAATTAGCTGTAGCACGGGGCTTTGGCAGGAAAAAAGTTTACAAATCCTGCCCTTTCCCCCACCTGATTGGGCGTGATTGGGTGGGGGATTTTTTTTAAAAAGTGTGCCAACCAAGCCTATGGGCAAGCTGGTCAGTGCGATAAGTGAAAAATAAAATAAAATAAAATAAAAAATTAAATTAAAAAATAAAAAATAAAAAAAACGCACTGACTTTTCACCCATTTGGGTGTGAACGGTTGGGGAAAAAAATAAAAATAAAATAAAAATTAAAAAATGCGCTGACCTCCTGGTTGGTGTGTGAAAAAATAATAAATAAATAAATAAATAAATAAATAAATAAATAAATAAATAAATAAATAAATAAATAAAGTGCAGATCCAGCCCATAGGCCAGCTGGTCAGCACATGAAAAAATAAATAAATAAATGTGCCAACCCAGCCCATGGGCCAGCTGGTTGGTGTGTGCATAAATTTAAAAAAGTTTAAAAAACACACCAACCTGGCCCATGGGCCAGCTGGCTTGCACAAGTTAAAAAAAATTAAAAAATGAAAAACGAAACATGCAAAAAATGAAATGAATTTTTTTAAAAAATTGTTTTGTTTTAAATAAGCAAAAACAAAAAAATTAAAATGAAACAAAACACTATTTTGGCATTTCGTGCCCATCTCTATTCAAATTCTACTTTGCATTAATCTGATGCACACAAAAGTGCAACTTTATTCACCAACTTCGGAAACAGGGACCAGTGAATATGAACGAGCCTGTATACACACAATACCAACATTTTTTGTTTGTAGGAATGGGGCAGTGGGAGCTCAGAGCACTGCTCAATTTGGACCTTTCAGGAAGCCTTAATATTCTTCTTCACATCTTCAGATGCTGACCAATGCAAGGAGTGCCCAGATGATCAGTATTCTAATCGAAATCACAACCAATGTATTCCTAAAAATATGAACTACTTGTCTTATGCGGAAACATTGGGAGCAGTTTTTACTTCTGTGTCTCTTTTCCTTTCCGTGGGCACAGCTATAGTGATGTGGACATTCATTCAGTACCGTGATACGCCCATCATCAAAGCCAACAATTGGAGCATCACCTGTACCTTGCTCTCTTCTCTTCTCCTCTGTTTTCTTTGTCCCCTCCTCTTCATTGGGTGGCCTGGGAAGATCACTTGCCTTCTGAGGCAAACAGTGTTCGGCATCCTTTTCACACTCTCTGTTGCTTGTGTCCTAGCCAAAACCATCACGGTGGTTTTGGCCTTCATGGCCACCAAGCCTGGAAGTAGGATGAGGAAGTGGATTGGGAACAGACTGGCTGCCTTAGTCATCATTCCCTCTTGCTTCCTTCAAGTTGGCATCTGTGCTGTATGGTTAGCAATGGCTCCCCCTTTCCCAGAGTTGGACATGCACTCCCAGATGGAGGCAATCAATGTTCAATGTAATGAAGGCTCATCTCTCATGTTCTACACTGTCCTGGGCTACATGGGCCTTTTGGCGCTCATCAGCTTCACGGTGGCCTTCCATGCCAGGAAGTTGCCTGATGCATTTAATGAAGCCAAGTGGATCACTTTCAGCATGTTGATTTTCTGCAGTGTTTGGGTGTCCTTTGTTCCCACCTATTTGAGCACAAAAGGGAAATATGTGGTGGCTGTGGAGATCTTCTCCATCTTGGCTTCTGGTGCTGGGTTACTATGTTGTCTTTTCTTCCCCAAAGTGTATATTGTAATTTTAAGGCCTGAACTGAACACAAGAAAGCAGTTAACAAGGAAACAGACTTATTTTCAGGAGTAAAATGGCAATTTAGTACAGTGGACCCTTGTATAACAAACGGTTTGTATAACATAAAATCTGTACAACATTAAAATTCCGGAGATAGGGGAAATTTGCTTAACAGAATAATCAATGGGGCAAATCCGTACAACATAAAAATGGTCATGATTAAGTTATTACTCTGTTTTCAATGCATTCGTATGGGAAATTTTTATAAAAGGAAAATTTGCTTAACAGAATTTCATTTGGAACAAATTAATTCCTTTATATAAGGTAC
Organism: Phrynocephalus versicolor; assembly: GCA_023846285.1. Lineage (NCBI taxonomy): Eukaryota > Metazoa > Chordata > Lepidosauria > Squamata > Agamidae > Phrynocephalus > Phrynocephalus versicolor. Next base: position 1,484,385 of record JAHTLZ010000127.1, on the reverse strand, counting down.
CACTGCATATAGCATGAGAAGGGGAAAACTCACCATCACTTGAAGAAAGCAACCAAACACATTGTCTCATGGTTTGCTGGCCAGGCCACTGAGTGGGATTGTTTCTCTAAGTATGCTATAATTAATGTAGTGTAAATGGCCTGGTAAAATAGAATTATCTTTCCTGACTTCACATGGATTCACATCTTTATCTATTTCAGGACAATCAGTGATCACAAAGAAACTGAACAGCAGGGACAAGGCAGGCAAAAGAGCATTTATCTAAAGAATTCCAAAATGCAAGTTCTATAGAATGTATTTAAATCCCGAAAGAACTCAGAATAGTACTGCAAAACCTCAGGAGCAAGGCAAACAGCAGAGAATCAATTCCATTATTTAAGTTATACATTACCAAAATCTCTCTCCTCCCCCCACCAAGAAAAATCAGGAGCAAAGTATCAGAGAATCAACCCCAACTCTATAAACTCTTAACCACGCCTTTAACAAAAAGCTCATTCTTCCATAAAACCTAAAACCTCAAACCTGCACCATTCTTGTCATATTTGTCTTCATGCTGAGATCTGCCCTTTGTTCTGTTTTGATCTCTTGATTCAAGCTGATTTCAGTAATGTGTTTATCATATTTTGTGAATTTGGCATATTCAAAGATTTATCCTGCATCCATCTTTCAAAAATATTCACCCCCTTTTTTTCTTTTTGCTAAAAGCCGCTTCTTCGAAGGGTGGTTTAGTGTTTGTTTGAAGGAAAGATTTTCCAGATACCAGGGAGAAGCTTTGCATAGATAGACTGTGCCTGAGCCCCCCAACTCTGTTGAGAGAGGGGTTTTCAATGCTGACATAAATGGCTTCCCTGACCCCTCTCTCAAACCACCTATCTTCTCTGTGTAATATGTGTACATCCTCATCTTTGAATGAGTGCCCTTCGTCCTTCAAGTGGAGGTGTACTGCTGATTCGGGTCCTGAACTGTTACCCCTCTTATGTTGGACCATCCTTCTGTTTAATGGCTGTTTAGTTTCTCCAGTGCAGAGGTCTGCATACTCCTCACTGCAATGGACCGCATACTGTATATTGTTTCTTCTGGAACAACTGACCAATCCTCTTAGCTTCTAACCATCCAACGCCAATGCCAAGGGAGGCCAAATGTCCACAGTGAGAAATTGGGCTTTCTCTGCCTTGGGCCCCTTGTTGTGGAAGAAGTAATTATTGGTTGATCACCAAGCACCATTTTCTGCAATTTGATATTTTGACTGTTGATATACTACCCAGGAAGTGTTTATTCACTATGGAGTGCTATCAAAATGTAATAAACTAACTAACTAAATAGGAGATTGTTTGATCATTTTATTGAAACCAAACTGATCACTTTTGGCATGTTATCATTCTGAACTGTTTGGTGAAGCAACATTCAAGGGAAACATAAGGTAGCTGTGGAGATCTTCTGTTTCTTAACCTCTTGTGCTTGATTATTGCATTGTATCTTCCTTCCCAGATTGTATACTGTATAATAAATAGTAAGGGCTGAACAAAACGCATAAGATCAGTTAGTAAATACTGTACAATGACGATCACTACTTCCAATCTTTTCAAAGGGCCTTTTCACACGACCCCTAAGATCCGCTGGCCACTTAAATTCGGACCAGAGATCTTGGAGGTTCGTTGCTCTTCCTGAGTCCCCACCCCTCCGCACTTCCTTGCTCCTGTCTGCGTGAGGAGAGGGAGAAAAAAAGAGAGGAAAAAATTCAGGCTCACGTCCGAAGCCGCCCGGAGCCGCGTTGTCGTCCTGATTCCTTCTCTTAAAGGGGCGGGAGGCAAAAAAAACAAACAGAAGCGAGGAGAGCCCGGCACTCACCAGATTACATCCGGATCTGGGGATTTTCACCCTCCTAGAGCAGGTACATGAAAAGTGCGCTGGGACGCGCTTAGGTGGGCGTGGTCGCACTTAATTTCCTGCAAACTCCAGAGCTGGTGGGGAAACAATTGTAAGCTCTGGAGCTGGCAGCCATTTGCGGTGGAGTTTAGGGGTCGTGTACAAATACCCAAAGAAAGTCAATGGAAAATACTTATATATTTATTCCAAGCCTCACATGCTCCTAGAACTGTGCTGTTGTTTGAAATCATGTCTGTGAAGAAAGAAAGGGAAACATCATCTTTTTTCATGCCCTCTTCAAGTCAGTACATTTATTCAGCATTTATAAACTCAACATTTTGAAACAAACTTTAATCTAGCAAGTGTTAGTCTTAATGTAAAATACATCTGAAATGAACAAAAGCCAGAGTGGTGTGTGGATGGAACTTTGGACTAATACTTGTCTGACTCTAAAAACTACTGTAAATTGATTCATGGTATTTAGCAGGGTTTAATTTTTGATTCCACTTAAGAACATAAGAAAATAAGAAGAGCCATGCTGGATCAGGCCAAAGGCCTATCTAGTCCACCTTCCTGTATCTCACAGTGGCCCCACCAGATGCATCTGGGAGTGCACGAGACTAGATCTCTGTCTCCTGCTACCACTCCCCTGCATCTGGCCCTTGAAGTACCCCGGTTTCAAGCCTGGAGATGACACATCTCCATCATGGTGTGTAACCTGTGATGGACGTTTCCTCCAGGAATCTGTCCAATCCCCTTTTGAAGGCATCCAGGCCAGATGCCATCACCACATCCTATGGCAGGAAAATATGAGCTTGCCAGTTTTTCTCTAGGAATTCTAAAGTGTGATCAGAAACTTCCTAATTGAATCATTTGATGCTTCAGTTTTATATTTGCACTGAATCCTAACCAGGTGTGGAAGATTCTTGAGCACCAATGCAAAGGAGAATTTTTACTTGGCTGCACCTATTTACTCCGACTATTTAACCTTGTTATGTTGTAGATATTTAAGATGCGAGAATGTTGAGATGTAAGGCCACCAAGGACAGCCAGCATTTGCTCTTTTTTTGCCACAGTTGTAGTTGGGGACTGGGTTTCCTTTCCCCACAAACAGAAGTTCCTGAGTGGTTCCAGAGGCTCTCCGAGAATTAAAAGCATTATCATAAATCTTATAAGCCAGCGTGGTGTTTGGTAACAGCTTGGCATACTTGTTGATCTCAGGAACAGCAGAAGCAAAAGCCAGGATGTGCTGGTAATTTTTAGGGCTCGCACTGCAATGATATTTCAAAATATTCTTACATTTTGTTTGACCTCAGAGAATCCAATGTGCTACCATTTCTTTTTGTGAATTGCTCATTCCATAAACAAAGCATTGCCACCTGTGCTTCAGAAAAAGTCTTCGTCAAACTCAGGATACAGAGTTTGTCTGCCAGTGTCACATGAGTAGAGGAATGCACGTAGAAACACCAAAGGCATCATATCTTAGGTTGGGTGACGGTGCAGTGATGGAATCAAACAAAATGAATAGCTCTGTGTATTCACTAAGGCTTTCACGGCCGGGATCTGATTGCTGTTGTGAGTGTTTCAGGCTGTTTAGCCGTGTTCTGGAAGCTTTTCTTCCTGACGTTTCACCAGACTCTGTGGCCGGCATCTTCAGAGGGCATTTTGCTCCTAGTTCCCTGAGCTTCTTGCCCTCTGAAGATGCTGGCCACAGAGTCTGGCAAAACGTCTGGAAGAAAAACTTCCAGAACACGGTCAAACAGCCAAAAAAACTCACGACACCTAATAGCTCTGTGATTTAGAGGGTGGGACATTTGAAAGAGCCAAATGTGCATTCCCATGAAAAGGACACTGAGTCAATGTTCTTTTCTAGTCACTTGGCCTTTTTTTTTTTTTTTTGAGAACCCTTGAGGGTCTACGTCAACAAAAGACTGAAACCAATGCTTTAGAGTTTTACCTGGATAAGACATCTGTTCTTCTCTTAACTAATCCCATTGGGTCATCGAGAAATTAATATAATTCTCCAAATGTGTAAAGCTATTTTGTGGAGGTGATTTCAATATCCCTACTCCCCCCCCCCCCGGGTGTTTGGGCCGCCATGGGGTGTCGGGGTTGGGGAAGTAAAGGAGAATATTTTTTCTATTTTTGTTTTTCATCTTATTCACTTCCATATCAGGCTGATTGCGTCTCTCCAACTTCTTTCCTACCAAATAATCTAACCCTTCTATTAGAGCACCTCGGCCTAGAAAGAAGAGAATCAAAGGCCAAATCGAATAGATACTGCTGTCTGTGCATGCAGCTCAATGACATGAAACCGTTAGATCTGCTTCAATTCCATTGACAAAGTAAATGCACAGAGAATCCACAAAGCATGTTGCAGTGTCAAAAGTGGGATTGCAGTGTTATAATATAAGGAACAAGCTGCCTAGATGCCCTAAGCACATCTGCTCTCGCCTGATTTTGGAAGCTAAGCAGGGTTGGCCCTGGTTAGTACTTGGATGGGAGACCACCAGGGAGGGAATACCAGGTGCTGTAGGCTGACCTGGAGTAGGAACTGGCAAGCTAGTCCAGTATTCCTGCCAAGAAAACTCCATGGACACGAAGAGTCGGTCACGACTGTAACGACACAACACACACAATGTAAGGAAGTGTGATTTTTTAAAATCCCCCCCTAGTTTATTGCTTATGATTATGATAGTATGGAGGAACAACAGAAAATCCATTTTTATACACAGCACAAATGGTGTGGTGATGTTAGAAAATACTCCATGTATAAAGTATTTTTTCTCAGCAAAATAATGAAAAAAGACCTACTTACTAAGCACTTAATGAAGTTTGCTCTTCGGTTATGGAACATCTAATTAATTGAATATTTGGATATGAAAAATGAAAAATGGAATGTGGAATGTGGAAACCAGCTTGAGATGCCAATTTGTTAGATCTTTAAATGTTAGCCAGGCAAAGAAAGAGAGGGACTTTTCTTTTTAATGCAATAAGAAACAGAGATATCAAGATGTAATGCTTTTTTTTCTTTTAATAACCCATTAAGTACTAATCTTAGACATATAAGGTTTCGAAATTAAAATTTATAAGAATAGAGAAAATATAATGAGTTGATGATGTCTATTATATATCTAACATTGTAGACTAGACAGACTAGCTTAACTTTGTAGTTTACTATCTTCACGTCTTGCGTTAGACAAAAATAGATGTAAGTATATACCTACTATATATTGAATTAGTCAAATATAATCTAAGCTGTTCAGTTAAACGAAGAATTAAATTTTACAATCGAGAATATTGCTATGACTAACTACCTAATACAATATCTATTATCTGTATTTTTTGTATTAGATGAAGACAGAGATAAGTAAAGATGAACATAATATTGATGGAAAAATATTAGAACAACATTAATGGAAAAATATTTAGTAAATATGGAAATATGGAAATAATCTTGTTTAAGATGAGAAGAGAATTATGAAACAACTAGGCCGATTTATTGGCAAAAACCCTCTTGATAGATGTAACACAGCAGGAGATAAGCAATGTATCTGTTTTTACTTTGTTAGTTTTTTAAAAAGGTAAAAAAACATTTAAAAAAAACAATTTAAATGAGCCTCAATTACATAGCCTATAATTATCAAATTGCACAATGTTCAGCACTGCTATCCTCAGAATTCACAGTCCTTAGACACCTCCATGGGCAAAATCTTTCATGTTCCCCAAAGCCCATTTCAATCAGGGAGTGCTAAAATCGGTGTATAAAAACTGATCTTGAAACTATGGACATAACTCTGTCCCAGAGATAAAGGTGCGAACTCTTCTATATCTTCTGCAAAGACTAACACACATACGGTATCAAGAGAGAACCATGAAGCCACATCATGGGAAGATGTTCAGATATTCGCCGGTCCTCTGTTTGGTTCCATTGATGCAAGTACTGCATTATTCTTTTAGCCAGCTTATGAGCTCTGCCATGTGTAGTGTGAAGACAAGAGCTCCATCGAACAGAAATGACCCTTCAGATCAGGTTATTATTGGGGTATTTGCATCCTTTAAAATTATTGACTTGCTTTGGTGGACATTCAAGGAACACCCCAGTTCTCGTCAAGTAAAGGGACTGTAAGTAAGTCTTTTTCATTATGATGTATTTTTAAAAAGAGGCTAATTTGGGCTCAGGGAGGTTTCTTATCATCATAAACTGAATTACACATTATTTAGTGGGAACATCAAATATGATTTTTCAGAACACCCTTTGGTCACAATTCATTAACATTTGGGGGCAGTGGTGGGAGAATGCCTGAGATCATGGTAGTATCTGGATATCTGACAGTGTCTTTGTTCTTTGTTCCCAGAGCCCTTTATGGATTAGGTTGGTGTCAGAGCTTAGATAGTCATCCTTATGGAATAAGTACAAAAGTGTGCAGCCCTATCTTACCAGTTGCTGTTTGAAGGTGGCCTCACCTCAAAAAAGCTTTCAGTGTTTTCTAAATGTGGGCAGTGGGCACTACTGGATTTCTATATTCCAGTTTTCTTTCTCAGAGCCGATGGCATTTTGCTCTACGCTTGGGAAACCAGGAATGCTCTGTGGTTGCCCATTGTGAAGTGTGTTTTTGTTAGGTTCTTTGAAGCCTGAAACGCTGACAAGCTGCAACTGAAAGAATTCTGAAGGGAATTATCTCACTGTAGAAGTCACATGTGTTATGTTTTGTATTTAAGGAGGAACATTTAAGCCTCCTCCTCCTCCTCCTTCCTCCTTCCTGTTACTCTGCTGGGTGGTGTTGGCGTTTTTTAAGAGAGCTCTACATTTGTTTTTGGCACTGACTTCAAATAAATCCTGGATTGATTTATGAAGAACTAAACTACATGTTTGCAACTCTTTCGCTGTGCATGCTTTTAAAACTCTGCAAAGAGGAACGTTCACGGCAGCCCAGTGGAAGTGTACTGGACCAGAACAGTAAAACCTCATCATTTTCTATATATCACCTCAGTTTGCAGAAGGCATCATAAAAAGGGAAAAACCAAATACAAGATCCACAACCTCCATAAAGGAGCCCCAAACTTGAGTTTACAAAAGCTAAGCAAGGCAGTTGAGGACAAGACATCCTGGAGGTTACTTGTTCCTAGGGTCACCATGATTAGGTGATGACTTGATGGCACATAGCATCAATAACAGTGCATTTATCTTTAGTGAAGTCATTAGGTACAGATACGATCACAAGTATTTGCATTTCCCCCCATTAATTTCTTAATTTTTGGGTGTTTATTCAGCTCACTGTATTGGTAGCCCACAATTCTGTCCACAAAAATAAAACTGCAAAAAAAAAAAAATCAAAATCGATGCCCTATCGCAGTGGTGGTGAACCTTTGGCACTCCAGATGTTTTGGACCACAACTCCCAGAATTCCGAGGCTAGATTGGCAGTGACAAAGGACTGTGGGAGTTGTGGTCCAAAACATCTGGAGTGCCAAAGGTTCCCCACCACTGTTCTGTCATCTTGAAAGGAATATTAAAAAAAAGGAAAGGCAGTGAGGTGTAAAGGGAGACAGCCAAGAAAGAAGACAATGGGTATTTGTACACAACCCCTAAACTCCACCGCAAATGGTTCCCAGCTCCGGAGCTTAAAATTGTTTCCCTACCAGCTCTGGAGTTTACAGAAAATTAAGTGCGACCACGCCCACCTAAGCGCGTCCCAGCGCACTTTTCAGGTACCTGCTCTTGGAGGGTGATAAATCCCAGATCCGGATGTAAAGGAGTGAGTGCCCGGCTCTCCTCGCTTCTGTTTGTTGTTGTTTTTTCCTCCCGCCCCTTTAAGAGAAGGAGTCGACAATGGGGCTGGGGAGGCTTGGACCAGCAAACATGGAGGTGAGCCTGCATTCTTTTGTCCCCTTTTTTCTCCCTCACCTCACACAGACAGGAGCAAGGAAGTGCGGAGGGGTGGGGACGCAGGAAGAGCAACGGACCCCCAAGATCTCTGGTCCGAATTTAAGAGGCCAGCGGATCTTAGGGGTCGTGTGAAAAGGCCCATAGAGATTCAGAAGAGCAAGCTCATCAGGTGGGAAACAGGGAGAGAGCTGAGGGGATGCAGAAGGATGAGAAAGGGAATTGATGGAGTTGAGGAAGACTTTCCTTTGTCTGACCGTACCAAATGAGAAGGAAGAAAATGGAGGCTATGACCTTATTCTAATACAGTCAAAGACACCTGCTCTGTGAAACTGAATGTGGAATTGTAGCCTCAGAAAGATTCCAAGGGGAATGAAGATTGAGTCCTACTTCTTTCAGAGCTTCTGAATGCCTTTGGTGCCATTTCATGCACATTTTGAAACCTCCTGCCTTAGGAGAACCAGATAGTGTATCTGAGGCTGATTTTTCCAATGGTGTTGAGAGGCAACATCCACCTGATTTTCAGTAAGTAAATCATGATAAAAAAAATACTGCAACATAATTGGTGTAAGAGTATTTTAAAATCTCTTGGCAGGGTGGTCTCTAAAAACTACCAACATATCCTAGCCATTGTTTTCACTCTCCATGAGATCACTAAGAATGCCGAACTGCTCCCCAATATCACCTTGGGTTACGAAATCTATGACAACGCTTTTGAATCCGGGAGAGCCTGTGGGAACACACTGGATCTCCTGTTCCTGAGGAAAGAGAGTCCTCCCAATTACAACTGTGCTAGGAAGGGGAACGTAATGGCTGCTATCGGTGGGCTTACCTCCCTGAACTCTATACAGATGGCCCACATTTTCAACCTCTACAACATACCACAGGTAACTTTTGAGAATTTGCATAGATCCAATCACAAGGAAGATCGTTTACATAATGTGCTCCTCCAGTTTTTCTACAAACTGCTTAGAATTTCCTCACAGCCTCAGATGCTTTTTTCGTGGAGTCGATTCCTGGGGGATGGGTGGTTGGAATATTAGAAATCAAAAAACTCTTTGGATCATATTAACTGTGATCATGTTGTAAACGTGTAGCTTCTAATCCCACCTATCTTAAATGCCCCTCTGTATTTTAAAATGTACTATACTGTATTGTACTGTTTGGCTGGTTGGTTATACATGCATGCATGCATACACACATACATACATTATGTTCACTTATTATTCTTTTTGTCTTATAAATCACTCAGAGTGGCCTTTGGCTAGATGGGAGGGATGAAATTTAAATTAATAGAATAGAATAGAATAGAATAGAATAGAATAGAATAGAATAGATAGATAGATAGATAGATAGATAGATAGATAGATAGATAGATA
>JAHTLZ010000127.1:1438353-1475244 GCA_023846285.1 Phrynocephalus versicolor | reverse complement strand
TAGATAGATAGATAGATAGATAGATAGATAGATAGATAGATAGATAGGGATGGAGTCCCTTTTTAATTTTTCTATTTATATATATAAAAGAACAGAAAAAACAGCAAAATAACATAAGGAAGAAGAAAATAACACACATCAGTATAACTAAAATATAACAAATATAACAAACGTAAACCCTGTACAACCTACCACCCTCAGGACTTGAACAGAATAACAAGTTCATGATAATGTCCTGCCCATTTCCCTCCAGAAGTACATTGAATCTTCTCCAGGTGTATACCCTTTACCCTTTTGAAATACATATACCAATAATTTATCCCATATTCCATTAAAGTCATTAGACTTGCTCAGCCCTTTCCTAATGTTAATTTCACAAGTCAGTTTATCGTTAATAGCTAAATTCCGTAACTCCTTATACCATTCTTCCATCACTAATTGATTATTAGATTTCCAATACCTAGCAAAAATCAACCTTGCGATCGTAGCCATTATAATTACCATTTCCCCCTCCTCTTTCTTCAAGTGTGTATCTGCAAATATATTTAACAATGCCAGCTTGGGGGGGGCATTGGAATCTTTCCCCCTAATATTTCTTGCATTTCATTGAGAACCAAATTCTATTCAATTTTTCTTTTCTCACATGCCCACCACATATGTAAATACAGTATGTCCCTTTTTCTTTTTTACAACTCCAACAAATTGGAGATATTTCTTTATTATATTTAACTTCGCAGGCGTATATACATCTCCAATATACTTTGTAACAGTTTTCTTTAAGTCGCACTGACATACTGTATTTTTCACTATTCTTTTATTCCGCATTTCCCCCATTCTTCCTTTTTAATCTCTTCATTGATATCTTCTTGCCAAATCTCTCTTAACTTATTATTTTTTTATTATCCTCCTGAATTAATATTTTATATATTTCACTTACAATACCTTTCCTCTGTTCATTATTTTCTTTTTCATTCCTTCTATTTATAATTTCTTCAAATCTGGTCAATTTTCTATATTCTCCTACTTTAGCTATCCTTTCTTTAGTCCAGTTTTCCAATTGTATAATATTCAACCAGGAAATATATCCTCCCAACTTTTCCTTTATGCTTTGTCTCCTCTGCATTTGCTTTAACCAATCCCGCAAGTATATAACTTTTCTATGAAGCAGTAGCCTATTTAGACTCCCTTTTAAATTTTCTGGGAAACTCTTAATTTCTGTCATTCATGTTAAAGGTGAAACCGTTGGGCTTAAAATCTCCCTAAAGCTCCTCCAACATTTCATAATATTTTTCAAGAGTGGGTTATTTATCTTTTTCAGCTGAAATTTAATGTCTTCCTTAAAAAAAATTCTCTTTTTGTGTAATTTCTAAGTCTCTCCAAATTAAGTTGTCATTCCCTATTATTAAATCTGGAATATGTCTTTTTAAAAATCCCATTACTTTTCCCATTAGCTCAGCTATGGCTCCTTGAATCCAGTGTTGAGTGACAAAATTCGTTTCCCTTCTTTCTACCGGATGGTCCCCAAGGAAGATGCTCAATATGATGGGATTGTTCAGCTGCTGACGCATTTTGGATGGAACTGGATTGGTGTCGTTGTCTCAGAGGATGACAGTGGAGAATCTTTCCTCCAAACCTTAAGACCAAAGCTTCTGCAGAGTCGTATTTGCATTGCCTGGACAGAGGTGATTGCAAGAGTAACAGTGTATTTGCCAAAAGAAGAAATTTGGGTAATCCTAAGACCACTCTATTGGGCTCTCTCTCTGAGTGAAATTAACGTGATTCTTGTGTATGGTGACCGGCAATCCCTGGAAGGATTACGATTCGTTTTAGACATCTTTGAATTTCATAAGATGCAGCCGCTTAGGAAACTGTGGGTCACCACAGCTCAGTGGGATTTCACAGCTTTACCTGCTGGGCTAAAACTGACCACACAATCTTTCAGTGGAACCTTGTCCTTCAGACTCCACACAAAAGTGGTGCCAGGATTTCAGGACTTTCTGGAGAAGATCAATCCGTATCAGGATCCCATTTATTTCATTCGTGAGTTCTGGTCTACTGCTTTTCTCTGTTTTATCCCAATTTATAACCTTCATTTGCCAAATGCAAAGACTTGTACTGGGGAGGAGAAGCTGAGAAACCTTCCTGGAAGCGTTTTTGAAATGGGTATGTCTGGCCACAGCTACAGTGCCTACAATGCCGTTTATGCTGTTGCTCATGCGCTCCATGAAGCTTTTTTGTTGAGAGCAGAGAAAAGAAAAGGGCGTGGAGTGAAGTGGAGCCTCCAGAACCTTCATCCATGGCAGGTAATCGGAACTGAGGAGGGAAAGGAAATCAAAATACAAACCAAATGAAGAGGAGGAGGGAGCCATGGTTCTTGAGTGCTCTTGTGTGGGAAACACTGTTCAGAAGAGAGTCATTCATAGTCATTGCTTTTGTGAATTTTTCACACTATTTTCTACAGTTGCTGAAATGAATCTCTCAAATATGTAACACATTGATTGAAACAGGACCTTATTCAGACAATTTTCTTTCTTTCTTTCTTTCTTTCTTTCTTTCTTTCTTTCTTTCTTTCTTTCTTTCTTTCTTTCTTTCTTTCTTTCTTTCTTTTGTCTTGTATACTGCCCCTTTAGCAAACAGCTGTTCTGGGTAATCAAATCAATATAACAAAACAAATACTAATAAACAAGAAAAACAGAAATTTCATGTAAATATTTAAAAAACCACCGTAAAACACCAGTTAACTCAAACGGAGCAACAACCAATCAATCACATTCTGCTGAATGGATAAATTTAAGTCAAAAAGAAAACAAAAGAAAATAAAACTAATCTAAATACCATCATCAAGTAGAGATGTAGGCCCAACTTCAAAATTACAAAAGAAAAGAAAGGATTCACTACACTTCTGGAACAGTGAGATAAAGGGTGCTGTTGATGAACAAGATTTCCAATAATGCACTGAATATATTTTCAAGCTCACATAAATTTCTATTTAGTGATTTGTTTTTTTTTAAATCTATGATTAATTGAAGTACATTAATTGTCTCTTAAGAAAATCTTATTTATAAATGATTTAGTCTTTTATTCCTATTCATTTATTTATTGTTATAAATTCTTATTCTTATTCTTATTTATTCTTATAAATGATACAGGAGCATTTACCTTAAATAAGATAAATAAGATAAACTATAGAAATGCTTTTCCTGTTACTCAGGGATAAGGAGAGATTGTGTGCAAGATGACCTTTATAGAGCAGTAAATAGGTCAGGAATTGCAGACACAGAACACCCACCTGTGAGTGTGCCCCTCCTGTGTGTGTGTGTGTGTGTGTGTGTGTGTGTGTGTGTGTGTGTGTGTGAGAGAGAGAGAGAGAGAGAGAGAGAAATTGAATGAGCTATTGGGGAGAAGATCCCTATGGAAACCTCAAATTAGTACAGATAGAAATGCCTGGAAATATTTATCCCCAATCCCCATAAATTTGAGATCCCCAAACATGTTTCTGGAATGAAAGAGGTCTATAGAAAGTTTGGAATATAGAGAGGAGGAGAGAGAACAGGTTGCTATTTAGTAGCATTAAAAAGTGAGAGAATGAAATCGTCCACATTGTGTGCAACAAACTGAACCGAGAAGATTTTAGCCAGTGATTTTACGTTTATTCAGAAGATTTTAAGTCTCTCAGAGAGGATATGCTAGGAGAAATAGGCATAACTTTTGAAGGACTAAATTGCCTGGGATCAATGATGGTTCCAAGAAATATCCCACCACATATTATTTTTACTCTTCTGTTGTACTTCAGAGGGAATATGTCCAAATGCTTGGAAGTACAATTAATCCGTTTCCTCGAGTCTGGCTAATAAAAGTAATATTTTTTCAACTCACCTCCAATCCAGCTTCACACATTTTTAAGAAACATCCGCTTTAACAACAGTGCTGGGGAAGAAATATTTTTTAATGAGAAAGGAGATCTAGAATCAGGATATGATATTACCAATTTTGTCCGGTTCCCCAACGAATCCTTCCAGATAATCCAGGTTGGAAGTATGAACCCTATGGCACCTGTGGGCCAAAGATTTGCGATGAATGCAAGTGCTATCATCTGGAATGAGAAGTTTAATCAGGTAGATATGCTTATTCTTTATCATATACATTATAATCAATCTCTTTAATGAATGTAAATTATATACTGCTATCTGGATGTTCTGACATTCTCCAGAAGAAGCTAGAAAATCTAAGTATAGAAGTTTGCAGACGTTTATGGTGGCAATGTCTGTTGTAGCTGGACACTTCAGAACACTTCTCAAGCTTTGTAATTGACATTTAAATTCTAAATAACCTTTCTTTTGAATATCATTAGACTCCACCTAGTTCTACCTGTGTGGAGAGCTGTCACCCAGGAGAGAGCATGTTGGTCCAAGCAGGGAGGCAGGTGTGCTGCTATGGTTGTGTTGTGTGCGCTAAAGGGAGGATTTCAGTCACAATGGGTAAGTGAAGAAATTTCACCTATATAGAAATACAGGAATTAACTTCCATTCCAGTGATAGACTTGCCCATTTTCCTAATGAGAACGAGGATTTCACAAGAGAGTAGTTTGAGAGACTCAGGTACTTGATTCAGATACAAGTTTGGTTTCACCAGTGGAGGAATATTGAGGGAATCCAATTAGAGATGGGCACGAAACGCCAAAATGGTGTTTTGTTTCGTTTTTCTTTTTTTTAAAGGTTTCAATTTTTTTTGACTGAAACATGTTTTTTAAAAAATTCATTTCATTCTTCATTTTGCTTCATTTTTTATTTTTGTTTCCCCCCCCCCCAGCACTGACCTGCTGTCCTGTGGGTTGGTTGGTGCTTTTTAATTATTTTTATTTTTCTTTATTCCGGCTCCCAAGCACCGACCAGCTGGCTTGTGGGCTGGCTGGGGCTCTTTATTTTATTTCATTTTTAATTTTTATTTCCCCCTCCGCAGCGCTGCCCAGCTAGCCTATGGGCTGCTCAGCACTTTATTTATTTATCTATTTATCTATTTATCTATTTAATTTCCCCCCTAGCACCAACCAGCTGGCCTGCAGGCTGGTCAGTGCTTGGGGGGGGGGGCTAAAAAAATAACCATTGGGTGGGGAAAAGCAGCAATGTTTAAACTTTTTTTTTGCTGCCCCAAACCCGCATTACAGCTGATCGTGCTTGAGGCTTAGCCAAAAAATAAAAATAAAAATCCCTTCAATGGGGCTGGTAGGTGCCTTGGGGGGGGATGAAAAACAAAACAAACAAAATAATTTTTTTTGTTTTGTTTTGTTTCATTTTCCTTTCAGGGGGAGGTTCATTTTTCATTTTGTTATATAACAAAACAAATAACAAATAACAAGTAATGAATAATGAAACAAAATTTGTTTCGTGCCATCTCTAAATCGAATACTAAGACCATGCTGTTTTATTTCAGATGCAGAAGAATGCAAGGAATGTCCTGGAGGAAAATATCCAACCAAGAACCATGACAGCTGTATTCCCAAAGTCATAAGCTACCTCTCTTATGAGGAACCCTTGGGCTCCATTCTGACTTGCTTGGCCCTCTTGCTTGCTTTGATCACTGTGGTGGTGATGGGGACTTTCCTTCAGTACCGTCACACGCCCATTGTGAAAGCCAACAATTGGAGCATCACCTGTGCCCTCCTCTCCTCTCTGCTCCTGAGCTTCCTCACCTCCTCCTTCTTCATTGGACAACCTGGGAAGGTGACCTGCCTGCTGAGACAAGTGGTCTTTGGCATCATCTTCTCTTTATCTCTTGCTTGTGTCTTAGCCAAAACCATCACAGTGATAGTGGCCTTCATGGCCTCCAGACCAGGAATTGGGATGAGGAGATGGGTTGGGAAGCGACTTGCAGGGTCAGTCATCATTGTATGTTCTCTTACTCAGGTTGGCATCTGTGTGATCTGGTTGGCCACCTCTCCCCCCTTCCCAGAAGTTGACCTGCATTCCCAAGCGGACACAATCCCAGTTCAATGTAATGAAGGTTCAGATCTCATGTTCTACCTTGTTTTGGGCTACATGGGGCTCTTGGCCATCATCAGCTTCCTGGTGGCTTTCTTTGCCCGGAGGTTGCCTGATACTTTTAATGAAGCCAAACTGATCACTTTCAGCATGGTGATGTTCTGCAGTGTTTGGGTGTCTTTCCTGCCAGCCTATCTGAGTACTAAAGGGAAATACATGGTAGCCGTGGAGGTCTTCTCCATCCTGGCTTCCAGTGGTGGCTTATTGTGTTGTATCTTCCTTCCCAAATGTTATGTCCTTCTTCTCCGCCCTGACTTGAATAGCAAAGATCAAATAGCTGAGAAAACATTCAGACACAAGTGAGAGGTGGCAGTTGCATCATCTTCAATGACTTGCTTTGGGGAAATTATATATATGCACATGCATGGGTGGCTGCACACACACACACACACACACACACACACATACACACACACACACACAGAGAGAGAGAGAGAGAGAGAGAGAGAGAGAGAGAGAGAGAGTCTCATGGTGCAGTGCTTGAACTACTGTACTACAGCTATAACCTTAATGACATTCAGTGCCTTCCCTAGATCCAAGCTCCAAAAGGCAAGTAAGTATTGAAACAAGGATTTATCCTCTAAGCAGGTCCCTTGATAAGGGGCTGCTGTCTTATTGTTTCCTTTAGGTTAGTATTAGGATACTAGAAGTTAGTAAGAAAGGCAGAAGGACCAAGTGAAAACATCCTTCCTTTCTGCTGTTCTCGCTCACAAACATTACTCAAAGTTCCATAAAATACAACAAAATATGAGCAGTGTAGCAAATAGCTACAGTTCCTGGAGAATGCTGGGACTGTAGCCCAAAAACACTGAAGTGTAGTTTATATTTTCATACTACATATACTCAAAACATGTAGGTAGCTTTTATTTCACGCCATATTTTTCTCTTCCCTCTATCAGATCCAGAGTTCTGCTGAGGAACATTCTTCATTTGGAACACTGACTCCTCCCTCTGGTGTAGTAACAGACTGAGCAGGCCAGGCCTTTGTTTTGTGGAGACCTCTTCCATTCACTTAAAAACAATCATGTGGTAAAATGATGTCTTCCTATCATAGTCCATGGACTGGTCACAGCATCTCTTGTGTTATAAGAACATAAGAAAAGCCATGCTGGACCAGGCCAAAGGCCTATCTAGTCCAGCTTCCTGTATCTCACAGTGGTCCCACCAAATGTGCCCGGGAGTGCACAAGACTAGATATCTGTCTCCTGATACCACTCCCCTGCATTTGGTCCTTGAAGTACCTTGAAGTGTCCTCCTGCCTTTTTCCTCCTCACGTATGGTTGTCGTTTAACTTGTATTTATATTTGGCTGCCACCATCCTGTGAGTGTACTCATGGGGGTTCATAGGCTGTCGGGTTTTTTTAAAATGTAGCTTACAATTTAACAAAAAAATAACACATAAACAAACACAAGCCGAAGATGGAACTAAAGAAAGTCAAGCAACGTAGGTCCAAAGAGGAGCCAAGCGGTGTTTAGGTCCAACCCATGGTAGCAGAGTCAACTTTGGGTCTGTCTCATCACACAAACCTGTTGACCCACTCTCTATGCCATGCTCGCTGATGGAAACCAGTTTGGGAAGGAAAGAGTCTCGCAGTGCAATTGTGGCTGTTTCCAACAGACCCACAAAGCAATCTTTCATGCCCAGACAGCAATGATGGCCATGATTGAGAAGCCAAGGCCAATGAAGAAGAACTTGGTGAGGGGGTTTTCGTGGGAACGCAATTCGGAGGGGAGTATCTCCAGGAAGGTGACGTAGAGGAAGGTTCCTGCTGCCAAGCCTTCTAGCAGAGCCTGTGCCAAGCCACTCCCGTCGCTGTTGGAAAGGGACACCCCAATCCCAATGCTGATGCCAGCAGGAGACATCAGAGCAAAGACCACCAAGTAGAGCAGCCTCCATCGCATCTGGGTGCCGCTCTGCACCAACTTCAAGGACAAGCTGAAGACCACGATGGCCTTGTGGATGAGCACGGCAAGGCAAAGCTGAATCGCGTCCATCTCCTGCTTCTGGACACCGATGGCGAGGCCCTCGAAGACCGAGTGGAAGGAGAGCGAGAGGAAAAGCACAAATGCCCGGAAGGAGCTGTGGGATTCAGGCAAAGCCTTGTGACCTTCTTGACTCTCGTGGTCTCCATGAACATGGACAGCCTGGGGGCAACAGTGAAGCACTAGACTCTCGATAACAAACACCAGGAAGAAACCCAGTGAGATGGCAAGCTCTCCAAATGGATAGGTCTGTTAGGGAGGAGAAACAGGGAGAAAGATGGGGAAGGGGAGAGAAGGACACATATATCAAAGTGAACAATAAAGATTGCCTACGAGAAAACAGTCCTTTCCTGGTTTTGGCCTCTCCTACGTGGAATGGGCCTCCACTGGAAATATGCGAGCACCTCTCCCACTCATATTTTTAGGAAACCATTGAGGGCAGGGCACAATTTCAACATTTTATGTAGGTTCACTAATATGAGCAGTAGACAAATTCCATAAATCAGTAAAGAGTTTCTGCAAGAGCAGCGGTGTAAGCCGATTGCAAGAATATTTTCCTTACAGTGCAAAGATTCAAAGGACTAACGAAATTAATAGTACATCAGCTAGACATATTTGTTGAAAGTGACTGTGTTTCTAAAAGCTTGTATTAAATGAGTTACTAAATGTGTTCCTGTTTAATACCCATTGTTGGTGTTCTACCATCACCACGACACCCTGCTGTCCCCCTGGTATTAACGTAAGGCCCAAATGACTACAATATACTCCTTCACCCTCATCCATTGTTTTGCCATAAAACACAAAGGGTTAAAAAATCTACTCAGTCAGGAAGCTTTAGGGCAGGCACGTCCAAACTTTGGCCCTCCTGATGTTTTGGACCACAACTCCCAGAATTCTAAGCTTAAACTGTCAATGACAAAGGACTGTGGGTATTGTGGTCCAAAACATCTGGAGAGCCGAAGTTTGAACATGCCTGCTTTAGGGGATCAAACAGAAACTAGTGAAACATCAAGGTCTTATGCCAGGCAGCCAACAGCTTTTGAAGTGACCAACTTAGAATCATTATGTTGGAAGGGGCTTATAAGGCGATCAAATCCAACTCCTTCTTCAGAGTATTTCTTAACCAATTGAACATCTGTGGCAAAGACTCAGAGGAGATCTCGCCCAAGATCCATCTAGCAGGAGGGGCCACTAAATGAAACAGGCAATTCTTAACCCTGCACAGTGAAATAGGCCTTTGTATGGCAATTGTAAGCTGCCTAGATGCCCTAAGCACATCTGACCTCACCTGTTTTCGAAAGCTAAGCAGGGTCGGCCCTGGTTAGTACTTGGATGGGCAACCACCAGGAAATACCAGGTACTGTAGGCGCCTGGAGTAGGACGTGGCAAGCCACTCCAGTATTCCTGCCAAGAAAACTCCATGGACATGGGGTCACGAAGAGTCGGTCACAACAGTAACGATGCAACACACATACACACGGCAATTGTAAGATTACACCAGTAGGTGGAAGTCAAGAGCCATTGCAGGCAAACTCAAGAGGTCAAAAGCTTTTCCTACAGTGCTACATTAGGACACTTCTCAAAAATTCCCTCTCCGTCATTTGCATGCACGCTCTGTCTGAGCCACAAGCTGCGCATATCAATGAACGTCTTCACTCGTTGCACACCAGCAGTTTTCACTTTCATATGCTTCCCCTTCTCCCTTCCTGGAGGCAACTGACGATTCAGCTGCATCTCCATTGCAAAGCAAACAGATGCAATACAGCCTTGACATACCAACAGATCTACAGATCTAACAGAAACAATCTTCATAATTATTAGACATTTGGAATCCAAATCGTGCACAGTTTGGATGCATTCTTGCGGGACAACAAAACAGATCCAAAGCAGCCCTAAAATACATGACAGAACAAGGCTCCCTCTCAAAGACATGCAGGTTCGCCTCCCCCCTCCTCCACGTGGGGTGGGTGGTGGGTGGGAAAGGCCCACACACCAGTCTTAACGGTTTTTGTTATGGTCACCATGGGACTGGCATGGAGGGTGGAGGAATTTCATGGATTTTTTTTTAGCACAAGTGCACACACCATAGAGAGTCCCATGCAACAGGAACAGAAATGCGAGGGCACATTATTTACAGAGCAATCGATATTCTACAGCAGACCTTTGGTCTCCAGATGTTCTTGGGCGACAATTCCCAGAAATCCTAGCCAGCACAGTGAGTAGTGAAGGCTCCAGGGAATTTGAGTCCAAGAACATCTGGGGACCCAAGAATGGGAACCACTGTATTCTCGAAGGCTTTCATGGCCGGGATCTGATCGTTGTTGTGAGGTTAACCTAGAGCACAGAGAGAACTCCTAGTTCCTTGCTCTCCTTGCCCTCTGAAGAGTCTGGCAAAACGTCAGGAAGAAAAACTTCCAGAACACGGCCAAACAGCCCAAAAAAAACTCACAACAGGTCATGGGAACCACTGTTGTAATAAAAAAATATATTAAAATGTGGAGCAAATAAGAATGTCCCTCTTCATAAATTACAGACTCTGGCCCGTTTTCCTCAGTCCTGTTTCTATTTTCATTCCTTGTGGAAAGGAAAGAGGAACTGTACCCTCTTTTGTCCACTAACGCCAAGGGTACAAAAAATCCAGTAGGTGATCACAATAGAGGCTACAATTTCCACAGGGACCCTCCGATGAGTGACCCTTCAGCTGCGGGAGGGAGCAGTGCGTAGAATATGAAACACTCACCTCAGAATCATCATCACTTTCAGAGGTGCTGTTCAGCTTTGGTGCAAAATTTCCCTGAATGTAAAAAACAACAACAGCAGAGTTAAGTTTGTTTTCTAGCGATAAAAGCAGCACATAGGTGAAGAGCAGGAGATGGTCAGCTGGAGAACAAAGTATAGTGGTACCCCGTCTTACAAATCTAATCTGTTCCGAATCCATGCTCTTAAGTCGAGCTACTCTTAAGTCGGGGTACCTATCTAATTTTTTAAAAAAAAATAAAATAAAATATATTTTAAAAATGAAAACAAATATATTTGTAAGTCGAGCAGACCATATCTAAAATTTGTAAGGCGGCAGTTAAAATGCCAACAGTTTTCCGCTCTTAAATCAAATTGCTCTTAAGTTGAGCTGCTCTTAAGTCAGGGTTCCACTGTGGTACATTGTCAATGGTTGCTATGACGGAACCACAGTGCTGGACACTAATTCAAAGACATCTTTCTACTGGAAACATTTCAAAATCTGAATCTGGCTGTTTTTCAGATAGAAGTCTCCCAAAATCAAAGTATTATCTTCCAAGACTGAATTCAGCTTTTTGAATTGTGAGTAGGCATGGGCCTTTCGTTTTGGACTGGGTCTAGTTCCAAAATGAGGCAGCACAGGTGCTGTTCAGAACTTAGACCCACCCTGCAAAGCAAAATCATCAATTGACTTACCTTGCCTTACCTCGCTCGGGGTGCACCTACAACAAGGAAGAAGCCTCCGATGCGCCATCGTTCCTTCTTGCTGGCGCTGGCCAATCAGACAGGGGGGCAGGATGATGACTGTCCTTGCACAGCTCCTAATTAGCCAGTGCCAGGGAGAAGGAACGATGCAGCATTGGAGGCTTCTTCCTGTTTGGAGGTGTGCCCCGCATGAGGTAAGACAAGGTAAATGAATGGGTGATTTTGTTTCGTAGGGTGGGTCCAAGTTCTGAACAGCATCTGTGCTGCTGTGCTTCGTTTTGGGACCGGACCCATTCCGAAACAAAAGGCCCATGCCTATGAGCCCTTTTGTCTATTACTACTGAAATATTGTTTCAAAGAATGATTAGTGATCCTCAAAATAAGGGCAAAAAATAGAGGTGATTCTCAGCCTACTTAAACGTAGCATCAACATAACTAGTCTGGTGTGTAGGACATCAGGTCTGCTAAAGAGTAAGTTGCTGTACCAGAGCAGATGTTTGTGGGCTTAGCTGAGTATTATATTCTTTCATGGGCAATGACTCTCTAGGGCAGCGGTTCCCAGCCTTGGGTCTCCAGATGTTCTTGGACTATAGCTCCCACAAATCCTGGCTGGAACATCTGGGAGCCACTGCTCTAGAGAACAGCTGGACTACTATGGGCTTGTAGATGTTTATTTTTATTTTGCAGACAGTTTCTAACAGCTCTTGCTGACATAACCAATGGTGAGTGAATACGTGAACCACCGTTTAAAGACATCCAAAAGACTACCGTTGTCTAACCACCCTAAAGATTTAGATCAGTGGTTCTCAACCTGTGGGTCCCCAGATGTTCCTGGACTGCAACTCCCAGAAGTCTTCATCTCTAGCTGAGCTGGCCAGGATTTCTGGGAGTTGCAGTCCAGGAACATCTGGGGACCTACAGGATGAGAACCACTGATTTAGATGGTGACACTTTCCACCATGTGCTCCTTATCTCTTTGACTTGGAGAATCTGGGGATTACCTATAAAGCAGGTACTGTGGCACTGAATTATGAATGGCCCAATTCATGTGCTTTAGGAATACAGAAAGAAAGACGCTCCTTTGATGGACTGACCTGTTGCTGTCGCTTTTTAATTTCCTCTTGGATGTCATTCAAGGCGTCAGCCATCATGTGCATAATACAAGCACCAAGGAACACCCCTGCAGCAAAGCAGCCGATGCAACTGAGGATGCGCCGGTGTTTCCCTGGAAAGGGTGAAGGGAAACATAATGATGAAGGAAAACTGTTATTCTAGATTTACAGGAAGCTAAAAGACTGGAGTGATTGTCTATGAACTTATATGTATATATACTCGTGGCCATCATTGGACATCAGGGGTAGGGAGTGGAAGAGATTCAGAGGTTTGTGTTCATCCCCAATTGATTTTTCTTTAATTACCAAAGATCACAAGTATTTTTAGATTAGACTTAGACTGCAGGGATGTTCGATGGTTTAGGCATCTCGTTGCAGAGCTAGAGGTTAGAAGTTCGATTCCCCATTGTGACTCCTTGATGGGTCCTGAACCTAATGATCCAGAGTAAAATCTCCAGCCCTGCATTTCTAAGATGATGACGACTCTTGGAAGAACATAAGAACACAGGAACATAAGAAGAGCCATGCTGGATCAGGCCAAAGGCCCATCTAGTCCAGCTCCCTGTATCTCACAGTGGCCCCACCAGATGTGTCCAGGAGTGCATGAGACTAGATATTTGTCTCCTGATACCACTCCCCTGCATCTGGTCCTTGAAGTACCCCAGTTTTAAGCCTGGAGTTTAAACATCTCCATCATGGTTTGTAACCTGTGGTGGACTTTTCCTCCAGGAATCTGTCGGCATCCAGGCCAGATGCCATCACCACATCCTATGGCAGGGCCTTCCACAGACTAACAACGCATTGGGTGAAAAAAAATATTTTATTTTGTCTGTTCTCACTCTCCCAGCCCTCAATTTGAGTGTGTGTCCCCTAGTTCTGGTATTTTGTGAGAGGGAGAAGAACATCCCTCTATCCACTTGCCCTGCATTATTTTGTACATCTCAATCATATCCCCCCTCAGGTGCCTTTTTTCCAGACTAAAGTAACCACCTAATTTTTAAAAGAAAAGAAAAGAAAAAGAAAAACAGACACATTTCTTCATCCAGACCCAGTGCTTCAAAATAACATTGTCTTATGGCCCTGCTGAAGGTGCCGTCCCTCAAAGGGGTAAGGGGGGTTGGCAAGTCAAAACAGGGCCTTCTCGGTGGTTGCCCCCCAACTCTGGAATGCCCTCCCTACAGAGATCCGCCTGGCGCTGACACTTTTCGGCGCCAGGCAAAGACCTTCCTGTTAGGCCAGCATTTTAATTAGATTTTTTTTTTGGCTGGACACATGAGCAGCAGGGTTTTATAAATTGTATTGTATTGTGTTTTAACTGTATTTTATAGTTTTAATAATAGTATTGTTTTATAGTTTTTAATACATTGTTGTATGCAGCCCAGAGACCTCTTGGTAGTGGGGTGGATAATTTTTTTTTGTAAATAAATATACAATAAATAAATATTGCTATACAGTCAATCATGCTTGTGCTGAACACAACTGCCACTTAATTTTTTTTTCTGAAGGCTCCTCATCTTTCACCCTTATATGGCAGGGAAGTAAATTATAATTCCAATCCATGCCAGGAATTGCTGGGTTGGAGCCGTACCAATGCGAAAAGCTTTTAATTCTGTTCACATTTGAATGGCGCGTTCAAGATTTGCTAATGCCTGTGTGTGCTTTTTAAAAAAAAACGAACCTGGAAGCACTTTGAGATCTTCCCATTGGTAATATGGATCTTTGCTGCAGTACCATGGACAGAGTTGCAGTAACATGGCTTTCACCTTTACTCCATGATCATTCACATTTTTTCTTGAAAGAAATGAGATCAATGCACATCTTTGGATCATTGGAGCCTTTTCACAGGTTCTCCATGCATGGCAGTGGGAAAGCATAGCTGTTCCACACCTGGAGACCCATCATTGCATTGGGGAAAATGGTTTGTGTGGGAGTCGTAGCTTACCCGAAGACTTGCATGTGACGGAAACTCCCTCCTGAACTTCTAATTGTATGGAAACTAGCATGCAAACAGCTGGCTGTGAACAAGCTCTTTTAGTGCATATCAAGGTTCAGCTGTGTGGAAGCAGACCTGTCATTAATTAGAGGGAAGCAACCACAGGCAGGGGCTGATACCAAGTAGAGGGACACCCCATATCTGTGACTTCTAGACCAGGGGTGTCCAAACTTTTTGCAAGAAGGTCCAGATTTGGTGATGCGAAAATGTGTGTGGGGGGGTCACCATTCGGCCGCATTTGGCCCCCGGGGCCAGACTTTGGCCAAGTCTCTAGGACATGCAAGGAGGCAGAGAGGACGCTGCAGCAACAGAGCTGGGGATGGGTCGGCTGGGCAGGTGGCTGGGCGACAGACAGAGGCAAGGAGGGCAGGCGAACCGTAAAACTGCAAGCTGCTGACGTCTCCATCCAGAATGGGGAGGGGCCAGCTGGCGAGGATTCATGGCAGGCAGAGCTAGTGGGGAGAAGAGGCTGCGGGCCGTTTGAAATTTGAAAACGAGCCTCATTTGGCCCCCAAGCCTGACTTTGGACATGCCTGTTCTAGACCATCCTCTTGGAGAGAACAAAGTTGTACATGTTCACACCTTCTTAAATGATCGGCTTCGGATGTACTGTAGTAGCGGACTATGTTCCCCTGCTAGCACTCAAGTTAAGAGTAAAGATGGACACGAACCACCGGCTTGTGCCCGTTTGTTCTCCCAGCCTCTGCTTCCTCCTTTAGGCACCCACTCAGAGGCAGGGTCCCACCTTTCCTGCCTTGCCCAGCTTTCCTCCAGGGGCTGCCTCTGAGTGGGAAACCACCAGAGGAGGCAAGGGCTTGGAACCGCCAAACACCTGTTCGTCCAAAGGATGAGTCAGTACGAACCACCGAATTGGCAGCTCACGCCCATCTCCAGTTCAGTGTCAACGGCTAGTCCATTCAACTTCTGTTCACAGATGGGAGGCACACCATGTCACACCATACCCGGCCCACAGGCAGCGTGGAAGGCAGATAACGCGCCTGATGCTGCGACTGTGCCAAAAGCACAGACCCATCCTTGTGTCCAGAAATCAAATGTCCCTGAGACATTGTCAGGGCGACTTGAGATAACTTGGTCACATCAGACCAGAATGCAGCTGAAGGAAAAACGTACAGTATCTCATAAGGCAGCCCACACACTGAATTCTGGGATTGTTTTTAATCATTTCTGAACAATATGAAAACTAACACAACCAACTGGGAAAATTGGTTGGTGCCACTTCAAGACTTTCCTCTGAGTTTAAGAACGTTACGGAACGAAAGCCCCAGATTCTGGGAACTGTGCCCCCCCCCCAAAAAAAAACTTGTTCAAATCCTCGTCTTGTGTGACTGGGCCAACATCAGCCAAGACAAGGGGAAATGCAAGAATGTTTATATATTGTTTTAGTGGGATGATTTCAGAAATGACTTGCAGGAATGGAATGGGCTGGTTGTAAATCGAATACAGTATGCCAAAGGCAAGCAAGCCAGCAGAAGTATCTTCTAGTCAGCTACCAAGGCCAAGGCAATAACTCCATTTACTGGACCATTAAAATCAGAAACAAACACGAGCTTTCAACTTCCTTGTATGCAGTTGGGCCGGGAAGATCAGCACACCAACAGCTACATAAAAGTGGAAGGAAGGGCATACATTTGAGTTTACTATTTTAAAACAGATGATATATGTACACTAGTGGACCCTTGTATAACAAACGGTTTGTATAACATAAAATCTGTACAACATAAAAATATCTGGAGACAGGGGAAATTTGCTTGACAGAATCGTCTATGGGGCAAATCCGTATGACATAATTAGGGATTACTCTGTTCACAGTGCATTCCTATGGAAATTGGTATAAAGGAAAATTTGCATAACATAATTTCATTTGGAACAAATTAATTCCTTTATACAAGGTACCACTGTATTTTCATTCTGAAGTTGAGCTTTTTATTTTGCTGCAGAAATGCTGACAGTGTTTGACTTCCCTGGTTAAGACACTGTGAACCACACATAGAGCCACAACAATGGTCTGTGTCACCCAGGGCAAACTTGGATTCCGTGCCCACCCACAGCAGGGAGGGTATAAAATAGTAGAAATACTATTTTGTCATCATCATCATCATATAAATTTTATTGCGTGGCTCACAGGGCCATTGCAAAGTGCATCAAGTAAAAACAGTACAATAAAAATATCAATAAAATAACAATACAAATAGATAAAAAGGGGCCTGAGGGTACAGAAACCTAGATATCAATTTGACTATTAGAAGTAGTTAAAGCAACTTTCATTGTAATAAGTAAAGAACAGAACCTTGCCATTCGAAACGTAACAAATTTATCTCTATCACAGAGTAAGATTTTGAGCTTTTCTTCGTCAGATCTACCAGGATATTTTTCTAAGATGAATTTCAAAAGTCTTTCACGATGGATTCCAAATGGTGGGCAATAAAGCACAACATGTACCAAGTTCTCGACAGATTTATTATCACAAGAGCAGACTCACTTATGATATGGGGATTGTGTATAATGGCCCTTTGGATTGGCAAGTGGTAGCATATCAAGAGGAGCCCGAGTAAATGCTTTTCTATGTTCAAAGTTCGTTAAATCAGCAAAATAAGATGGGCGATTTAGAGGCTTAGGTGTAATGTTCTTATTAAAAAGGGCTGTTTTTAGAGTGCTAAGTGAACCTATATCTGTTTGAACACAGAGGTCAGATAATCTTTGCTTTAGTAAGCATTTAGCTGCTGTCAATCCAAGGTGTCTCACATGCTCTTGGGAAGAACCAAGTTTGGCTACTAGATTCAGTACAAAAAATTTCCATGATCCAGAGTTCATCTCCCCGTAGGATGATGTTAAAAATTCAGAGCAGGTAATAAACAAGATTTTCAGCCAAAAATTAATTATTGATTTGTTAATTAGTGTTGTTATTGACATTAATGCCAATTCTAATCTGACTAGTGCAGAAGGAGTTGATGGAGGTACTGCCAACAATAGACGGGCAAATTTATTTTGGGTTACTTCAAGGGGGTATAAGTTTCCCATTCCCCATACTTCAGCACCGTACGAAATCTGGGGAAGTAGCTTGGTTTTATAAATTTCGCAGATGGGAGGAATCAGGAGGCCTCCTTTGGTCCTACAGAATCTTAGTAATCCAAACATGGCCTTCTCAAATTTCTGTTTTGCAAAGTCAATCTGTGAAGCCCAGGAGCCTGACTGATGGAACATCACACCTAAGTACTGTATTTGAAATGGGTTACCTGTTCCAGTATTCTCCCATCCATCATCCATTTATGAACTTGAGGTCTTCTACTGAAAACCATAATTTTGGTTTTCTCATAGTTGATGTTGAGAGAATTTTCTATACAGTAGTTACTAAATTGTTTCAGGTGCCTTCTGAGGCCTATTTGTGTGTGGGATATTAGCAGAGTGTCATCTGCATAAAGTAATATTGATATAGCCTTTCCACCTACTCTGACAGGAAAGAATTGTAAACCTGTTAACCTAACCACCATATCATTAACATATAGGTTGAAAAGCAAAGGAGCAAGAACACAGCCTTGGCGAACACCTTTAGATGTTTTAACAGTGTTGGATAATTGGCCAGAGATGCCGACTCTAATCTTAAGGGAAGAGTCAGTGTGCAGGTCTTTAATTCTTTCCAACAATCTGGGGTCTATTTTAAGGTTAATAAGTTTTTCCCACAAGCGACCTCTTGGAATGGAGTCAAAGGCAGCTTTAAGATCGATAAATGCTACATATAATTGCTTTGAAGGTCTAATAGAATATTTATTGATTAGATGGTTTAACAAGAGAATATGGTCCAACGTGGAATGTCCTTCCCTAAAACCAATCTGTTCAGGAGCTAAAATGTTATTTTCTATTACCCAGTCTTCCAGTTTTAAGAGGAGATGTCTTGCATATAGTTTGCCTACAACATCAAGCAAACTTATAGGTCTATAGTTGGCTGGGTCCTTGCGCTCACCTTTCTTGTAGATAGGCACAACAATCGAGGAAGACCATTCTTTAGGAGTTTTGCCCTCCCTGTCTATATAAGTAAATATAGTGGCCAGAATTGGAGCCCACCAGTCCTGAAAACATTTAAGTATGTCCGGGGGGATGAAATTTCCCCCAGGAGCTTTATTGCTCCTAATTGATGAAATCAATGATTTTATTTCCTTGGATGTGATCGGGGGCCACCTTGGCAGACTGCAAGGAGATAATGTTAAAGGTGGAACAGTTGCACCAATATAAGGTAGATCATTGAATAGTTTAAAGTAATACTCTTCCCAACACTTAATGGATACATAGGAATCAAGGTCATGGTGAGAACTTCCTTCTGCTGATGCCAGCAGGTGCCAGAAGGATGCCATATTTTTCTGGGACAAAGCCAGGGCAAGTTTCTGATAGGATTCTTTTACGAGATTCTTTTACGATTCTTTTTCCTCTTGAGGAGCCGTTTATAATTGTTAGGAAGCTCAAAGAAAGAACTGGGCAAACTTTTAGAATGTTTTTGTTTATGCAATCTGAGGGTTCTATTTAATTGATGCTTCATAGTTTCACACTCTTTATCATACCAACTATTGTTAGTTGGTCTGCTTCTGGGCAGGGATCTTGCTCTCTTTGTTAGGGCGGGTCTTAAAGTGTCAATTAGTTTGCCATAATTTACCAGAGCGATATTAATATTTAAAGCTGCCTCAATCTCTCCTTTCAGTTCAAGCACACTATAATATGTATATTCTCCCAGTTCATCACCTTGAAAATTACCATTTAGTATTACCAAATTTAACTTATCAATCAACTGCCAATTTTTTCACCCAGAATTATTCAAAATGAAATATTTCGTGTTCCTTGACTGATTGTAAAAATCACCAATATGCTCAGCATAAGCAGATCTATAGTGTCCACTGCCCAAACGTGCACTAAAGTCTCCAAGTAATATTGTTTGCGCTCTGGGGAATTTTATCTCAAGATTATATATATACATTTCCAAATCAAACCAACACTGCTTGTAATAAAAAGGAGATGAATTGGGGGGGGGGTTATAAACATTCACAACCACAATTTCCCAATCTTTAAAGGTCAAAAGAACAGCCATAGCAATAGTTCTTAAAGGTGGTAATGGTAAAATAGCACAGACCACTGAGGTAGATATTAAACAAGCCAGACCTCCACTTGGTCGACCTCTAGTTGTAGAAGGGGAGGCAGCAAGAGTGTGAGAAGTAAACCCATTTAATAGTAACTCGGATAGTAGCCAAGTCTCCTGAATAAAGATAATAACAAAACTTTTCATAAACAGCAGGAAGGATGGGTTTTCAGATTTGCTCAGCCAGCCAGTCACATTCCATGAAATGCATTTTAGATGGTGATTGCTCTGGGACCCAGATTGTCAATTTGAAGTGGGGTAACCCAAGGGAGATTCTAAATCAGGCATTGAACTTGCCACTGAATGGTGGGATAAATCCATAAGAGACGGTGATAGGTGATAGGGGACAAAAGGTTTGCTGTATTGTCAGAGGCAGAGATGAAGACTGCTCGGGGTTTAACAAACCCTTAGAAGATGGGCAAGCAGGTGGGGCTAGAGAATTTTGGTTAGAGCAGACATGTGTCTGTGTCTGGGCCTGGGTCTCTGCACAGTCATCAGGTAACCCACTGCCATTCAAAATACGAGCTTCAGATGGAGTAGTTTGAATGATGTTATTTTCTCTACCAATGCCTTTAGGTATTGCCAGATCAGAGTTCTCAGGTGTAGATTTGGGTGAAAAAGTTATCTCAGTCTGATTTATAGTAGCTGGGGGATTTTGTAGGAGTTGAAGTTGCTTCATTGTGTCCTTGGGCAGGTGTTTCCTAAATGGAGGATTCAGTATCTCAGGAACGGGATTCAACTTTTGAGTAGCTATCACAACATTATTTGGCTCAGCCTCAGGGTTCTGCGGCACATAAGGGAGCAGAGCTCCTGAAGGGTTAATATGTTGAATGCCCCCATCTTCTAGTAAATTAGGCAGCTGTGTGGATCCTTTGCCAGTAGTTAGAGATAAACTTGATTGTTTAATTAAGGAGGCTGCAGAGTTTCTCTTCCCAAGGTCAGAGGATAGAGGCAATCTGCCAGCACCATTTACAATTAAGGAACGAATAGCTCATCAGTGAAGACTTTAAGGGCGGATATACCAAAGAAGGAGAGGAATTGTTCCATTTTTAACAGCATTAAAGGTATGGTAGATTGGTTGAAGATCAGGAGTATTCTCATCATTGATGATACTCTTGGCAATTTTTCAATCTTACACAGATCAATTTTATTCATGTGTGAACGCAGCAATTGGCAAATTGAATGTTGAATTGTTGTTTTTGTTGTCCATCGCCCTCGGTTAACCTGGGTATTGTCAATACATAACACTATTTGATTATTCAGAGGTTTCAACAGCTTTCTTTCCTGTTCGTTTCTCCGGTAGTTAACCCTCCCGAAGCCCAGTTTTTGTTCAGGTAGTGCCTTTTGAATGAGCTGGGGGGTGTTGGGAGTAGCAAGGTTCATCTGATTCATCACATTAGTTAATGAAAGCAAGCTATCTGTGATTTCATGACTACTGGAATCAAATGCTTGCCTTAATGAGTTCAGTTTGTTGGAGAGAGATGTAAGCTGCTGGAATATACTGTACCTTTAACAGTTTCAGCAGTAAGAAAGGTGTATTCAGAGATTAAATCCATAGAGGTGTTCTTCAGACGCTCCTGGTTTATTTTACCTTCAAGCGAGGACTTTTTGTCAGATGTTGATATGGGAGATATAATTTTGGTATGATTAGACGTGGGAGTTTCGTCTGTGATGCCTTGATTTTCCAATTGCAAGTCTAAAGCGCTATATCTGTTTGTGCTGTTAAACTAAGGGCGTTTATACACGACCCCTAAGCTCCGCTGCAAATGGCTCCCAGCTCCGGAGCTTAAAAATGTTTCCCCACCAGCTCTGGAGCTAACAGAAAATTAAGTGCGACCCCGCCCACCTAAGCGTGACCCAGCGCACCTTTCAAGTACCTGCTCTAGGAGAGTGAAAATTTTTGATGCAGAGAGTGCTGGGCTCTCCTCGCTTCTTTTTGTTGTTGTTGTTGTTGTTGTTTTTGCCTCCCGCCCCTTTAAGAGGAACCAGGAAGTGACTGGGGCTCGGAGCAACTTCCACCAGCACTCCAGAGGTAAGAGTGCATTCTTTTCTCCCTTTTTTTCTCCCTCCCCTCACGCAGACAGAACAAGGAAGTGCGGAGGGGGTGGGAACGCAGGGAGAGCGACAAACCCTCAAGATCTCTGGTCCGAATTTAAGGGACCAGCGGATCTTAGGGGTTGTGTAAAAAGGCCCATAGAGAGATTACTTACCAAGTCCTTCTGTGGCAGAAGATCATCTATCCGGAGTTGTTTGCCTGGTTTTACCGGGGAGTTTGAGTTGGATCTTACTCTGGGTCTTTTCTTCTTCCCCATGCTAGGGAGCTGGAATGGTTTCTAGTTTTACACACCAGTATTTTCTGATGGCAGAGCTGCTGGTTTTCTGTTTCTGTTTTCTCACAGCCAGTGTCTGAAGAGAAAGGTCTTTTCCTCCGTCTGTCGGTCCAAGCCGCCCAACTCAACATGCAGCAGGTAATGTCTATGGGGGTTTCTTAAGTTAAGGCAATTTGCCTGCAAAGATTACACTGTGTTATGTAAACAAAACACAGCAAAACGATTGGGGCTAACACTTGTTTTTTTCCAAGGACCAAATGCTTAACATTCAAGACTGGTAAAGATTTGTCATTTTGGTGTCACCCCAGCACAGCACGTGGGGCACCCCTGCTTCCCCCTAGTTGTGGTCCTGACCGCATGTCTGGCCTCCAACTGTTCTCTACCCAAAACATAACTTTTCAATTTGAGGTGAATTTAAGTACAGCAGATTTGTTTCCTTAAGATGCCCTATCAGGTATTTTATCTTGACTGCAACTCTTTCCCCTTTCATCTCTGCCATATCCCACCTCCTGTCTTCCTCTGTACCAGTAGTTCTCAATCTTGAGTCACCCTGGTATTCTCGCACTGCAACTCCCAGAAACCCCGGGCAGCACAGCTGGTGGCAAAGGCTTCTGGGAACTGCAGTCCAAGAACACCGGGGTGACTCAAGATTGAGAACCACTGCTCTATACTATATCCAGGGCTCTGCAGCCATTCATGAGTCAGCCTGCAAGCTATTAGCGACAAAGACCCGTGATGGAAACATTCCATAAAGCACCGTGCACATCAATAATGCAGCTACAATATCTCATAGGTAGGTGAAATAAGGGCAGTGGAGTAAAAGCAAAGTAAAGCATAAGGTTCTTGTCAAATGTGGTGTTCTCCTTGCATATCACCACCCAATGCAACTAATAGTCCTCCAGATACAGCTGGATTGCAAACCCGTCATTCCTAACGAGCATGGTGGTAGATGATGGATGGGAGATACTGTCACTATCCAGGAGGTCACAACTTGCCCTAGTCCTGAAATGCATGAGTGAGTGAGGTGGGATTGTGGCCATATTTATGCTCCACGCACAAGGGACTCCCGACAGTGATGCTGCATCACTGAAGACCAAGCGGTGTGACCCTCCCATCCCCTCCGCCACCTTCTCACCTCTGGCCATGTTGAACTGGAACCATTGGACCTGGGACGGGATGAGGCCACAAAGGAGGGTGATCAGCAGCACGCCTGCCAAGCATCCGATTTTCACCTCCAGCAGCTGATCCATGTCCACGGTGTTGGGCGCCAAAGTCAACGGCAGAAGAGAGACTGAATCGGAGAAGCTAATGTGGGGTCCCTGTCTTGGACTGAACTGTCCAGCCTAGCCTGACTCAAAAGCTTCTCACAGTGAGCAACAGAGATATCCTACAAGCTTCCTCAAGCTCTTCCAGTTGCAGCAAACCTGCCTCCTTGATCTTCTTAGCAGGATCAGTAGAACCCCAAGCAAACAGATTTACACCCCTGTGTAAACCACGCTTCAGCCCATGCCAAGATGAAAAACAAGTCTTCCCAATTGTGGCCAGAAGTATCAGTTCCTTCTTGGTATCCTGTTAGCTTTTTACACTTCCTGGTAACTTAGACTCTACTATTCATTCTCCTTGCGCTTCCAATTCAACTATGGTTATTATTCAAGTATTCCCTCATCCATTCCTCCCACTTTCTGTTTCCTATCATCCACCTTCCTGCTGCCTTGACTTGCCCTCATTCCAGCTTCCCTCCGGTTCCTGCCACCTTCTTGGAAGCCTGTAATTACCCCGATACTCCCCCGGCAAGGAAACCTCCTACCTCCTTCAGCGTCCCAGCCCATCCCAGCACCTTTATTATGCAAATCCATAACTCCATTCATAGGAAAGTCGGTCAGAGAAACTTGGCTGTTCATTTAAGGTCAATCGGCCCCCGGCAGCTGCAATCAAGGGCTCCGCCTCAATCTTTTGATAAAAACAGCAATTACAAATGGGACTTTGTTGAGCTGGGTATTGATTAATGGCTTTGTCACTGGTCTCGTGCTGCTGTGTTGGGACCTAGGTGGGCATTACACCAAGAACAGTGTTTCTTCTCTGTTTTATTCCACTTTTTTTGTAGTCATTGAGGGAGGAAGGGTTTTTAAAAAGCAGCAACCATGGTATGCAAAAGTAGTAACAGGGTAGTTCAATAATAAGCACAGAAAAACAGTAGTATTTCCAGTTTATTGGGTCAAGTAGCATGGGATAAAATATTCCTCAGAATGCACCATATTGGGGTAGATCAGTGGTTCTCAGCCTGTGGGTCCCCAGATGTTCCTGGACTCAACTCCCAGAAATCCCTTCCAGCACAGTGAGTAGTGGAGGCTTCTGGGAGTTGCAGTCCAGGGACATCTGGGGACCCACAGGTTGAGAACCACTGGGGTAGATGAACCCTCCTCTGATCACATATAGCTGGATAGCTCAGTGGCTCTGGTGCAGAGCCAACTATTAGGGGTTGGATTCCCCACTGTGACTGTGTAAGAGGGGCTGGAATTGATAATCGACTATGGGTCCCCTCCAGCTCTGCAGCTCCAAGAGTGGTGGTGGCGGCTATTATTCAAAAATAACAAGCATAGTCAATCAAAATTATAAAGACACGGGCGTTTTAGAACATAAGAAGAGCCATGTTGGTTCAGGCCAAAGGCCCATCTAGTCCAGCTTCCTGTATCTCACAGTGGCCCCACCAAATGCCTCTGGGAGCACACGAGACTAGATATCTGTCTCTTCATACCACTCCCCTGCATCTGGTCCTTGGAGTACCCTTGTTTTAAGACTGGAGATGACACATCTCCATTATGGTTTGTAACCTGTGATGGACTTTTCCTCCAGGAATCTGTCCAATCCCCTTTTGAAGGCATCCAAGCCAGATGCCATCACCGCCTCCTGTGGCAGGGAGTTCCAACACGCTGGGTAAAAATATATATTTTCCTTTGTCTGTTTTCACACTCCCAACCCTCAGTTTGAGTGTATGTCCCCTAGTTCTGGTATTTTATGAGAGGAGGAAGAGTATCTCTCTATCCACTTTAGTCATGGCCTTCTCTTACATATATATTTTTTAAAATATGGAGATTTAAAACTTATGTGTGGGTTAAATGTCAAACACACAGCTTGGTGGACAGCCATCCATGGATCTGATGAAGTGGGCTGAAGTCTATGAATGCTGAAGCACCCAATACAACCTGTTAGTGTTCAAGACATTACATCACAGGCCAACACATTATTTGAGAATTTAAGAGGATGCCATTGTAAATCCTCATTATGTATTATTTTCACCAGAACTCAATGCATGTTCCTAAAGCATCAGAATATTAATATCCATGGAAGGACCAATTTGGAAACTCAAACGACTGGTTCAAAAGACATAACATCTGTCATAGAATGAATACATGGCCGTGAAGCTAGTTTTTTTTTTAAACAACTGAGCAGTCCCATTCAAGTTTAAAATACGACAGCTGTGTAAAGACCTGCAAAAGTTCTTTGCTACAATAAAAACTTTCTATTTCAATACCTCCTCCACATGATCATACGCTGTCAAGTTCATTCTGATTTATAGCAACCCTTTTAAAGTTTTCAAGGTAGAGAACAGGCCACAGCCCATCTAGTCCAGCATTCTGTCTCACAGAGTGGCTCACCATTTACTTCAGGGTATTCCCAAGCAGATGTCTTCACCTGCTACGATTCCCCGCAAATGACATTGAGAGATATCCTGCCTCTCTCTCCAACCCAGAGGTTGTCCTTAGGCATCCATCATGATAGCCATTGATACCCTTGTTCTCCATGAACTTGTCCAATCCTCTCTTAAAGCTGTCAAGGCTGCTTGACTTCTTCTGGCAGGGAGTTCCACAGACTACTGATCCCCTGGGTGAAAAAGTACTTCCTCTTATTTGTTTGAGATCTAGCACCCAAAAGTTTCATGGAGTGCCCCCCTAGTTCTAGTGTTGTGCGACAGGGGAAACAGTGTTTCCTTATCTACTTTGTCCACACCGTGTATGTATCAATCAAGTCACCTGACGCCGTCATTCGAGATTGAAGAGGCCCAGCCGTTGCAGCCTCAGATGGTAAGGAAGGTGTTCCAGTCCCCTAATCATTCTGGTTGCCCTCCTCTGCACTTTTTGGTCACTCGTTCCATTGCTGTACTGCTCTAAGAGTTAGGAAGTTTTTCCAGATACTCATCCCAATTCTGGCTTTCTGAAGCCTGAGCCAGTTTTGGCATGTTTCTGCGCTCTGTGATGACCGAAAACAGATCCTCTGTACGACAGTCTTTCAAATATTTGAAAAGTGCTATCATCTCTCTCCCCCCCACCCCCCACCCCGGTCTCCTTTTTTCCCAAGGCTAAACTCAGTACAGTATCTGACAGAGCGGCTCCTCCCAAGAAGAACTGATTGGATCACCCATGCTAGCCAGGCAGGACATCTGGGAGTTTCAACCCCGAGGGAGGTCCAGAAAGCTGTAACAAGGAATAGGGCTTTCTCGGTAGTCACAACCCAGTTGTGGAATCACCTACCAACAGAAATTCGCCTAGCACCCCCACTTCAAAACTTTAAAAAAACTATTGAAAACATGGTTTTACAGAATGGCTTTTCCTGGCTTCTCAAACATTTAGCAAGATGCTAGTCTTCCAACAAATAAATAAATAAAATAATAAATTCTTCTTTTTACCGCTTATCTCCTCTTTTTTGTTTCTTATTAGATCAATCAACTGGTTATTGTAGCCCTAGGGATAGATGGGTGGTATAAAAGTCAAACAAACAAACACACAAACAAATATGCCCAGTTCTTTCAATCTAAGGCCACACAAGTTGGCTCTTTTATGTTTAGCCTTTCAAAAAGAAGGCTGAGAAGGGATATGATAGCTATGCTTAAATATTTGAAAACCTGTCATATTGAAGAGGAAATAGGTTTGTTTTCCATGGCTTCAGAGACTAGGACCCGGGGCAATGGTTTCAAACTACAGGAAAAAAGATTCTGTTTGAACATTAGGAAGAGCTTCATGACAGTTATTGCTGTTCGGCAGTGGAATATGCTGCTCTGGAGGGTGGTGGAGTTTCCTTCTTTGGAGGTTTTTAAGCAGAGGCTGGAAGGCCATCTGTCGGAAATACTGTGATGGGGGTTCCCGCATGGCAGGGGGTTGGACTGGATGGCCCTTGGGGTCTCTTCCAATTCTATGATTCTATGATACCTGGGAGACACAGTGTGGAAATGAACTCCCATTCAATGGCCCAATACCCAACTCAATGAGCTATTTAGCCAACTTTATTTTCTATACAGCTAGTTTTACACTAATGGTCACTCCCCAAACCCTGTATAATGGTCTGTTTTCTGATGCTGGGTTACAACTCCTATGATACTTGGACATTGGCTATGGTGGTGAAGTCTGATGGGATTTAGGGTCCAGCCACAGCTGTGATGTCTTGCCCTTGAACCATAAAGCATAAATAATGCTAACCTCTTATTAGAAAAGTGACAGAAGGAGGCATATATGTGGAGCAGGTTGCGATCTTTCGCCAAGAATACTGCCTCAAGCTCTATCCAGTTGGATTTGTGGAAACAGGTAGTATCACATTCCAAATAAGATGAATAAACTGCAATTAATGTGCAGGGCTTAAGCCACCGAATAACTTTTTGCGCCCGGATTCCTGGGCAAGATCACTTAACAAGAGTCCCTTTATTTATTTATTTATTTATTTATTTATTTATTTATTTATTTATTTATTTATTTATTTATTTATAATATATTTCTCGATGATGTGGAAAGGATCTAAATAGAACTAAAGACCCGAGGCAAGATCAGGAACCGAATGAGACAACCTTCAGTAGGTCTGTCACACATGTAATATAACTCTGAGTCTAGAGTATTGGGTTCCCAACTTTGTAGCTCTGAGATGTTCTTGGACTCAAACGCTGGCCAAGATTTCTGGGAGTTGTAGTCATAGAATCATAGAGTTGGAAGAGGCCTCAAGGGCCATCTAGTCCAACCCCATGACATACAGGAACCCCCAATCACAGTGCCTCCAACATATGGCCATCTAGCCTCTGCTTAAAAACCTCCAAAGGAGACTCCACCCTCCGTGGCAGCATTTTCCACTGCCGAACAGCTCTGTCATGAAGCTCTTCCTAATGTTCAAATGGAATCGCTTTTCCTGTAGTTTGAGACCACTGTCCTGTGTCCTAGTCTCAGAAGCCATGGAAAACAAACCAGTCCCTTCTTCAATGTGACATCCTTTCAAATATTTAAACATAGCTATCATATCCCCTCTCAGTCTTCTTTTTGTAAGGCTAAACATTCCCACCTCCCTAAGCCACTCCTCGTAAGACATTTCTTCGAGACCCTCAATCATCCTGGTCGCCCTCCTCTGGACCTGTTCAATGTTGTCATAATCCTTTTTAAATAGAGGTGCACAGAACTGGATTCCAGATGGGGTCTCACCAGAGCAGAATAGAGTGATACTATCACTTTCGTTGATCTAGACCAGTGGTGGCGAACCCTCAGCACTGCAGATGTTTTGGACCACAACTCCCAGAATTCCAAGCCTAGATTGCCAATGACAAAGGACTGTGGGAGTTGTGGTCCAAAACATTTGGAGTGCCGAAGGTTCACCATCACTGATCTAGACACTATGCTTCTGTTGATGCAACCTCTTACATCTGGGGAATCCAAAGTTGGGAACCGCTGTTCTAAGCAGCCATTTTCCACCCTTCTTAGGTCCTCTTCACAGGTTCTAGCCCCCATTGTCAAACAAGGATACAGTACTGTACAAACAGATGGATAGAAAAATAGAATTTTGCCTGTGGCCCAGAGGTCCCCCAGAAGGCCATATGCCCCACATTGAAAATGGCTGTTCTATAGTCTATGAAAGACAAAACTACTGAAGGCTTAACACCATCAACACCACATTTCTCTCTTACGGTATTTGTACACGACCCCTAAACTCCGCCGCAAATGGCTCCCAGCTCTGGAGCTTAAAATTGTTTCCCCACCAGCTCCGGAGTTTGCAGGAAATTAAGTGCGACCACGCCCACCTAAGCGCGTCCCAGCGCACTTTTCAGGTACCTGCTCTTGGAGAGTGATAAATTTCAGATCTGGATGTAAAGGAGTGAGTGCCCGGCTCTCCTCGCTTCTGTTCGTTGTTTTTTTTTTTTTTGCCTCCCGCCCCTTTAAGAGAAGGAATCAGGACGACGGGGCGGGGAGGCTTGGACCAGCAAACGGAGGTGAGCCTG
Organism: Phrynocephalus versicolor; assembly: GCA_023846285.1. Classification (NCBI taxonomy): domain Eukaryota; kingdom Metazoa; phylum Chordata; class Lepidosauria; order Squamata; family Agamidae; genus Phrynocephalus; species Phrynocephalus versicolor. Next base: position 1,445,964 of record JAHTLZ010000127.1, on the reverse strand, counting down.
CATTATTTTGTCCCCTTTTTAATCCCTCCCCTCATGCAGACAGGATCAAGGAAATGCGGAGGGGTGGGGACGCAGGAAGAGCAACGAACCCCCAAGATCTCTGGTCCGAATTTAAGTGGCCAGCGGATTTTAGGGGTCGTGTGAAAAGGCCCTTAATCTATGTGGGCAGCTTCGTACTTTACGGCCCATTTGACCTCCTTTGGCATCTGGGCTAAAGACTTGTTTGACTGGCTGGAGGGGATCACACCCATTAGTGTTCCATTTCACACTCAAGTGCTCCAGTTTTATTGAGAGCCAAGAGACAAGTCCCAATTTCTACAGGCCAGTTTCTGTATGATCACACTGGTGAAACAGAACAAGATACATCTCTCCCCTTAATAAAACCTGGGGGAACAGAACTACAAATCACCCCCCAGCACTCAAGAAAACCCAGCATCAGTTTCATCACTGGTCTTCCGTCCTCCACACCTGTTTGCAATTAATTCTGCCATCCTAAACATAGAAAAAAAAACCAGCACCAGGAGCCAGTGAAACTTACACTGGGAAGCCTAGTGTCACACCAACACGCTGAGCTGTGCGGGAGAATCAAAGTACGAATTCTCACCAGTCTGATTCAAAATGGCTTGGGTTGAGATGGAATGACCAAATTCAGTCTCCAGGAAAGACTTGTGATTTGTTGTGCTTACAAAACACAGAACAGCATTAAAGGAAGGGAAAGCTTAAAGCATTTGCTTAAATGAAAGAGCCATTTTTCATCAGCTTTCCACTTTGAAAACCCCTGCAAGAAACCCTGCTGTTGTGTTTCTTTAAAAGATGTGTTTTAAACCAAAATCTTGCAGCCTGAGATTCTATATATCCTTTTCATTCTCAGGACTCAAGAAATTTAGTTTCCGAAAGGTAAACTTTAGACCATGTGTTGTTGTTTTTCATGTTGCCATTTTCTTATTTACAAAAAGAAATGGGATTGTTTGTAACTGTTAAAAGAAAATCTCCTTTTTGACGCAGGACACCAAGATGTATAAAAAAGACACAAAGAAATAAAATAAACTGTTAAGCTATTCACTTATCAGTGTACATATTGTACACATATCAGTGTACATATTGTACACAGTGTACTTTTTTTCGTTTTATAGATTATGTTGTAAATCACCCAGAGAGGCCATTGGCCATCAAATAAGCTGAACAAACAAACACATAAATATTTTAATTCACTCAACCTATTTTTCTGACCTGCAACTGAAACATACACGAGACCGCACCCTTGCTGATTTAACCAATACCAAGGCCTTCCTACCAGCTCCTGGTTTCATCTTCCCAATGCTAATCCAGTTGAGAAACACGCCCCACCCACAAAACTCCATAGAAAGGAAGAAGAGGAAAAAAACACCTAGGTTTTTCTTCCTCATTCTCCATCCAGGCTGACTGCCAAATTCCAGAGAAGCTCAGTGGCATTACACAACCTGCAGGGATGCTTTATCCAGCTCCTCTGTGTACTCCAAACTCTAGTGAACAGGGCTGTGAGTTGGATTACTCTGTAATGTATCTTCGCCCTCTTAGACTAGGGAATGAAGCTCAGTTAGTGCTTCCATGCTAGCCTTCTTAATCCTGGCCCTCTCCAGGTGTGTTGGACTACAACTCCCATCATTCCCAGATTAGGCAAGGCTGTTCTACCTGACGGCATCTTGCTGGCTTCTCCCATGTTGCTCCCATGATATTCTGTACACAAAGAAGGAAACTGCAAAGAAAGGTTCTGGGCTGAGCCTTCACCACCCTGTCTGGAAATCGAGTCACGGTGCAGGTGTGAAGTGCCCCCAGGAAGGCCACAGCTGGCGACCCATCCTTAATGGGTGCTGGCAAGGGCCACATAGGTGCGACTTTCACGTACCCCTGGCCATTGTCAACCTAATGAGCCTATTCAGACCAGGGTGATGTGAAATCAAGGTGAACTATAAATCGGAAATCTAAAATCTCCCAATAGTCTACCCTGTGAGCTGAAACAGCACACTCCAGAAACAAAAGACCTCCATTAGGTTGTGCGTTTATTTCCGTGCATTCAGCTCATCCTGGAGGGGAAAGAGTCCATCAGAGGACCCACAACAGTGAGTTGTAAGGCCATCCAGAAGATGCCACAGGCCTAAAGATGCAGCCACTACCAGTGGCTTTGTCAGAGCAAATGGAAATATTAAAACTGAACAACAGTGCACAAAGAGTGTGTGTGTGTTTGTGTGGGTGGGTGGGTGGGAGTGTGGGTGTAATTCAAGTGGTTGTGGGCCCTCCGTGCAAAATGCTTCCAAGCACAAAGAATGCTCTACTAGACCAGCGGCTCCCAAAGATGGGTCACTGCAGTGTTCTTGGACTGCACCTCCCAGAAGCCTTCAACACTAGCTGTGCTAGGCAGGGTTTCTGGGAATGGTAGTCCAAAAAGCCCTGGGTTCCCCAAGGCTGGAAATGACTGCCATAAGCCACTGAGTTAGTTCCTTGTGGGCCTGCAAACAGAGCTTCGTGCATGTTATAATCCAACCAGTTTGCCAGTCCTGCGGCACCGGCTAGCAGTCTTCGGTCAATGTGCCTACGAAGTCCCCAGAGTACCCTAAAAGCTGCTCTGTCAACTCTGATCTTTGTCCACGGGAGATTTTTCTTCTGCTGCTTCTGTTTCTTCTTCTGCTGCTGCTTGCAGGTCCGGATCGCCAACTGGGTTCAAAACAGGAAGGCGGTCCCCACAATGACTACGCCGGGCACAGTGGTAAAGATCTCTGCAAGAAAGAGTGAAAGGATGAAGATGGCGGCATCCCATTCGTGGAGTGAGTTATCCACGCGGGCCAGAGATAAGAGCCGAGCGGAGAACTTTTAGCCTTTCAGCTGTTTCAAGAGTACAAATCACATCATTCCTTACGACCAGCTGTGTAGACTGGAGTCCTAAGAACTGATGTTTGAAACACTGGAGTGAGAACTCAGACGAGTTCCTTACCTGCCATATTTCTTAGCAGTAATGACCGCGTGCTGGAGGGTGCCATCGGGACAGCAGAGGTGGACATGGGCATGTTGAGAGCGCCAAACGACCGGCTGGGTGATCCGAGGCCAGGGCTCCGTGGACTTTCCAGGTCCCCGGCTGAGGATGAGGTAGAAAAATTTCTCCTCCTTCTGTGGTGGGTTCTGAAAGGACATGGAAGAGAAGGAGGACGATAGGAGGAGAGAGGGACGCCCTTCTCCCTCTCACAAAATACCAGAACTATAGGGGACATCCACTCAAACTGAGGGCTGGGAGAGTGAGAACAGACAAAAGAAAATATGTTTTCACCCAGCGCGTGGTTAGTCAGTGGAACTCCCTGCCACAGGATGTGGTGATGCCATCTGGCCTGGATGCCTTCAAAAGGGGATGGGACAGATTCCTGGAGGAAAAGTCCATCACAGGTTACAAATCATGATGGAGATGGGTCATCTCCAGGCTTAAAACCGGGGTACTTCAAGGACCAGATGCAGGGGAGTGTTAGCGGGAGACAGATATCTAGTCTTGTGCGCTCCCAGACGCATCTGGTGGGGCCACTGGGAGATACAGGAAGCTGGACTAGATGGGCCTTTGGCCTGATCCAGCGTGGCTCTTCTTATGTTCTTATGAGACGGAAGAAGGACGTCTTAGAAAAAGTGATTTCATCTCTCTCTTTCCTTCCCATTCGCCTAAAGGGTGAGTTCAGCTCATAAGTGAGGGGAAACTGAGTCCTTGCAAGTCGCCTTGAACCAATAAAAGGGGAATTAATCGCTGGCGCTTAATTGCATCTCTTAACCCTTATGCTACGTCTACTTTCTAACCTAAATGTTTCCTCATGTGTCAGGTCTCCTTTTAAATACCATCCGTGCCGTTTAAAAGACACAAATGCTTTTCATTTTTTTTAAAAAGTGACTTTCCAGTCTTTTTATTTTCATTTCGTTGTGGCTCTCAAAAGATTTCGGCGGCAGAAAGACAGCATCTGTACCGGCCAAAATAGCGTATTTGATAGCAGGAGGCATTCACACCAACAGTACAACAGCAGTGTCAGGGCACACTTACCCATTTGAAAGGCAGGGGCTGATACTTCTGGGTGAAGTTACATGGCACGGGGCGATCCAGTAGCAAACGAGGACAGGGCAAATGATGTGGGCACTGATCAGAAGAGACAGAAAACGCAGTTACGGTACATCTCTTTGGGTCCTTGGCTCTCTCGAGGCAGAGATTTATCTAGTGTGTCATCAGTGGCATCTTAGCAAAAGAGGTAATCTGTTGCATTCTTGGTATTCCCGTAATACTCTTGAGTTGAACAGGACTTAGACCCAGAAGCATTTTAACAAAGGCCGGTCCAACAAACTCAAGCCATTGTGCCCCGCCCTCCTTCCTCATCACATCTTTCCTTTCTCCACCTTCTCCAACTCTTGTTACAGCCCAACAGGGAAACACTGATTTTTATTCTGATCACAAACTGAGGACACCTATCATGGGTTCCTCCTGGTTCACAAGGCAGAACTCAGCTCGGACGTAACAGCAAAAAGAACTCTGGTTTAAGAAATCCCAGAAGTCCTGAATGAAGGTGTGGAGTTACAAAGAGGAAGGAAAGCATGGTCCTAACGAGGCATGGGGCTTTCATTACGGAACGGGTCCGGTTCTGAAACGAATCACGGCAGCACAGGTGCTGTTTGGAATTTGGACCCACCCTGCGAAACGAATTCACCCATTGGCTTTCCTTGCCTTACATCACACGGGACGCACCTCCAACCAGGAAGAAGCCTCCCATGCGTTGTGGTTCCTTCTCCCTGGCGCTGGCCAATCAAGAGCTGTACAGAGACTTGCATCATCCTGCCTCCCTGTCTGATTGGCCAGCACTGGGGAGAAGGAATGGTGACACGTTGGAGGCTTCTTCTTGGTTGGAGGTGCGCCCCGCGCAAGGTAAAGTAAGGTGAGTCAATGAGTGATTTTGTTTCGCAGGGTGGGTCCAAGTTCTGAACAGCACCCGAGCTGCCGTGTTCTGTTTTGGAACTGGAGCCATTCCAAAATGAAAGGCCCATGCCTAGTCCTAACACCTGACCTTCTTCCAACAAACCACTGTTTAATTTAACTAAGATGGTGAGATCTGAAAGCATCATAGCTTATCTCATCCCCAATGTGTGCCTTGCTACTGCTGTCTTTCAGTCTAGTTCAAAGAAAGCTTCAACACTTACTGGAGCGAAAATGTGTGGCTCCCGAGGATCATGAACTACTTTGTCTTCACCCTGCACAAGAGAAGAAACATTTAGGGAAGTACAAGTTAGTAGAATAACCTACATTTTGCAGGCTTTCCAAAGCCTATTGACAAAGGAGTAAAACTTGAGATGTTCTATATACGGGAGCTGAGTCTATGTGGCAAAAAATATACATTAGCTTATAAATTCAAGCAATTAAATAGATTTGTGGAAAAGTACCACTTCACCTTAGCCAATACCCACAAATACATTCACTTGGAGACAATCAGCCAGAGCAAGGAGGAAAGGCACAAGGGAACTTCTTCCTTGTTAATTACATTAATTAAATTGCATTTAAGAATCATCATTTAAGAACCAGAACTGGAGGCCTGATACATTTATAACAAGCAGGAGTTAAATGTCTCAAGGAGGGCAAGATTTATATAGTCCATGGGTACCCAAAGGAACAAGCAATTGTTGAACTTCCAACACTTGCCATAACTTTAATTACATCCATGCTTCCAGTAGACTATATTTTCCCATCTCTAATATGCCCCTATGTATAAGATGAACCCAATTTTTCCAACCCAAAATTGCAGTATTGCAACTGCACAAGTTCCCTCCTCATCTTATGACCCTCCATCTTTAGTCTAACAATTTTAGATACAAATATAGTCTTATACATGGAAAACACTGCACTTCAGAAAAGGCAGGTGGTATTTTGATTTCTTGCAGTTACCACGACACTACCTACTTGGCATTTTAAAAAAATGAACTTATAAATGTATAAAGCTCTATTACATGTAGTATAAGATCTCGGGCTTCCATGAGCATCTGATGTCCTTCCTTAGTACCATTTTCCACCAGAACCTGAAAAGAAAAGAGATAGAAAAATGAAAAACAAACCAACCCAGCAACCAACCACCAAACAGGTTCTGAAAACATCTTACAAAAAGACAGAACTTCTTCTGTGTGTGAAATTCAAACACAAGCGATTACTGTTATTTTTGTCTGGGTAAACATAACAGCATGTGTGAGCATTTTATGGAACATAAAAAGGCCGCACACACACAAGGAAATCGCAATGTTCAATCCAACAAGAAATAATAGAGGAACAAGAAGGAAGTGGGACAATACACCCAGGAATTAAGGAAATCAAGCATGGTTTGGTGATAAATGTGCGAGTTGTGTATCAGCTGGTTGGATCAATCTAAAGCTTACCAAAAAACTATCTGTCTTTCTCCAAAGGGTCCGCAGGGTCTCCATTCTTTCAGCATGCCCAGGGAGTTCATTAAGTGAATAAGCAGATATCACAAGGTCAAATTTCACCTGCCGTGAAACAGAGAGACAGAATGTCCAGCAAAAAATGTCTTAAATCAAAACTATCAGGGACTTTAAAAAAAAAAGAAATTTCAAGTTCTAGTTTAATAAAAATCAGTAAGGATGGATGACTTCCGAACAGCTAATGATCCTTGCTCAGGTGTGCAGGAAATCAAAGGGGTACCATTTTAATTTCTTACAATTATTTAAACGAAGTGCTCCCAGAGACCTTACTTCCTATGAGCTGAGAAGTGGGATTAACACATACAAACGAAAAAACGATTTAAAACTGGAAAAGCCTCTTCCCACCCTCGAGGCTGAGTCTAGTGGCTATAGTAAAGGTGTACAGAGGAGAAAAGGGGCCACTGTGGTAGAAGCCTCATGCAATTAAACTGCAGGACTGCAGCTAAAATTTTAATCCCAGGTAGTTGGCTTGAGGTTCACTCATCCTTCCATCCTTCTGAGGTTAGCAAATTAGTATGGCTCCCGAGGATCACTCAGCTCGTTAGGGGTGGGCAAAGTGTTGCCTTCGTAATTAAATTATAAAATGTCCAGAGAATGTATGGAGTGGGGAATGGCTTATATTCGAGTATATACAGTATGTTGCTAATAAAGACACTTAACAAGGGTCCATCCAATCTGCCTCTGGTCTGGTTCCCCCCCCCCTTCTCTGTTGTTTTCCTTTGGGCAAATTTTCTGTTAATAATTATGCCTTTGAGTTTGACATTAGATTCATTTTTTGCAGTTTTGAGAGTTAGTATCATTATTTTGATTTTTGTTAGCTTTCCTTTTTTCCCAATACTGGGTTCCGTTGTTGATTTGCTTATTTTATCACCATTTCTGGAACCGATTATTGTTTTTTTGTACTTTTATATCTGTTAACCGCCTTGAGTTCCTTTGGGAAAATCTGGAGGGATATAAATATAAAAATAAATAAATAAATAAAATATAAAATTGCATGCATTTACGTTTTTGTTTGGTGTTTTTGTAGTTTGTATTCTTGTTAGTTTTTTCACCACCCAAAGTGGTCCCCAGGCCAGATGGGCAGTATATACATCAAACAAACAAACAAACAAACAAACAAACAAACAAACAAACAAACAA
>JAHTLZ010000127.1:1405215-1422474 GCA_023846285.1 Phrynocephalus versicolor | reverse complement strand
CTCTCTCTCTCTCTCTCTCTCTCTCTCTCTCTCTCTCTCTCTCTCTCACTCTCTCTCGTTTACAATTATGACTTCACTTCGTTTGGTGTTTGGCCTAAAGCATGCAATTTCTTTCACCTCTGATTTCTCTAACACAAAAGCTCCCTCTCATCTCCATTCTCTGAGATAAAAAGTGCCTTCATCTCTAAAATGGTGTCATCTCTAATGCCTGTTTAGCTTCTGATGCCCAGCTTTAAAACCCCTTCCCTTCCATCCCCTCTTTGAGCCATCAGCTTGACCCACAGGCCTGATCCAGAAAAATCTCCAACTCACCCGGATTCCTATCAGAACGAGGAATCCCTCTGCATGCAAGACCAAACTTGTCCAACTTTCTCTTCATTTCCCGGGGCTTTTTATACAGTGGAGGTCTCTCTCTGTTAATCAGTAAACATGACACTTTTCTCTGAGTTTCAGCTTTAGGGTATTTCTTTTATTATGTGGTACTTAGGAAGGGCTTGTGAGTACAATCTGATCTGATTTGTTTGCAGACGGTGGCTGGGCCGATCACGACTTGGAGCTGGTTTGGAGGCAGCCTGAACCAATTTGTTCTCAGCTTGTGAGGGTATCGGTGTGTTTATGGATCAGGCCCAGGGATTATGAATGGGGGAGACAAGGGGTTTTGACCTGGACTAGAGATAAGGTTTTGAAAATATACTGGGGGTTCAGTAGACCAAGTTCCTACCTGCTTCCGTCTTTCTACCTATCTTCTCCCATTGAAAGCCATGCATTCTGTCTTCTTCCCATTCTTGGCCTTATCTGTATTCACCTCCATCAACCGTGCATTATTGCCCAGCTGGCCTTCATCCTGAAAGGACAACTGCTGAAGTGTTAACGGCAAGGAAAGGGTGTACAGTAGGACCCCCGTATCCACTGATTCATTATCCACTGATTCAGTTATCCACGGTTGGCGGAGGGAAAAAAATTAAATAATTCAGCAGCCACAAAGCAAACTATTGTCACAAACAGCAGCTGTAAAGGAAGCTATTATAGCAAATAGCATCTGTAAAACAAGCTACTGTCACAAACAGCAGCCATAAAGCAAGCTACTGTCTCAAAACAGCAGTCATAAAGCAAGCTACTGTCAGGAAAAAGCAGTTTGGAGATGGGTGGGCAGGAGTTCTTTCTTATTCACAGTTTTCATTATCCACGGGAAGGCCTGGAACCAATCCCCAGCAGATACCGGGGTCCTACTGTATTGCATCAAGTGAAGAAAAGTCACCCAGGGATTTCCAACTGCATAAGCTCCTCTCTGGCGCTCTTGCAGGGCATCAGAAAGTAAAATGTCTATGAAGATTCTCAGTCATCCAGGTGAGTTCATCTGGAAGTTGAGTCATGGCAACTGGACTTCTTTTCTTGAGAGATCGAAACGTTTCGCTACTCATCCAAGCACCTTCATCAGTCTGAGGAGAGTTAGTGGCAAGTCCTCCAATTTGTAGTTCACCTTGATTTCACATCCTCCTGGTCTGAATAGGCTCAAAAGTTGGACAATGGCTTGAATAGGTTCGTAGTTGGACCATGGTCTGAATAGGCTTGTTAGATGGACAATGGCTTAGGGTGCGTGATAGTCCCACCTATGCAACCTTTCCCAACACCCATTAAATATGTGTCGTTAGTTATGGCCTTGCTGGTGGAGGCGTGAAGTGCTTCTGATTTGTCTGGAGATTAATGAAAGGGCAGCTTGATAAGTAGCAGACAGATTGTGTCTGAGTCCCCCACCTCTGTTGAGAGAGGGGGTTTCAATACACGCATGAATGCCTTCCCTGACCCTTCTCTTGAACCACCTATCTTCTCTGTCTAATATGTGTACATCCTCATCTTTGAATGAGTGCCCTTTGTCCTTCAAATGGAGGTACACTGCTGATCAGCTTCCCTGGGTTCTGCCACTGTGTCACAAACTACTTGATGTTCTGGCCATCACCTCAACCTTTCAAATTCTAATAGGTAACTAGGAATTGTTGACTAGCAAAACAGGAGAGTAGCTCTCTGGCCTCCCTTACCAACTCTGTGATTGTTTCCTGGATCATTCAGTTTTATTGTTGCTGTTAACATACCACTGTTCTGTAGGACCTGATTAGCAATCTTACTCGGCTTAGGAAGTGGAAACATTGCATGCCCTCAGTGTGGTTCTTGACCTGCTTGTGCGAATGACCTTCAACCTGATCCTAGGCCTTGTCCAAAGATGGAAACAGAACATCTCCTTGGGTCAGTTTCAGTTGAGCTGGTCAATGTTTGTCCACTGATGAAAGTTGAGCAAACAGGAGCAACCCAGCCTAGTTAGGACTCTCTGGTTGATTATCGTCTATTGTTCATCGCCCTCTTGACCCCGAATTCCTGCTCGCTTTTCTCCTGTTTTCAAATTATTCGTTCCATTTCGCAAAGGATGGAGCTGGAGAAGTGTCATCCCAGATTCTGTTCGGTTGTAACTCTCACCATGCTGGCGAGGCTTGATGAAAACTGCAATCCCATTCCACCTGGAGAAGAACTACCACTGAAGCATTGTGGTTAAACTACCGCACTGCAGTGAAGGCTGTGCTCACAGCCAGAGTTCAGCTCGCAGCTCAGGTAGCTGGCTAGAGGTTGATTCAACCTTCCATCCTTCTGAGGTCAATGAATTTACATAGCTCACAATGGGGGAGTGGGGGGGACACAGAATATGTAGCGGCATATTTAAATTATAAACCACCTAGAGTAGTGGTTCTCAACCTGTGGGTCCCCAGATGTTCCTGGACTGCAACTCCCAGAAGCCTCCACCACTCACTTGTGCTGGAAGGGATTTCTGGGAGTTGCAGTCCAGGAACATTTGAGGACCCACAGGTTGTTGAGAACCACTGAGAGAGTGCTTTAAGCACTGTGGGGCAATATATAATCAGCACCCTTCTTGTTTTGCTTTTACGCTGCTCCCAAAGGTGATGGTTGGGCGAAATTTGCCAAGATAAGACAAAAAATTTTTTTGAGAGGTGCCGAAATAGGGGAACTAGAGGGGTTGTCCCCTTTCTGAACGTATTTTTTAAAGCAGGCAGACAAACTTCTTCTTTCTTTGCAGCCATCTTTGTGGACATTCTGTATGAACCAAACTTGTGTGTATTTGAACGAAGAGAACAGGTCAGACATATCGAGTTCTTCCCCACGTGGAACTGGGAAGCATCACGTTATGTGGATTGCACCTGCTGATATCACCCATTTTGGCGGCCTCTCTCTTCAGAGGAAATGTGCCTTTCTAATTCAATGTGTCCCATGGTTTGAGGATATAAATTATATAAGCCTCCTGTCTAAAGCCAGCTTGTAACTTTCCTATTCAAACTGAAAGGCAAGCAGGTAGTGTTTGTCCTCTGTTAGGTGTTGTGTTACATCACGAGGTGTACACATTACCAGACGATCGCTTTCCACATCACTGACTTCCCTGTTGAAAGCAGTTTGGACATTGGCTTGTTCCTAAATTCTCAAGCAACCTCTGCGGTTAAACGGGCACCTCATTTTCTGAAGAAAGTTGTGTAAGAAACACCACAGAAGGTAACTTTCACAAAGAGTTGCAGTCAAATGTAAGCCTCCGGTCCCTCAGTGGCTGTATTTGCACATTTTGAGATTTCAGGTAGTCTGTACTGCCTTGTACAGCTCCTTGATACTCCATTGTGCAAGCCAATTACACCTTCATATTTGCAGTAATATAAAGAACTACAGTGCTACCTTGTATAAAGGAATTAATTTCTTCCAAATGAAATTATGTTGAGCAAATTTTCCGTTATACAAATGCCCATAGGAATGCATTGAAAATGGAGTAATCCCATTTTTATGTTGTACAGATTCTCCCCATAGGCGATTATGTTAAGCAGATTTCCCCTATCTCCAGATTTTTTAATGTTGTACATATTTTATGATATACAAGCTGTTTGTTATACAAGGGTCCACTGTAGTAAGATTCTTGATCTATCATAGCAGTTTCCATTAATAGGGAGGCTTGGACCAGTTTTGAGGTTTGCAGAACTAGGGAGTCACAGACTTTAAAGTACAACATTTCTGAGGTAATTGGGAGAATGCAAAAAACATTCTAAGCATGTTGGGTGCCCATGTGATGTTGACTGACAGTTACTTTCAGGTAGAAATTAGCAAGGCTGATTTAAGTCTGTGAAGATTCTCAGTCATCCAGGTGAGTTTATCTGGAAGTTGAGTCATGTCTACTGGACTTCTTTTTCTTGATAGATAGAAACGTTTTGCTGCTAATCCAAAATAGAAGTCCAGTAGCCATGACTCAGCTTCCAGAAAACAGCTGATTTAACTAGAATTATAGAATCACCAAACATTGTAGAGTTGGAAAGGATGTTGGAGGTCTTTGACTACAACGCCCTGCTGAAGACAGGAGACCTCATATTATCCCGGACGGATAGCTGTTCAAACTTTTTTTTTTGAAAGCTTCCAGTAATGGGGCACTCACAACATTAGGAGGTAAGCTGTTCCACTGTTTAATGGCTCTCACTGTCAGGAAGTTTCTCCTTATTTCCAGGTTGGCTATCCCTCTGATGAGTTCCCACCCACTGGTTCTTATACACTCAGGGGCAACTGAGAATAAATCAATGCCCTCTTCCCTGTGGCAACCCTTCAGGTATTGGAGGACTGATATCATATCTTCCCTCAGTCTTCTCTTTATCAGGCTAAACATGCCTAGTTCTTTTAGTCGTTCTTCATACAATTTAGCCTCCAGTCTCCTTGTCATCTTTATTGCTGTTCTCTGCACCTTTTCTAGGGTCTCTGTGTCTTGTTTGTGTTGTGGTGACAGGACCTGCACACCACAATGTGTCTTGTTTGTATTGTGGTGACCAGACCTGGACACCACCAAATGTGGCCTCAGTAGGGCAGTGTTGTTGAGTGGTACTATCACTTTCCATCATCTCGACTAGATTAATGAACAGGCTGTGGCCTCAGGACAACTTTTTGGTGAAGAGCAGGCCCCACTCACCCCTTTGGAACAATGATTGCATTACACATGGATGCAGAAGCAATTTATTGCGTGAAGCAGCAAGAGAAGATCATTCCAACACAGGTTAAAATTTGACATCCAGAGGAAAAAACTACAGCTTTTCCACATCAACATTTCCCACCCATCCTCAAAAGAACAAAGGCTGTGTTGTATTAGATTTTTGGCTTAAGATAGTGACACCCACCTGTGCAGGCAGGTGGACAGTTTGGTGTTGGTGCAAAAATTGCAAAAAATGCACTTTCCATGATCTTGACTAGATTAATGAACAGGCAGTGGCCACAGGACAACTTTTTAGTGATGAGCAGACCCCGTTCACCCCTTTGCAACAATGATTGCATTACACATGGATGCAGAAGCAATTTATTGCATGAAGCAGCGAGAGAAGATCAGTCCAACACAGATTAAAACTTCGCAACCAGAAGGGAGAAACTACACCTTTTCCACATCAACACTTTCCACCCATTCTCAAAAGAACAAAGACTGTGTGGTATTAAGTTTTTGGCTTAAGATAGTGACACCCACCTGTGCAGGCAGGTGGACTGGTTGGCGTTGGTGCAAAAAACCAAACCAAAACAAACCCTAATATTTACTCAGTTGTGGAACTCTCCGACTCAACATAGCTCGACAAAACAAGAAGGGCCATGGCAGAAACCCTTCTCCACAATCCTGGGTACAGGAGAGAGATAGCACATGCTGTTTTCACAATTTTTAAAATGTTTTTGTACAGCTGGGTATGTAACTGAATGAGCCAACTAAGAAATGCGCGGGGACAAATGTGATAGCGGATGTGCCATAATACTACGAAAGTAATTTCTGGTTTGTGCAGTGCAATCCTTATGGGATTCTTGCACTCTTCTCTTGAGAAATGTGGCTGTTGGCCCATGACCTTAAATTTTGTCTATTGCCCAGTGCAGGGCTGTCCAGCTTGGAACAGGCCGAGGTCTAATTTTTCCGGACGAAAGTGCCTGAGGGCTACTACACTAAAACCTCTACTTATGAATTGTATCTGTTTCGAGCATATGCTCATAAGAAAAAAAAAATTGTCAAGTGCTTGCCTGTGTTGCTGAAGGCATTTTAAACCTCACATGCCACTTCCCAGCACCCTGGGAGTGGTGGAAGATGGCCCGTGAGGTTTAAAACCTCCTTCCTCCCCCAAGCCCTTTCAGATACTGTGGTCCGCGATATAGCGGGACTGCAGTATATGAACCGCGAAAGGGCGGGGAAACACCGTATCATCAAAGTGCAAGGTTAAGAATGGCATGGGATAGAGAGAGAGGAAGTGGATAAATAGCATTCTTGGCTGACAGCGACCTGCAGCTGAAATAGCTGGTTCCTGAGGGATTCGAAAATGGCTAGAAAAGTATGTAATTCCCCCAGCGAAGACACTAGAAAGCAACGTACAGTGGTACCTTGTATAAAGGAATTAATTCGTTCCAAATGAAATTATGTTAAACAAATTTTCCTTTATACAAATTTCCCATAGGAATGCATTGAAAATGGAGTAATCCCATTTTTATGTTGTATGGATTTTCCCCATAGGCGATTCTGTTAAGCAAATTTCCCCTATCTCCAGAATTTTTTACGTTGTACAAATTTTATGTTATACAAGCTGTTTGTTATACAAGGGTCCACTGTATTCAAAAATTCTCTTATCTGGGCTTCTAAAGAGGTGTTTTGAAGTGGACGGGCTCTCCATTAAGACAGGCCACTCGAATGTACTGGGAGCTGACCCGGCCTCGGTAGTTACAAGGTGGGTACTGGGAACTTCCCCACACAATACGGCAAGCAGTGAGAGCAAAGGGCCGGTTGCTATCGTAGTAGTTCTCGCTGCTGTGGGTCCCTCCGTCTTTGCAGATTGCGTCCACGTTGGGATGAGCGCCATGTATAAAGGTGTTGGAGGGCTTACACACCGTGGTGGTCATTCCTCTCCGTTGCATCATCAGGTTGCAGTAGCGCCGAGCGTCCAGGTCACTGCTGGTCTTTGGGTAGTCCACATGCTGGCGGAGGAACTTCTCATGACGGGATTCCCTCTGAGCGAACGCTGGGAACGGCCCCAGCAAGAATATCAGGAGCAGCCATGCCAAAGAGCCTGATGCATGAGCCATACTGTCAGCTCCTCCTAGAGGAGAAGAAGATAGAAAAGCTTTCTTGAAAAAAGTTTACCTACAAAAAATGCTATTGAACAATCACCCATATCCAAAGACTCATCCCGATGATCGTCGTTTTTAATAAATCAGGTGCTGAATGGGACATCAACCGTTAGGCAAATCCCATCCACTGGATGGGGAAAATCTTGTCGCTTAAGTCGTAAACCACATGAACTCCTTGCTGAAGAATGTGGCGATGGCAGCTGGCCTCTATGCCTTTAAAAGGGGATTGGACAGATTTCTAGAGGAAAAGTCTATCGCCAGTGACAAGCTATGATGGGGACATGTGTTATCTCCAGGCTTAAAAGGAGAATATCACAAAGTGCCAGACACAAAGGAGTGGCATCAGGACGCCAGGATCCAGTTGTCTCATGTGCTCCCAGAGGCATCTGGTGGGGCCACTGTGAGATACAGGAAGCTGGAGTAGATGGGCCCTTGGTCTGATCCAATAGGACTCTTCTGATAATCTTATGTTTACGAGCGTAGCCCCACTAAATAAATGAGATTTGGTGAGTTACCTCCTCTATAGGTTTCATTGATTCAAATGGCCCTACTCTAACAGCCTCTTACTTTAGCCTGGTTTGTTGCACTCAAAATAAGCCACTTCAGATCAATGAAAGTTACACATGAGTTTGTTCACCAAAGCGCCATCGATTCAGCAGGACAATTCCAACACAATAGAGGAAACAGGATTTTAGCGGGTAGATCTACTTGGTAAGCACTAACAAGGACTAGAGCCTCACCTGGATGCACTGAGCACATCCGATCTCGCCTGATCTGGGAAGCTAAGCAGGGTTGGCCCTGGCTAGTACTTGGATGGGTGGCCACCAGGGAATACCAAGTGCTGTAGGCACCTAGAGTAGGAACTGGCAAGCCACTCCAGTATTCCTGCCAAGAAAACTCCATGGACATGGGGTCAAGAAGAGTCAGTCGCGACTATACTGACACAACAACAATCAAGGACTGTCATGTATCATGCCACAAACATTCTAATTTCTGAAGGGGGAAGAACAGTCCATGGCAAAATGTAATTAAGAGTACAGCTTCTGTCTAGGAGTGTAGAGCTCAGTTCAGTTTTCAAAAGTCACATAGCTCTCTGGAACAAAGTGAGCGATAATAGGGTTCAGGACTTTTACTAGGAGACGGCATGCAAATACTATATCAAAGGGCACTAAGAAGGAAGTTTTATTATCCATTATTGTCGTAGTACTGACTGGATCATAATCTAGGGAGCCTGTTTATGGGATCACAAGCTGTTTTATTAGGTATGATCACATGGTTGAGATAGAGTGTTTCTTACATCAATTCACTGGGGGAATGGCTGAACAGCATTACAAGTTAAAAATGAAGTCTGGGTAGAAGTGGATTGAGAATACAGCAGGGTGAAAAACGGAGACCATTGTTAGCAAAATGGAGGGAGATCTGTGGAGTCGTTATTCATGGGTTTTTCTTAATTTTTATAGAAGAGAGCTAAATCAGACTGATAACCCTCTTATTCTTAAGTTTCCTCGGAACGCCTCTCAAATGACTCATATCTCTTAGCAGATTTGAAGAAATCAGCAACAAAAGTGCCCAGGATCATTTCCTTAACTGCAAAACCACAAAATGGTATTTCCTCACCCAAATCTAATTTGACTATCCACCACAGTTGTGTGTTATTTCCTTCTCATCTGTGCTAGGTGGTAGTTTTAATCGCATGAGAGAGGATCATGTCATATAGGTGAGAGGATTGTGTCATAAGCTGAATATGAGCCAACAGTGTGATGTGTGACTACAAAAAAGCCAAATGATATTTTTGGCTGCATTAACAGAAGTACTGTATAGTCCCCAAATCCCACAAGGTACAAGTTCCCCTCTATTCAGCACTGGTTAGGCCTCATCTTGACTATGTACTAGGGATGGGCATGAAACGGAAAAATAATGTTTCATTTTGTTTTGTGCTCACCCTGTTTCATTTCATTTCTTATGAAATTTTTTACAAAATGAAATCGCTCCCCTGGGTCTTAGAGGCACCAGATTTGGTGCCCGGAACTCCCCGAGCCATTTTTAGAGGGCTCTTGCCAAGCTATCAATGCCTGGAGCTCTTTAAACCTGGCCCATTCAGTACTGGGGGACCCTCTGATATCGACTGGGCCAGATGTAAAGGGGTCCAGCCATTGACAGCTTGGCAGGAGCCCTCAGAAAATGGTCGGATAGGGAGTGTGATTTATTTATTTTATTTATTTATTTTTAAATTTGTATACCGCACCTATTCCCCAGATGGGAACTTAGGGCGCTTTACACAAGGATTAAAAGAAATTAAAAACAATAACAGCAGCATCCAAGACGGCAAACCAGTATTGGCAGAAGGCAGGGAAAAGGGGGGGGAACCACCACTGTACCCCTAGCAATTTCCGAAGGCGTCCCTAAATAGCCAGGTCTTCAAGGCTTTCTTGAAGGACACCAACGAAGGAGCTTGCCGCATCTCGCTTGGTAAAGCGTTCCAAATAGTAGGTTCCATGATCCCATGCAACTTGCATGGGTACCCCTGGTACTGACTGGGCCATGTTTAAATGGATCCAGCCACTGACAGCTCAGCCGGAGCCAAACAACCATTTCATTTCATCTATAACACAATGCTGCTTCCTCGTTTCGTTTCGTTTCGTTACGTAACGAAACGACAAAACAGCATTTCATTTTTCGCTTCCTGCCCATCCCTACTGTATCCAGTTCTGGACACCGCACTTCAAGAAAGATGCTGACAAACTGGAGCAAGTTCAGAAGAGGGTAACGAGGATGATTAGGGGGCTGGAGACCAAGTTTTATGAGGAAAGACTTGGCATGTTTAGCCTTGGGAAAAGGAGACTACGCGGAGAGAGGAGCTCATTTTTCAAATACTTGAAAGACTGTCATACAGAGGAGGGACAGGCTCTGTTCTCAGTCATTCGCAGGGGCAAAATACGCAGTAATAGGCTTTGTTGAATCCCTGGGGTATGACTACTGAACCAACCATTTCACCACTCACCACCAACTTAACCCACAGCCTCGAAGCGGGGTGCCAGGAAAAGAAATTCTGGAACAGATTGTACAAGTGGTACCTTGTATAAAGCAATTAATTCATTCCCAATGAAATTCTGTTAAGCAAATTTTTCTTTATACAAATTTCCCACAGGAATGCATTGAAAACAGAGTAATCCCTAATCATGACCTTTTTTATGTTGTACAGATTCACCCCAGAGGTGATTCTGTAAAGCAAATTTCCCCTATCTTCGAAATTTTTTATGTTGTACAGGTTTTATGTTAGGCAAACCGATTGTTATACGAGGGTCCACTGTACTTTGAAAGGAGAAGGGAATTGAAGAAATGGGTGGAACCATTAGGGATCTCAGGAAAGAGGGACTGGGAAGAAGGAGAGGTGAAAACAATGAAGGAGAGGACAAGAAGATGAGCGTTAGAGAAAGGATCGTGCAGGGCAGAACCCTTCTCTCGCTTGCCAGTGGGTCGAACATTGAAGGAAAGAGATTTCAGCTAAACATTAGAAGAATGTTTACTATCCAGCATTGGGAAGTGTTGGGCCTTTCAAGGAGATGATCTTCTACGAGGAGGTTATTGCATCTGGTATTGTAAATCTGGCATTAAGAAACGGGAGTGCAGAAAATGGCCACTAAGCTTCTGTGCAATTCTGTCCTTCCGTTCTGCTTTTACTCCCTCCCCCCCCCCACACACCATCATGCCACCAACAACACTGCCCATCCATTCACTCCTAGTAGCAACTCACCTGCAGCTCAGGGTCCCAATCCCTCCACTTCCCACTTGCCTTGCACAACCGAAGAGTGCTTCTCTCTCCAAAAGTGTGTTTCGCCTTCGAGAAATCTGTGTCCAGCCAAGACTGTAACATGGGAGGAGGTCGTGTTCAGAGAAACTCCTTCATAGCCAAAATATTTTGCAATCAGGACCTCCTGGGAGAACCAAGAGGCTCTACTTGCGTAGTGCGGGAAAAAGTATAATAAACACTTAACCACACAGAGACAAATGGTCTGGGTGTAGAGAAACACAGCTGCTTAATACCAAGAGATTCTGATCCAATGAAGTGATTATAACGCTGAAAGAAAGAAAAGCTGAGCTGTTCAAATATATCAGCACTTTTGTGTTAACAAACCACAGAATGTATAAGGCTGGGAAATATAGATATACTACTATATATTTATTTACAGACATACCCACAGAAAAGGAAACAAATAAAAGACCAGTGCAACTGTTGTTCTGTATTTCAAATAAGAGGACCTCCGGCATGGATGAAATTATGCAGAAGAAGAGGAAGAGAACGTTGTCTCGTTACTTTTTGATCGCACTGGCTTTACGGCCAGCCAACATAGAGGAACCTGGCAGAGTGAAGGTATGAAGAAAATCTATTTCAGCGACCTGAGGCCTGGTCATATGCCCAAACTGGGTACGCAGGTGGCAAGCCGCCACCTCACCATTTAACCACTTCCAGTTGACAAGCAGACTTGATGCAAACGCCAACAAGATTCCAGCAAGACTCTTTCAAGTATCATAAAGCCTCCTCTGACAGCATATCTGTCACTAGATGGGTGGAGCTGTGATAATGTATAGTTGATTTTTCTTTTTGTTTCTTTTTTCTATTTTAAATCCACCTCATAGATCAAGTTTTCTGGCCTGTGTGTGAATCCCCCACTCCTACAGGCAAGAATAATGAATTTCGGGGGAGGCTAGTGTGATTTAATAGCCTCTCTGTATGTCTGTCCAGATGGGCGGAATAAAAATCTAATGACAAATAATACATGGCTCAACTAAACCATTCTTTATTTTTTTTTAAAGTGGATTCCCCTCCTCTCTTTTTGTCCTGTGTGCCTTTATGGTCTCCTCTGTTAAAGTACTGTATACATTGACTGAGCTAAGCTGAATCATTTTCCCTATAAGTAAGCTGTTCTTTGTTTTCCTAATAATGGAAAGGAGATAAGTCTCTTTTTGGCTCAGGGATTGGCCAAAACTGTTTGGCTTTCTGGGCTGGATTTGAAGCAGAGTTTTATTGAAGGGGACAGGAAGGCCTCATGAAAACATGTGACATTTGAAGCATGAGCAAGCCAAACACTGAGATTTCTTAAAGAACAGCCATCCTTTAACTAAAATCCTGCCTTGCTGGAAATCTCACACAATTAAGTAATCTTTAGCATCAACTAGTCAGGATGTTCCTGTAAGTTTAAAGCTAGGGGAGACATTCTTTTGAACGCTTCTTCAGAACGCTCATTGTTTTGTGTTTATTTTTCCGTTTTAATAAATGTGTTGCAAACTGGCTGTCTTGAGGCCAAGGGGAAGCAAATCTCATTTCCTTCAGCTGGACAGAAAAGCTAGGCTGAGGGAAAGCACAAACTGTTTCCATGTAAAACCTTGGCAGGATAGCTTATGAGAAGAAGATGTCCTCTTCTGAGCCCTAATTGGCTGATAAATACCTATTCAACAGAATCCACAGAATACGCAACAGAATGGGTCTATACATTCTTCCAGTGTCTTAGCAGAGCCTGGGCGTCACCATGGTTTCCCTGCTTTTAGATGGGAGTGGGTGGGGAAAATGACCAATATGAACTACGGTGTGGTGCTGCATTCCAATTAGTCCTTCAGGCCCTTCAAATAGTACATGGTTCTGCTCTGTGCGCTTCTTTTTTCCATTGGTTTTTCTTATGAAAAACTTTTTGATAAAGAACATGGTCACCAAATCTCAAAAAAGACATAGTGGAACTGGAAAGGGTGCAGAAGAGAGCGACTAGAATGATTACTAGGCTGGGGGACCTCCCTTATGAGGAAAGGCTAAAACATTTGGGGCTCTTTAGTCCGGAAAATAGGTGCCTGAGGGGGAATATGATAGAGACGTACAAAATAATGCAGGGCATGAGTAAAGTGGATAGAGGGACGTTCTTCTCCCTCTCACAAAATACCAGGGCTAGGGGACATCCACTCAAATTGAGGGCTGGGAGAGTAAGAACAGACAAAATATTTTTTAAAAAAACTCAGCGCGTTGTTAGTCTGTGGAACTCCGTGCCACAGGATGTGGTGATGGCATCTGGCCTGGATGCCTTCAAAAGGGGATTGGACAGATTCTTGGAGGAAAAGTCCATCACAGGTTACAAACCATGATGGAGATGTGGAATCTCCAGCTTGAAAACTGGGATACTTCAAGGACCAGATGCAGGGGAGTGGTATCAGGAGACAGATATCTGGTCTCGTGCGCTCCCAGATGCATCTGGTGGGGCCAGGAAGCTGGACTAGATGGGCCTTTGGCCTGATCCAGCATGGCTCTTCTTATGTTCTTATGTAACATAGGTAGCCTATTACATGAGGAGGGGATGCATCACCTCCACATAATACGGTATAACAATACCACCAGATACTAATAATAATGCAATTTCCAAGATTCTCTGGAAAGGACAACAACGTCAGGAAAGGTGGAAAGCAGGAGATAAAGCGGAAGACCAATTATGAGATGGTCTGACCCCCTTAAGGATCTCACAGGCTTGACTTGACAGCAACTGAGATGGGCATTTGAGGAGAGGAAATTCTGGAGACCACTCCTTCCGAGGGTCCCCACGAGATGGAAGTGATGCCAATGATGGGTCCACCTACACAGAATCCATATGAAAATGATGTAGCAAAATGGAAGGCGGACAGGCAGTTAGAAGTCAGGCCAAAAATTCACAACATAGCTTTACTACTGCCTGGAGAATCCACCATTAGGAGCAGTGTCTCAGCCATGTTTAAATGATGACTCATTCACCAGCAGGGGGAGGGAATTGTCCACTTGGCATCAGCCATGCCCTAAGAGCATCTAGAATTCTAGATAATATCTCCTGCTTGTAAAACCCTTTTTGTCTCTACCTCCTTCATGTATCATTCATTTGTGTAACAAATGGCTTAGGAAAATCCTTTGCACACAACAACCCCAAGCCACTTCCTTATACCCAACCTCCCCTTCTTTGTCCTCTGACTTAAGCCCCTAACCCAAGATGGGGCACCCATTGTTTTTGGTACCCCTGGACTCCCCAGGGCACTTCCCTACCCCAGAATAAACAATCTCCCCTTCTTTGTCCTCTATCTAACCCCATCATCCCTTGTGGAACAGTCTTTGTTTACGCTGTATGTTCAGGGATGTGGTCTATTTGTATGGCAATACTGTCAACAATGTAAGCCATTGCTGATCTTTTTTTGCACATTCTATCCTTTGTTTTGTATTTGAAAACTTTTCCATGTTTTCCTGTATCTTCTTTGTACTGCTGCCTCCTCCCACTGTACAAATTTATAAAAACCCTGTTCTTGCCTCCATCGAGGCAGAGACTGGACCTTTGCTGCCAGGGGTCAAGTTTCTGTCTGCCTACTTGCTGTATTGATCAATAAACCTTCCAAAATTGAACTCTCTTGCATCAGATCTTTATTTGGTGACTTGGATCTGGTGACCACGGGAAAACTAGCTCCCCGGAAATCAACAGCATTATATAACAAACAGCAAACAATACCATAATACTGTGGGTATAATTCTATAAATATAATGGCACTAACCTGACCAAATCTTGTACGGATTACTGGGATTATGACAGTGAAGCATTTTATTTATAGACAATTGAAGGGGACCGCCATTGTACCTTTCCTTTAAAACCAACCAAACAAAATATACACAACTGCATTCCCCCCCTGCCAGTGGTTAATTTCATTTCATTTTCATCTCACTTTCCTCTCAAATCAAGAACCCCAAGCAGCTTTGGGTTCAAACAGATTCAGAAATTGTATATGAAGTTTATATATTTAATTGCACATGCTTTTAAACATAATTGTAAGATGCCTTTCCTTCTACTAGTGAGAAACTCAGGTTCTAACCAGTCAGCCAGCCCAACAAACAAACAATCATACCCAAGCAAAAAATTAAAAATTAAAAAATTAAAAATGCAGCTGAAGATTAAAGTGGAAATAATTCACCACACACAAGCACATATGTAAACTGTGTGTGAAAAGAAAAGTTACAATGAGTGAAGAGGGTCAATCCAGTGCCTTGTGGTTTCTGAGAATATAAAGCAAACTGCCAGAAACCTACAAGGTTCTTGCAAAAACATATCCTTATACCATTTCTGTGCTTCTGTTTGGACAAACCAGTAACCTTATATAAGATTTTAACAGTCAAGATACAGTGGTACCTTGTATAAAGGAATTAATTCGTTCCAAATGAAATTATGTTAAGCAAATTTTCCTTTATACAAATTCCCATAGGAATGCATTGAAAGCAGAGTAATTCCATTTTTATGTTGTACGGATTTTTCCCATAGGCAATTATGTTAAGCAAATTTCCCCTATCTCCGGAATTTTTTATGTTGTACAAATTTTCTGTTATACAAGCTGTCTGTTATACAAGGTACCACTGTATTAGTTTTCCTCTTTCGTTAATACTTCCATGTCCACCAAACTGGTGAAATACTTTCTCCACCTTGAGATAATCCTCACATCCCAGCCTTTTTGAGTTGTGAAAATCTCCCTGGCTCAGTTTACAGTTTTCCATGTGTGTTTACCTTATTCCACACCCAGTGATAGGATGTGAGCCAACATCTATAACCACCAACAGCTACATAAGGAAACACTGCTATCTAGGGACTGAGAAAGTTGTTGCAATATGTTTTCAATAAGAGCTTTATCAAAGCTTGTAGACATCTTCATATCTGGGATAGAAACCCCTTGCACCTTAAAACAACTCAAATGTGGAAGAATAAACTGAAACAGGAATGTATCAATTTCTCATCATCTCTTGGTCAGAAGGCCTCCAACTCAGCCATCTTTGTGTTGCTGATCTAGAGACACAAGGTTTTTTAAATGTCCGAGTAGGTTTTCATTTTAGTATTCATGCCCTGAGGTTCACCCCCCCCCCCGGGTCTCTCCAAGTTAGGAACAGCTGTGCTTTTTGAATTTGACTATTGCAAACTGGACCTGGTAATAGTGGCCATGAGGGGCCAGTGACCCTACGGGTACCTGAAAACACTCTTAAGAAATGGAGGCAGAGTGACCAAGTGGCCACACGCTTTCTTTTAGGGAGGACAGTCTTCAGTGGAAGAACCAAGAGCTCTTGAATTTATCCTTTGAAGATTGTTGTCCAACCTAAGCTTGATTAGGTTGAAAGATTTAAAAACCATAAGGAGGGAAATCCGGGCCATAGAGATTTTCTGTAAAACCATGTCATCTTTCTGTCTGCGAAGATTTTCAGTCATCCAGGTGAGGTTATGCAGACGTTGTCATGGGAACTGGAACTGGACTTCTTTTCTTGATACGGAAGATAGGTGGTTCAAGAGAGGGGTCAGGGAAGCCATCCATGTGTATATCGAAAACTCCTCTCTCAGCAGAGTTGGGGGTAGAGATGGGCACGAAACGAACAATTTTTCGTTTCTGTTTTTGTTTTTTTGTTTCGTTATGTAACAAAACGACAAACGAATTTTGTCTCTAAAATGAAACGAAACGAACAGAAACACTGGAAATTTTGTCGTGCGTTTCGTTTCCGTTATTGCAATATGAGTGAATTGCTTAAAATCCTAAAAAAAAATCACACAAAAAAGAAATAAATGGTAACGAAATGGTAACGAAACGAACAAAAACGAAAACGCATTTTTTGCAAAAATTCGCAAAAATCAGAAACAAACCGAAACGGACCCTCCAAACGACAAGCGACAAACGAAATGCCATTTTTTTTTATTCATGCCCATCTCTAGTTGGGGGACTTACGTAGGCACAGTCTGTCTCCCACTTACCATGCTGCCCTTTCATCGATTCCCAGACAAATCAGAACAGAAGCACTTCACACCTCCACCAGTAGGCCATGGATAATGGGTGTTGGGAACAGTTGCGTAGGTGTGACTTTCACACACTCCAGACCATTGGACATCAAGCAAACCTCTTCAGGCCACGGTCTACCTATCAAGTCTGTTCAGGCTACAGGGCACCTAACAAGCTGAAGACAGATCAACCGACAGCAATGTTGAACCCTATTTTGGACTGTTTTTCTGAAAGCACAAACTTTCTCCTTTTTGTGGGGGCGGGGGCTACATTCTGCTTCTCCTTTTTCATGGGGGGGGGGAGGTT
>JAHTLZ010000127.1:1361305-1392673 GCA_023846285.1 Phrynocephalus versicolor | reverse complement strand
AACGATGATTGTCCATGCCGGTATCATTAGTATTAAATAAAGATTGACCATTTAACTCAAACTTGTCTTTCTTTCTTACAACGGGTATCTTTTCTTCAACTGGTATAACAATATTTCCAACCACATCTTTTAACATAAATGGGTTCAGTCCTGTAACCTCGAATATTCCTGAGGGAGGATTCTCTTCAGGAGAACTTAGTGCAGGTCCTGGGAACCCAGACCGAAACATTAGCTCCCACAACACGGGTGTTTTGCCCATTGGGCTACTGGGTTCTCCCTCAGCGCCATTCTCCACCTCTCCCTCATTCTCTCGGAATTCCCTGGCCGTATCAAGGGTTTGACCTGCACAGACCAAGAGATAGGTTCGATCACTCTCCCCAATCTCTTCTTTCATAACCCTCTTTTTCATGTCCCTCCTCAGTCTGAGCCCCAATGACTCTGTTCAACCATTCCCCCCCTCTCTCTAACCCCACACGTACACTTCTTCCTCGTCTCCACTATCGGTTACCCAATAAGCCTCCACTACGTTTTCTGCCTCCACTATTTTCTCCTCCTTTATTTTCCTTTCTTCAAGTTTTCTTTCTAAAGGGTTACACCGGCCAATGTCATTTCCTTCTTTTCTATTTTCTTTGGAAGACGGCCCACTCTCTGCTTTTCCTTCTTCCTCCTTGGCTGTCCCACACTGGTATAGCTTTGTCGGATAGCAGAATATTTTTTTTTTTAAAAAAGCAGCACCGGGATGCATAGGTGTAAAATTATTTGCAGCAGTCGATTCTAGATGTGCCTCAAACTAAACAGACCTCTGCCAGAGGAGCAGAAGAACTCGCTAGCCTGACAAAGGGCGCTTTTACACGACCCCTAAGATCTACTGGCAACTTAAATTGGGACCAGAGATCATGCGGGTTTGCTCCTCTTGCTGTGTTCCCACCCTTCCGCACACCATTGCTCCTGTCTGTGTGAGGGGAGGGAGAGAAAAAAGGGAGAAAAGAATGCAGGCTCACCTCTGTTTGCCGGTGGCAGCCCCAGAAGCATTCCAGTCTCTTAAAGGGGCAGGGGACAACAAAACCAAACAGAAGGCGAGGACAGCCCGACACTCACTGCTTTACAATCCGCATCAGAATTTTTTTTACCTCTGGAGACCAGGTACTTTAAAAATGCGCTGGGGCATGCTTAGGTGGGCGTGGTCATACTTAATTTTTTAAGCTCCGCATCTGGGAGCCCTAATGACTCAGATTTTAGGGGTCGTGTAAAAGCGCCCACAGTGGTCCTTCCTCAGATGCATGGACCTTGTGTGTTCTTTAAAGCTGCATGCTTTTCAGGAGAGCTCAGTCAATGGGACTGAGTCCTTATTCAGGCATCAAGGGAGTGTGTGGAGTTTACATACAATGAGCTAGTTCTCCCCCCCCCCCAACCCCTTCATTATATCGAACACAGAAATGCAACAGTCTTGAAGAGGGATGGCTTTTCTACCCACAGTCCTAATCCCGTAAGTATGTTAGGTCACCAGGCGTGGCCATACGCTTAAGAAAACATTGACACAGTCCAAGCATGAGTTGAATGGGGACTGTTGGCCAAGAGGGTGGGTGGATCTAATGATCTTAGTGAGAAAGATCTTAAGGAACAGTCAAACATAACGCACAAAGGCTTGCTGACCATTGTGTGCTTTTCTAGGTAGCTGCTCTAATCTAAATGCAAAGTATCTTACATAAAACAAGTATAACATAGAGCAAGGATCAGGCCATGGGCCCATCTAGTCCAGCTTCCTGTATCTCACCGTGGGCCCACCAGATGCCTCTGGGAGCACATGAGACAACGAGATACCTGTCTCCCGATACCACTCTCCTGTGTTTGGCACTTTGAGGTACCTTCCTTTTAACCCTGTTGGGAACACATATCCTCACCATGGCTTGTAACCTGTGATTGACTTTTCCTCCAAAAATCTGTCCAATCATCTTTTAAAGGCATCGAGGCCAGATGCCTTCAACACATCCTGCGGTCAAGGAGTCCCATAGACTAACAACATGCTGGAAATAATTTTTGTCTGTTCTCACTCATTCAAACCCTCAGTTTGAGTGGATGACCCCTAGTTCTGCTACTAGGTGAGAGGGAAAAATTGGGAGGAAATATTTCTTGGTTGAATGTTACACAAATGGAAAAAATGGACTAAAGAATGGATAACTAAAGTAGGAGAGTGTAGGAAATTGACCAGATTTGAAGAAATTAGTGAGATATATAAAATATTAATTCCAGGAGAACAATAAAAAAATAACAAGTTAAGAGAGATTTGGCAAGAAGATATTAATAAAGAGATAAAAGAGGAAGAACGGGGGAAATGTGGAATAAAAGAATAGTGAAAAATATGTTAGTGATAATTAAAGAAAACTGTTATAAAGTATATTGGAGATGGTATATAACACATGCAAAGTTAAATATTATACATAAAGAAATATCTCCAATTTGTTGGAGATGTAAGAAAGCGACATATTTACATATGTGGTGGGCATGTGAGATAAGGAAAATTGAATGGAATTTGGTTTTTAACGAAATGCAAGAAATATCAGGGGAAAAGATTCAAATGCCCCCCCCCATTGGCATTGTTAAACATGGTTGCGGCGAATACACAACTGAAGAAAGAGGAGGGGAAATTGGTAATTATAATGGTCATGACTGCAAGGATTATTTTTGCCAAATACTGGAAATCTAATAATCAATTAGTAATGGGGAAATGGTATAAGGAGTTATGGAATTTAGCTATTAATGATAAACTGACTTGTGAAATTAAAATTAGGAAAGGTCTGAGTAAGTCTAATGACTGTAATGGAATATGGGATAAACTGTTGGTATATGTATTTCGAAAAGGTAAAGGATATACACCCGGAGAAAATTCAATGTATTTCTGGAGGGAAATGGGCTGAGGTTTCTTTTTATAATACTGTACTGTATTTAATAAAAACCTTTTTTAAAAAAAGAAATGCCCCTTTTCTGCCTCATTGCAGAAGGGCGCTGAATAAGGCCTTGGCTGGTTCTTCTCAGCTGGTCATTGCCAGAAACCAATCAGTGAAATGAGGGTCAACATACCAGGAACTAAATGCATCAGAAAGTGTTTATTAACAATACCTGCTAGTGCAGACACACAAAACAGTACAAGAGGGCAGGGAAGAAACTCCTTAGGAAGGGTACTTTGAAGAGGACAGATGGCAGCTGATCTTCTGGTTAGAAGGACAGAGGAAGGGGTAATGTTTTTGGAGGGAGTGATGTCCAGTAGTTCAGTATCCCACCAGGCAACACCGGGTGCAGTAAGCTCCTTCAAAGTTCATGCTTGCAGATGTAGGCATTCAGTTCGTAGCATCCTTGATCATTCCACTCTTTAAAACCTAAAATACAAAAGCCATGCTCAATCTTATTGCAACTCAGCTAGCCAAGTGTAGTTCAGAGGGGGAGACCTCAAGAATTAAGGAGTCATGTTTTTAGAAGAGAAAACGTTTACTATTTACTGGAGTTCTTGTTAAAACATGGTCTATGAAAGCCTATTTTTCCCCCTGGGGCAAACTGCACAGTCCCAGGGCATTCCCAGTAGGAGATGATGTAAATCACTTCTGAGTACTCTTTTCCTAGATAATTCTGAAAGGGGTTGGCATAAGTCAAAATTGGCATGATGACATACAGTTATCATTTATTATTAAGATTGGGAAGGACCCCTCAAGGTGCTTTTGTTCCTATGGGCAGATGTCTTCGCCTGCTTACAATTCCCTGCAAATGGCATTGAGAGATATCCTGCTTCTCTCTCCAGCCCGGAGGTTGTCCTTAGGCATCCATAATGACAGCCACTGATATCCTTGTTCTCCATGAACTTGTCTAATCGTTTCTTAAAGCTGTCAAAGCTGACAGCTGTCACTTCTTCTGGCAGGGAGTTCCACAGACCAGTGATCCTCCAGGTGAAAAATTACTTTCTCTTATTTGTTTGAGATCTAGCACCAAAAGTTTCATGGAGTGCCCGCTAGTTCTAGTGTTGTGTGACAGGGAGAACAGTTTTTTCCTTATCTACTTTGTCCACACCATGTATGATTTTATAAACTTCGATCAGATCACCTCTTAGGTCCCGTTGTTCAAGAGTGAAGACGCCCAGCCTTTGCAGCCCCAAATAGTAAGGAAGGTTTTCTGGTCCCCTAATCATTCTGGTTTCCCTCCTCTACACTTTTTCCATTTCCATAATATCCTTCTGGAGGTATGGTGACCAGAACTGTACACAATACTCCAGATGGGGCCTCACCATAGCTTTATAAAGAGGCAAAATGACACTTGCTGACTTATTTTCTATACTCTTCCTAATGATCCCTTATTATTGAGTTTGCTTTTTTCACTGCTGTGGCACACTGGGTTGACACCTTAATTGAGCTGTCCACCAGGACACCAAGGTCCCTTTCCTGGTTTGTTGTAGAGATATCAGACCCCATCAGTTTATAAATGCAATTGGGTTTTTTGTTTGGGTTTTTTTTTTTTGTCCCAACATGCATCACTCTGCACTTGCTAATGTCGAAGCTCATTTGCCACTGGTTTGCCCACTCCCCCAGTGTCAAGAGATCCCTCTGGAGCTCCTCACAATCTCTCTCAGGTTTTACTACCCTGTATAAATTAGTGTCATCGGAAAAAATGGCTACCTTGCTATTTACTCCTATTTCTAGAGCATTTATGAAGAGGTTGAAAAGCAGGGGTCCCAGTACTGAACCTTGGGGAACCCCACTCTTTACCTCCCTCCACTTGGAGAAGTGTCCATTTAGCGCTACCTTCTGTTTCCTGTCCCTTAGCCAGTTGCTGATCCAGAACAAGACCTGTCCCTTGATATGTGAAGGAGGCGTAGCTGAATGAAGTGACTTGCTTAAAAGCCCCCAGGGAGAGTTGCAGTTCAGTGGGAAATACCACTTGGGTTTCCCACATCCCAGTTTAAGGCTGCCAACTCTGACATCCCATTGGGTGTGGGAGGAGATGGTCTATGTCAGAGGGAGCCGAAAAAGTAAGTGTCTACTTGTCTGTCCTAGGAAGGGAATCGCTTGGAAACCTACCCCAAAACCAGCTGAAGGAAAATTGGGGAGTTATGTGAAGTGTGTGACCCTGGGATGTTGCTGTTTCTCAACCTCCATCATGGCTTACCTGTAGATGACAAAAGCTCCGCACAATACTCATCCCCATCACTGTTGTTGGGCTCGCCGGGTAACCAAGCCTTGTAGTTGTAGGTTGACTCATCTGCCCACCTCCATCTCCCGTTCTTGGGAAGTGAGAGAAAATAAACCATCTTGTTAAGAGAAAGACTAGCAGGAGAGGTTGAGGAGTGGGGAGCTCTGATTGTGGCAGAGGATTGGATGAACCTCATGGGAAATGAGGGTGAACCATGTGGGTTCCTACTGTTTGCTTGTGTGTGATCCATTTGTTTCTATTCACTCATGGAAAGGAACTATCTAGCGCAGGGGGCCCCAAACTTTTTGTAAGGAGGGCCAGATTTGGTGGCTGAGAATGTGTCAGGGGCCGGTTGTGCCCTGACCCTGCCACCCCACTGCAAGCCTCACCCACTGACCCATAAGCCCCACCCACTAACCCCTTGCAACCCCACCCGCAGGAAAGAAGGCAGGCACCTAGCTTCACAAGCTTCCCGGTGCTGCTAGTGATGGTGGCCCACCCCCTTGCCCAGCCCCCCAGCCCCACAAGCTTCTGCTTACCGGCCAGCCAGCCCGCCCAGCCCCTCAAGCTTCCTGGCGGTGTCAGTGTTGGCAGAATATTTTTTTAAAAAAAACATGGGGCAAAAGAGGGGGAGGGAGGGGCGGGCCAGCCAGCCGCGGGCCACTCAGAATGGCCTGAAGGGCCAGATTTGCCCCCCCCCCCCCGGGCCGGACTTTGGGCAAGCCTGATCTAGCGTCTTCCCTTCATTTCTGGTTTCAATATCCTTCCACACATCCACCGCCATCAGTGGACACTCCCCACATAAGTCAAGAATTGATTCTCCAGGATCCTGAATCACATAGAGTTCAAGTGGATAGTGGAACAATTTTAGACTCATCATCACCCGCTATGGACAACAGGGGTGGGGAACCTTTAGCCCTCCAATGAGGATTGTACATGGCTTTATAACCCATAGAGGGAATATTGACTTAAGACTATATCCAAGCTTTACCAATCAGCTAAAACCTATTCAGAGATTATTTCCTGGAGAGAAGGAAGTGAAAGATGTTCACCTGTCGGACATCACGGAGCCCAATCCAGACTGTACTTGGTTGTGGCTGGTAATTGGAGATGTATCTAGCAACCAGATGAGCTTCTGCCTTTGTAAGGATAGAGGCCAAGTGGGTTCCTCGCCCATAACTCTGGCATTCAGCCTGAAAATGGCAAGAAGATCAAGATGAATATTGCCATTTTCTTATCGAGATATCAGGGCTGTTGCAGAAATGGACATTTCCTAAACTTTTCTCTTGCTGCTGGGTTGTAAGATAATATTATATGTACGCCTCACAAATTCAGAACTTCAGAACATTTTAAAGTGTTTAAAGTGTTGTATAACGTAAAATCTGCACAACATGAAAAAAAAAATCCAGAGATAGGGGAAATCTGATTAACAGAATTGTCTATGGCAGGGGATGGCGAAGGGCGCGGGGGGCAGACGGCGGGCAGTGGGGGGATGGACGGTGGTGGCCAGCGGGGGGGGCGGCAGGCTGGCCAGTGCCCTCTCTCCATTTTGGTGCCCTAGGCAACTGCCTAGTTTGCCTTAATGGACGCGCCGGCCCTGGGCGTAGCAAGGTTTTGGGGCACCTGAGGCCAAAGTTGTAGGTTGCGGCCCTCCGGCCCTCCCCAACTCTATCCCATCCACCCAGCAATCCTGTGGGCGTGGGGCACAGAGGTGTGTGTGTGGGTGTGTGTGTGTGTGTGTGTGCGTGTGTGCGCGTGCGTGCGTGTGCGTGTGTGTGCGTGCACGTGTGTGTTTTACCTTTCCTGTGTGTGGCAACAAAGAGTTGGAGGAGGTAGCAGGGAGCGCCGCAGCCACCGCTCTCGCACGCCTGCTTGCCTGCCCTCCCCACACCATGCCCCTAGCCCTAGTGAAAGCACTGGTGATGAGACATTTAAACAAGCCTCCAGCCAACCATCCTTGTCTTGATCAGAGCCTAGTTCTGAAGATCAAGAGAGGGGTGGCAGGCTAGGGGCTTGTGAATCCCCCACTGCATCAGTGCTCTCGCTGTTACAGCAGGGGATTCATTTCGTTTCTCGTTTCATTTTTGTAACGATTTTTTTTGAAAAAAAGAATTTGCTAATTACAAAATGAAATGGAACGCAATGTGAAACGAACCGAAACAAAACGGTATTTTTCCATTTCGTGCCCATCCCTAATCTAAACCATTGCATTGATTGTTCTGCTCCTGCAGCCATGCAGTTCATCTGTCCATGATGCATTCGAAGCTGGGATGCTGAGAAAGGCTGCTTACCTCCGCCTCTTCCCATGTTAACGGCTCGTTGAAATAGCCATAGCAGTTGCCCTGGTTTTGAAGCCAGTCCCTGGGACAGGTGTCGGCCTCGACTGAGGAGAGAGGAGAAAGAGGAAGTGAAAGGGGAAAGCGAGATTGCAGAGCAGAAGAAATAAATTCTGCCTGAGGACCCCCTGGCTAGATTTCCCCACTGGCTAGCTGGCTTTTCCCTCCTTTTTAAAATCATATTTGAACTGGCTTGGTTCCTGCTCCAGAACTCTCTGTTCACCTGCAGCTTGAACATTCATTGGGCTGAGTTATGGTACTACAGTAGAACTTCCGTATCCACTGATTCATTATCCACTGATTCAGTTATCCATGGTTGCCAGAGGAAAAATATTAAATAATTCAGCAGCTACAAAACAATCTATTGTCACAAACAGCAGCTGTTAAGCAAGCTATTATCACAAATAGCATCTGTAAAGCGAGCTACTCTCGCAAACAGGAGCCATAAACAAAGCTATTGTCTCAAAACAGCAGTCATAAAGCAAGCTACTGTCAAGAAACAGTAGTTTGGAGATGGGTGGGCAGGCATTCTCTCTTATCCATGGTTTTCATTATCCACGGGAAGGCATGGAACAAATCCCCAGCAGATACCGTGGTCCTACTATATTTTGCACCACTCTGTGGCATCAAATGTAAAGGGGCCACTGCAAAGCTAAAACTACGGCTCACCAAACCTTGTATTTGGTGGTCATCCTCTTGATAACAATAATACGATGCTTTGGGGCACGTTAATGATTCCTTCAAACATCATTCTCTGAAATTCCTGGGACTTAAGGTGGAAATTCCCCATTTGGGGGCAGCACCCTTAATCTGGTCTTTGCTGTCGGAGTGTGCAAGAGTCAGGGCACTAGCGAATGTTGGAAAGAAACATGGGCCTTCAATGAAAGTATAAGGTTTTGACTTGCTTTTGTTTCTTTCCGTAATGTTAAGCACCGCTGTTCCTGTATAAAATAACAAGCTTGTGTCCTAACCCAGAAACCAATATCTAACCAATAGATAGCAGCCTGGAGTATTTCACTGCTTGAGGTAAAAAAAACCAAGATGGCTTCCCCTTCCCCATGTAATGGGTTGCTATGAGGATGGGGAGCCGACTCTTTCTTCTACATTGCAGAAGTTCTCCATCATACCTGAAGGAAGCCATATTGCTCAAGGGTTGTAGGGCAGGCCATGTGGTACACAGCTCTCCCCCAACCCCAACATGGTGCTTCTGTCCCATAGCTTTTTGTGTCCAAGACAACTATGCCCTTCTGGCTAATAGTAAGACTCTTCTTGCATGCAAATATTCTGGGATGAGGACATTCACCAGATGTTAGAAAAATAATGCTGTTTCATTGGATGTTCCATCTTAGCATCTTCTAAAAAGATGTTTTTGTTAAAACCTATAGCTTCTTGTTATTGTATATTTTGTGTCATTCCTGTAAATGACCAAAAACCTCCCAGCCTTTGGTACTCCAGGTCACTGAGCCCTCCACACAACTCAGAATAATTCTGAACATGATATCAATATTTGTTTAAGACACTCACCTCCCAGGAAAGGGTTTGACAAGATGATACCAAGCAGGCAAAGAGCAAAATTGGTGAAGAGTGCCATCTTCTGGTTGACCTTTTTTGAGGGAAATACACAGTTAATTTCAGAGGTATGTTCATTAATTGCCATTAACCTGATCTGGTCAAGAAAGGAAGAAAGCTCGCATTAAAATATAGCCATTGATCTTCAAGGAGCCGCAATGCTTTTGACTTCCTTATTTTTTTCTTGATTTTTTTTTCTTGATCTCTTCTAAAATTACAGCACATCAGTATGCTTTTCAATGTGGTTCCCATTCAGAGGGAAAAATCCTGTGGGTGCAAATTTGTCCTATGCAACGTGCACTTGAAATGTTTAAAGTAAACTCAGGGTAACATTTTAAAACTCTCCCTCCCGTCCACTTTTAGCATTCAGGGCTTCCTTAGGGTGCCCTTTTGCCTGCAGAAGGTAATCCAAGTCTTGTTATGGGAGGGTGAGAAGAGAGCCCTACTCAGCAGGAACAAAAAATTAAAGGAAAGGTTGATGCTGGGGGAAAGTGGAAGATAAGAGGAAGAACCAACAAGAGACAGACCACGAACAAAAAGGAACTGCAGAGTTGCATTAACAGGAGCTGAGCTGAGCTCTTGAGGACCTGACATTTTAGGGGTTGCTCATTCCTTTTTTTTTTAAAAGAGTTTTTTTTTTATTTTAGGGGGAAGAGGGAGGGGACAAAAGGAAAAAAGGGGAAAGAGGTTACATTGAATTCATCAAGCCAAAAGCTAATGATCATACATAACAGGATATCGCAAAGTATTATCAAAGTGTTAGTAGGTTAACTACTTCTTGCCATCTTCTTCTGGAGATCTCTTCATATTCTCCCTTCAGGAACCCAGAAAGCCTGTCGATTTCGATACATTGTCTTATTTTGTCATGAAGATTTCTCTCAGTAGGCGCTTCAGGTTGTTTCCAAAATTTTGCATATAGTATCCCTGCCACAACTATTACATGATGAAGTACATATTTTTGATCAAAGGAAATATTTATGTCTATTATATTTAATAAGAAAAGTTCTGGTCGAAGCTCTAACTTAATCCTCAAAGATCTCTCTATAAATAGTTTTACCATTCTCCAATATGTTTTTACCTCTTTACATGTCCACCACATGTGGTAGAAAGTACCGCTATCATTCCTGGGGATTTAATAAACTAGGAGCAATTTGGGGCATTCCTGGGGATTTAATAAACTAGGAGCAACGGGGGAGAGAATTGTTAGTGGCCCTTCTACAGTAGATATAAAGGCATGTTCCTGCATGGCAGGGGGGTGGACTGTGTGGTCCTTGTGGCCTCTTCCAACTCTATGGTTCCTTGATTTTATGATTTCAAAAAGGCACTAGAGCAAATTAGATAGAGGTTGCTAGTAAATCAGAAAAGGTGCATGCCCTGCTGTGCAAAACCCTGTGTGTGTGTGTGTGTGTTGTGTCGTTTCAATCATGACCAACTCTACATGACTCCATGTCCATGGAGTTTTCTTGGCAGGAGTACTGGAGTGGCTTGCCAGTTCCTACTCCAGGCGCCTACAGCACCTGGTATTCCTTGGTGGTCTCCCATCCAAGTACCAACCAGGGCCGACCCTGCTTAGCTTCCGAAATCAAGCGAGATCGGATGTGCTTAGGACATCTAGGCAGCTGTGCCAAACCCTAGCTGTATTTTAAATCTAGTGGTTATTCCTTTTTTTCTGCTTGTTGGCCCTACATTAAAGATGATATATAGAATATGGAAGCCACACAAGCAAACACAGATGGAAATACTGTAATGTCATGCTTACCCACTCAGTAAGATTTCTTCTGTAGGAATGACAACAGCAGCGGTTGTAATGGGAAAGGGTTTTCTCCTGGTTTCCTGTGGTAGTTTTGGCTTCCAGAGCTGCCATTTATACTCTGCACCCAAATATGTCCCACCCTGGACTACAAAGCCTGTGAAGAAAAAGTAAATCTTCCTTATCTTTTATGTAATTTAAGGTATCTCTATCAACTTTATCTTTTTATTCCATGCAGTGCAATGGTGGGAGATGTCTGACAGAGTTACTTCTCTAGATAAAAGTAAACAAGGAGCAAGTAAACAGCAGATGTTAAACAAGCCTTAGAGTCTTTTCCCCCTGCCAGAATAAACTGGGAGAGGTATAAAATCTTTTGCATCCGGGCTAAAGTCATGTGAACTTTACCAGGGTAAAGAGAGTCTGAGAGAGTTACTTCCCCAGCTTAAAGTAAACGAGGAGCAAGCAAACAATAGGTGGTCAATGAGCTGGTTTATTCTTGCCAGAATAAACCGGGAGAGGTATAGAATCTTTTGGATCCAGATTAAAGTCATGTGAACTTTACCACGTATGCTGTGGTCACACCAGGGAAATGTATTCCAGTTCTTGCTCCTTGATCTTGATGTTTTGAGGGAGGATCAGACCAGGCAAGGCCTCCGTGTTACCTCTACATCAATTCCTACCTGCCTGGAGGCATCTACTGTCTTATTCTGGGTGTATAGCAGAACGCATTTTACAGTGTCCGTGCACGTGAATGACTGTGATGAAACCTTTGGAGGCAAGCTGCCATATGCTTCTGCCACAAGTGATGGAGACTGAGCTGCCTGACAAAACCTTGCACTTGTCTGATATCTGCTTCTTCCTATTTGCCCAACTCTTGGTGCCAGACAAGGAAGGGCTTGGGAGGGGGGGAGTGGAGGATGCTTTCGCTTAAGCTGAGCTTGTCTGCAGAGCCTCGCCGGTGAATTGGGGCCGAAGGGGTTCCTTGGTACTGCCTGCACTTCTCTGCAGCTCCAAGGATCACCACACCAGCGTGGGCAGTGGGGCTGGTAGGCTGGGGAAACTCTCAGTTTTTTGTCTCCATTTCTTCCTCCTCCTCTTCTCCTGGTGCCACCAGAGCCTGCAACAAACCTTCTGATGTGAGAGGGAGCTGCAGGGGAGTTTGCACAAGGTTGAGCTGAGCATGACCAAGAGATGTCCTCAGGCTGGAGACTTCCCTCACCTGTTGCTGGCTGCATGAAAGGCACCTCTGCCTCTCCGCTGCTCTAGTAATATGGGAAGACATTTGGAGCCCCTGTCCAAGGTACTGATTATTTGTTTTTTAAGGTTGAGGGGGCACAACTCCAGGAAGAGATAGGGCCTTCTTCCAAGCACCTGTGGTACTTCAAAAGGAAGTCTAAGCACAATTCATGTATGTCACATACCACGGAGCATGACTTATTTTGGATCAGAGAGCTCAGGAAAACAGTGGGCCATATCCATGGCATGACCATGACCTAAAAAACTCATCTTGCCCTCCTCTTAGCTGGAAAGGAGAAGTTCTAACATGAGACTTAACAAAGTAGATTTCCACTTCCCAGCATATATCAAGTGAAGAAAATCAAGCAGTGGTGACTTGAGCCACTTTTCAACAAAGTGTATTGGTTCTTCTCCAAGCGGTGCCTGATATATCATCTGATGCAGAGGGCAAGGGGCATGACTGGACTTTTTTGTAAGACCCCAAATATCTTCATCCACATTGTCTGATCTGGCAAGGGCCAAAGTAATACCATTCACAAACGGTACCGTTCC
This sequence comes from Phrynocephalus versicolor, assembly GCA_023846285.1. Classification (NCBI taxonomy): domain Eukaryota; kingdom Metazoa; phylum Chordata; class Lepidosauria; order Squamata; family Agamidae; genus Phrynocephalus; species Phrynocephalus versicolor. The sequence goes on along the minus strand of JAHTLZ010000127.1, from coordinate 1,380,058 downwards.
CAACATGACAACAGGCAACGAAAAAGAGACTCCCTTTTTCAATAGTTAACCGCTTCCGACAAAGCCAGTGTAAACTCCACCATCAGACCTGCCACTCTTGTCATGACCCAGATCTGGAACATGTTGCATAAGTAAAAGTCGGTTCAGATACATAGATTGTATGATCCTAGCTGAAAACGTCACCCAAAGACATTTGAATTTAGAGTTAGAATCAGTGTAGAAGCAGTGTACACAACAGAGGCTGGAGTTCTTATCCCAGTTCCTGGAATTGTTTCGTGGACACTGTGTGGTTATGGACTGTCCTGAGGCAATTTCCTCAGGGTTAAACAAACAAACAATCCCACTCAGACTGATGAAGCTGTTTTGATGAGTAGCGAAAGGTTTTGATCTCACAAGAAAAGAGGTCCAGTTGCCATGACTCAACTTCCAGATACTTCTAACGATAAATCTTAATAACAAGAGTTGAGGAAAACATTCAGAGCCCAGCTGCAAAAAAAAATCCCAACTCTCTTTCACTCCATTCAGAAAGCTGCTCCATGCAAACCCATCATCCACAATCTTTTCTGTGACTGTGACAACACTGTTGAAGCCTCTTGATTCGATAAATCAAAGAGGAAACTGTTATAAATTTCTGTTTCTGCTTGTGCTAGGTAAAAACAGATACCGTACAAGGACAATCTTAAGAAGCAGTGAAAAGATAACAGAAGCCAATTCCCAACTATGAGGTCCCTGATAGATGGCCACACAAGTTCCATGTTGCAGAAAACATGTGCTCTGTGAGTGATACCTCAGGCACACCATGGCGTTCTTCAGCCAAACTGAAACCCTGTTTATCATTTGACCACATTGTTTGCCCTGGCTGGCTGTTTACTTCAACATAAATGACTTCCTTTGAACATGGGTGGGGATTTCTTCAGAAATATATGCTTAATAAATGATGTGTACAGTCTGGAACCCAAATGAGAACTCTCTCTCTCTCTCTCTCTCTCTCCCTCTCTCTCTCTCTCTCTCTCTTTGTATGCGTGTGTGTGTGTGTGTGTGTGTTTTCCAAAGGCCAGAACCCTTTGGCTCAGTCGGTGCTATGCTATACTTGCTCCTTCCCCTCACAACCTACTGTTTTCCCCCAGCAGATGGTTAGACTGAGTGGAATATGGGGCCTGCTACCATTCTAATGGCACATTACTTCATGAGAGGGCCAGTTTTATAAGAACTGATGCTTGCTTTTGGGTGACACTTGCTTTGTGTAAAATATGTTGTACACAGAAAATGACACAGCAGTTGGTGTGCATTCATGTTTATCACTAACTGTTAGGCCCGCTGCTATTTTAGGCTGTATTAAAAGTAGGATAGTTCCCAAATCCTATGGGTACTAGTTCTATTCAGCATTGGTTAGGAACCATCTTGAGTATATTCCAATCCCTCCAAAAGTTAAGTCATTGTAACTAGACTTGGATGAGCAGTGAAATGTTTCAGTCTCTCAAGAAAAGAAGTCCAGTTGCCATGACGTAACTTTCAGATAACTTCACCAAGATGACTTAGAATCTTCACGGACATATTCCAATCCATATTTGCCTTCACAGCTGCTGTATTCTACAAATCATCTTTAATGTAGGCTAGCCAGGGCAGAAAAGACAAGAACTGTAATACTAACATGGTTTCAGGAGAGGTTTGTGATTGGCTAGTAGGTCATGCACCTTTTCTGATGTACAAGCCAACCCTGCGTTATTTGTTCTGAGGCCTTTAAAACAATGGCTGTGTTTTTCCCTCAGAAATCATCTGGTGAAGATAATCAACATCATTTGACCTGTCTGGAAGTTGAGTCATGGCTACTGGACTTCTTTTTGAGAGATAGAAACGTTTCGCTGCTCATCCAAACAGCTTCATCAGTTTGGATCAGCAGCGAAACATCTATCTCTCAAAAAGAAGTCTAGTAGCTATGACTCAACTTCCAGATAAACTCACCTGGATGACTGAGAAACTTCACAGACTTATCATTTGACCTGCTTTTCCTCACCACAAACACTCCTTGTTCTCTCTATTGCAACCCCTTGACTTCAATGGAGTCTTCAGTGGATACTCTAAGGTCACACAGTCAATTGCAAGTGCAAAGCTGTACACCTTGGGAGGGCAGGGAAAGCAAATATTCATTATAAGATGAGGGATACTCAGCTCATTAATACTATGAGTGAGAAGGATCTTAGAATTGTTCTAGATCACAAATATGCCCCACAACAGTCTGATGTGGCTGCACTGGGGAAACTGACTGTGACGTGACCTGGTTTTCTCCTCCTTTACCATTTACCCATACACCTATAACTTATTTAGACTATGGATGGAGTCTGACACCGGCTTTCCAAGTTTCAAATACCAAGAAAGTTTATTGAGAAAACAAGAATAAGAGAATTCTATGTTGTACTTGTAAATACCTCTTTCAAATACACATTTATAGCATATGATTACGACCTAATTATTCTATGAATTTGGAAAGAGGAACACAATTCTAAGATTGCTAGATTTTAACCTGTCCCTATCCAGTCCCTATCTCCCTATCCGGTCCCTATCCAATCCTTATCGAACCAATAGCAAAGCATACAATTGCTTATATAGCTCTGCTAGCCTTGCCCACGCTTGCCTTTTGTAAATATTCATAGCTTAACTTTATGTGACTAACTTGAGAACTGGGAGAAATGGTTTCAGGCTACAGGGGACACAATAGGGGCCAGGGGACACTGCAAGGTGGCCTTCAAATTGTCCACTTGGTCATGGTTTGCACATGTCTGCTTTGTGACATTGGACCACACCCAAGTTATTTGTCCTCTGCCTACCTATCTAATGGAACATTCATCCATTCCTTTATGACAGGGCCTTTTCTACCACAACAGGTTCTTTTCACTCCTACTTCCTTGATATAAAATAATTTGTACTTAGATTGCAATCACACCCTAAAAGAAGTCAGTGTGTTTACAGCTGACACATCCTTTGCAATCTCACTCACTGTTGGGCTCATCCACCCTCTCTCCAGTCCTTTTTCTGAGCCTGAGTCCATGTACATACACCGTACACAGGGCTCGCATTCACCCTGTATTCATCTCCCATCCTCCAAAGTCCACCAAGATTTGGACGTCAGTGTCTGGAGAAGATCCTGGTGAAATCTACCTCAATGGGGGTTCTTCTCCTTCTGACGCTGCTCCTTTTAAATACTCTTCATTTATTAGTTCCATCTTTCAGCTAAACAAGACATTCTTCTAGTTTCTCTCTTTTTCAGTTTACCCTTCTTAATCCACAAAAGGGAGACCTTTCATGAGAATATTTTTTAAATGACCCTGAGGTTTAAAATGCCTTTGGAATCCCACCAGCAGTTGTCCTTGGACAGCGTAACAGTCTTTCTCGGTGGAAACTGAACATGTGTAGATGAAGACTGACTCTCTCACTCTGAACTTTTCTCATTGGTGTAACCTTCTTTGTCAGGGTCAGGGTCATTGGCAGGGGGAGGAGAGGAAACCGCACTGCCCGTTGTGCCATTTCCTCGTACAAAACCACTGACTTTCAGTTCAACCGGAAACATACCCATCCTTTTTGTTCAGCTGCATCGCCTGTGTTGCAAGTGGTTGAGCAGTCTTCCGTGTGTTTGTTTTTCTAAAACACTAATCTGTTTGGTAGGAGTTGGCTGCCCATGTTGGTTTGGTAGGAACTGGTTGGCCATGTTGGATACCCAGAGGTTGGGAGCTTGACTCCGCAGTGGGCCCCTGGGTAGCCCAGCCAGCTTCTGTGGCCTTGGGCCAGCTGTAGAGTCACAGAGCGCCCCCAGAAGAAAGGAGTGGGAAACCACCTAGTCAATCCTGGGAAGGACTTGAATGCATGTAAGTATTGTTTCTGTCAGACCTTTCTCTTCAGGCAAGCGAATGATGGACTACCATGTGTATTTCATATGAATCTATAGGTTCACATAGACTTTGTGTTCATAACTTCTTATAACCTTCCTTGTAGCTTTAAAGTAATGTTTATTAATGCTGTAAGATGTCCCTCAATTCCTTGTTCTCAAATACAGTCCTTGAATTTTGTCTATTAATGCTGTAAGATGTCCCTCAATTCCGTGTTCTCAAATACTTGAACATGCCTTAATTGTGCTGGACTGTATATTATCCCTCATTACTGTAAGCCACCTCAGGTTCTTTTTCAAGGAGAAAGGCGGGGCAAAAATACTCTGAAATAAATAAATAAATAAATGGTGGTGGTGATTGTAGAAATCCACAGAAACACTAAAGAATTTCAGAAAGTAGATTCTGAGGGAGGGAACTTGTCTTTATAGGAACTAAAAATGTGTATGTTTGGAGAAATTGTACGTATACTCTGGAACACACCCTCTCAGCACCATTCTCTATTTGATCTCATTTGAATTAAAATTTAGCCTTGTTCGGTCATGAATGAATTCTGCAGAGGCTTCCCTGGTAGAGGCGAGTTTCATAGACTCCCCAGTCGTCCTTTTGAATATGGGGAGACTGCCAGTCCACGAAATGGGTTCGGGGCTCACTTCAAGAGGCCACCTGGATAGAAATGCCCCACTTCTTCAAGACAGTTGCATCTCCCTGTTCAGCATAACGAATGGAACTGAGCCAGCTTATTACATGGGGACCCCATAGGCATCCCGAAGAGCTGAATCGGGCTTTGTTTGCAGCCTATTTGCATGCTGCTTGTTATCCTTTAACTAGGGAATCAACTCTCTCAGATATTTCCAACAGGTGCTGTTCATGGAAGAAGAAGATAACGTGTCCAGAGAGTCCTTGGGCATGACTGAAAGTTAAGGAAAGCTTGCTGTTTTCTCACAGGCTTCGTATTCCAGAGCGGGGTCTATCTGGGTGTAGAGTATAAATGGCAGTTCCAGGAGCCAAAATTACCAGAGGGAATTAGGAGAAAACCTTTTCCCATTACAATCGCTTCTGTTGTCGTTTTCACTAAAGAAAACCTCTTTTTTTTGCAGTTGAGTGGGTAAGTGTGAAATTATTCCAGTCTGTGTTTGCTTGAGTACTTTGTTCTAGCCATCATCTTTAATGTAGGCTCACCAGGAGAGGAGAAAAAAAATAGAGTGCCTTCATAAAGGGTTCATGATAGATCCGTGAGGCATCCACCCTTTCTGAACTCTGTAGTCCATCTGTGATGAGAGGCTGGATGGTCCTTTTCCTTTCATCCTGTTCAGGGCATGATCTCTTTATGAAGGCAACCAGAGTAAGATTATTATTATTTTTGTAGGAGTGAGAGCTTAAACTTGGATCTACTAAAAGTAAGCACAACCTGGTTCTCTTTCCTGCATGTGCTGAGGTACCCTCTGAGGCATTCAAGGGCCATTTCTTCACAAATAAGGAAGTACAACTTATGAAAATATGGGCCATTTCTTCACAAGTAAGAAAGCGCAACTTATGAGAACACAAGCCTCACGTCTGCTTCCTTGGAGGAATATGCCCTGCCAAAATCTCCCCGGGGTTGACATTTTAACGCTCCAAAGTTTGGGTGGTTTGTCATTTTATTAGGTCATATTTGGAAGTTTGAGTTGCCAGAAAAGCCCAAAATTAATTCCATGAGAAGAAATTGAAACAAAAATGGACAAAATGTCAAGCTGGACTCCTAGAGGATTCTGTTAAGAATGACTGGTTAACCTACTGATAAATAATTTTGGAATATTTTTTCCTCCAGAGCTTTTCCTCAGAGGAATTTCTTGTTGTGGAGGAATTTTGGGATCCATTTCTGATGGGACAGATGAGAGGGAAGAAAGCTAAGGCTACCAAATAATTCATGATACCACTTGTCCACTAGCCCATATATTTCCCTAAAGCAGGAATGGCAAACCACTTTATTTATTTATTTATTTATTTATTTATTTATTTATTTATTTATTTATTTATTTATTTATTTATTTATTTTATTTTATTTACAAAAAAATTAGCCGCCCCACTACCAAGAGGTCTCTAGGTGGCATACAACAATGTATTAAAACTATAAAACTATAAAATTATTAAAACTATAAAATAAAATACAACATACAATATCTGGAAGTTGAGTCATGGGTACTGGACTTCTTTTTGAGAGATAGGGATGTTTCGCTGTTCATCCAAACAGCTTCATCGGACCAATGAAGCTGTTTGGATGAACAGCAAAACGTTTCTATCTCTCAAAAAGAAGTCCAGTCGCCATGACTCAACTTCCAGATAAACTCACCTGGATGACTGAGAATCTTTACAGACATATTGCTATGCAATTTGGGGCAGATGCCCTGAAGTTGGTGCGAGAATATGAAAGAAGACCAATGAAGCTGTTTGGATGAAAAGCGAAATGTTTCTTTCTCTCAAAAAGAAGTCCAGTAGCCATGACTCAACTTCCAGATAAACTCACCTGGATGACTGAGAATCTTCACAGACAACATACAATACAAATTATAAAACACTCTGCTCATGAGTCCAGCCAAAAAAATTAAATGCTGGCCGAACAGGAAGGTCTTTGCCTGGCACCGAAAAGCCAAAGGTGTTGGTGCCAGGCGGATCTGGTACTCCAAAGTACTCTCTACCTAGACTTATTATCATTAAATGAAGTGTGGGTAACAATAGAATGAGGGACAATATGAAGGCTTCCTTGGAACCGAAAGACTATGGATGAGGAAATTAAGATAAAGACTTAAAGAGGCATAAACTGTTAAGGTTTCCCTCTAGACAGCAGAACAGGAGAATATGGAGTTATTGAATCATTATGGTGCTGGAAGAGACTTTGGATGTCTACTAGTTCAATCTCCTGCCCAAGGCAGGAGAGACCTCAGACCATCCTGGATAGATGGCTGTCCAATCTCTTCTTGAAAACCTCAATAGGGCACCCACAACATCAGGCGGTAAGCTGTTCCACTGTTTAATGCAGTAGTTCTCAACCTGTGGGTCCCCAGATGTTCCTGGACTGCAAATCCCAGAAGTCTTCATCACTAGCTGAGCTGGCCAGGATTTCTGGGAGTTGCAGTCCAGGAACATCTGAGGACCCTCAGGTTGAGAACCACTGGTTTAATGGCTCTCAGCCTCTTACTGTCAGGAAATTTCTCCTTATTTCCATGTTGGCTCTCCTGCTTTTGAGTTTCCACCCATTGGTTCTTGCCGTATTCTCAGGTGCAGCTGAGAATAAATCATTGCCCTCTTCCCTGTGGCAACCTTTCAGATATAGGAAGACCTTTTTGGCAGCTGCAGCACATGGTGGACTCATCCTTAGTTGGTGGTCCATTAGGACACCTCAATCCTTCTCACAGGCACTACTGTTGAGCCGGGTACCACCTACCCTGCACCTATTTTGGAGCCTGTGCATTTGGTTACTCTTGCCTTAGTGCAGGACCTTACTTTTCTTGCCATTGAACTGCATCTTGTTGGACAAGGCCATTGTTCAAGTCTGTCCAGAAATATATACACACAGCCATGACTAGAGTGGCTTTATCCAACCTAATGCCCCACAGGAGTTTTGCATGGCCAGAGCTGTAGTCTTCCTCCTCATTGGTCCTTTCCAGCCTGGTACATAAGAACATAAGAAGAGTCCTGCTGGATCAGGCCAAAGACCCATCTAGTCCAGCTTCTTGTATCTCACAGTGGCCCCATCAGATGCGTTTGGGAGCGCATGAGACTAGATACCTGTCTCCTACTACCACTCCCCTGCATCTGGCCCTTGAAGTACCCCGGTTTTAAGCCTGGAGATTACACATCTCCCTCATGGTTTGTAACCTGTGATGGACTTTTCCTCCAGGAATCTGTCCAACCCCCTTTTGAAGGCATCCAGGCCAGATGCCATCACCACATCCTGTGGCAGGGAGTTCCACAAACTAAGAACACGCTGGGTAAAAAAAAATATTTTCTTTTGTCTGTTCTCACTCTCCCAACCCTCAATTTAAGTGGATGTCCCCTAGTTCTGGTATTTTGTGAGAGGGAGAAGAGCGTCCCTCTATCCACTTTACTCATGCCCTGGATTATTTTGTACGTCTCAATCATATCCCCCCTGAGGCACCTTTTTTCCAGACTAAAGAGCCCCAAATGTTTTAGCTTTTCTTCCTAAGGGAGGTCCCCCAGCCCAGTAATCATTTTAGTCACTCTCTTTCGCACCTTTTTCAGTTCCACTATGTCTTTTTTGAGATGCGGTGACCAGAATTGTACACAATACTCCAGGTGTGGCCTTACTATCGTTTTGTACAATGGCATTACAGTATAATGTTGCCTGTTTTATTTTCAGTCCCCATGTTGATAATCCCTAGCATGGAATTGGCCTTCTTCACCGCTGCTGCACTTGTTAATAATGATGGCGTATGTGTTGTGAAATGTACAGAGGGCATCAGGTAAACTTGGACTGGTAGCTCTCCAAGCTGTCTGTAGTTTCACAGCTGTAGGCTCCAAGGTGGCTAGAGGGGTGACTCCCTAGCTATGGAAATGTTTCCGGGTGAATGCAGCTGAGTCAACAAAAGTGGTGTGAGCAGCTGGTGTTGTTGGGCAGTTGCCAGGGGTCAAGGAGTTTTTAAGACTCTATCACTTGAGAGAGAGAGAGAGAGAGAGAGAGAGAGAGAGAGAATAATGTCCACCACCATGGGTGGTGGTATGTATAACTTCACTTCCTCGGCAGTGTTAGCAAACCAACTTTGTTGAAATTGAGGTTGAGTAAGCTTCTGGAAGACTTCCAGCCCTCATACCATGAGGATATGGTCTCCTTGTAAAGCCAGTTTCTGGTCCTTGCCCTCACTCTAGCCCATAATCTTTCCTTTCTTGGCTGATCACTCTGCTAGGCAAAGCTGTATCTAGCTATTTTGGCTCCTCAGACTTCATTTCTATATCAGTCAAGCTTGGTTCAACTCCTTACAGTGAGAGTGGCACATGCAGGAAGACAACGGAAGAGTGGAGCAGAATGCATGGGTCTCGACATGCAATAGCCCTGTGGATTCTGTACTAGGCTCGGCTATTTCGCTCTCCATCTGAGGAGGAGTGAGTGGAGGCCATCTGTAGGCTTGGGTAGGTAATTCCATGTGCTCCCACTGAGAAAGAACAATGGGCAGGTTTGCAGTGTTCCAGCAACCTCTGGCTCCACAGACTGAGGTATCCAGTTATTGATTTGGCATAACCTCAAGGAAAAATCAGGGATTTCAAGAAGAAGAAGAAGAAGAAGAAGAAGAAGAAGAAGAAGAAGAAGAAGAGGTGGTAGCAGTGGTAGTAGTAATTCTTAATGCGGTCCAAAACTAATATCCAAATGTCCAGATAAAGCAGATTACAGAGTACTACCCTCTCCTATATAGAGAACCTATGTGTAGAAGTTAAATTATCATACCAGAAATGTTAGGTACTGCTGGCTCAAATCCTATTTTAAAGGTTCCAGTGGAAACTAAAACCTATTATTAATTTGTTGAAATCTTGCCCTCAAAAATTTTAATAGCAGCTGCTAGAAATTTTGTCACCTTGTGTAAAAGGCCTGTGTTCTCTCCTGACAAAAGTAAAAAAGGTATAAAATGTGTCAGATTTAAAAGGTACTGCTGGTCAGAGAACAATGACACTGCAGACAGGTAAACCTACCAGAATCTTCTGACAGAGAAATGAGGCAACTGTTCTCAACCTGAGACAATGCTCACATGTCATCCCTCCACTCAAGCAGCGTGAGAACAGACAAAAGAATTTTTTTTAACCCAGCATGTTGTTAGCCTGTGGAGCTCCCTGCCACAGGATGTGCTGATGGCATCTGGCCTGGATGCCTTCAAAACGGGATTGGACAGATTCCTGGAGGAAAAGTCCATCACAGGTTACACAAACCATGAGGGAGATGTGTAATCTCCAGGCTTAAAACCGGGGTACTTCAAGGGCCAGATGCAGGGGAGTGGTGTCAGGAGACAGAGATCTAGTCTCATGTGCTCCCGGACACATCTGGTGGGGCCACTGTGAGATTTATTTATTTATTTATTTATTTATTTATTTATTTATTTATTTATTTATTTATTGGATTTTTATCCTGCCCATCTTCCAAGGCGGAACTCTGGGCGGCTTCCAAATAGCTGAACGAGCCAGCGAGCAATACAATATAAAACAAACAAATTGAACAACAGTACAATAATAAACAACCACAACAATAAAAACAGCATTTAAAACAACTGGGGCATCTTGGCATCTTGAATAATAGTCGCAGCTCAGCAGCAGTAATACAGGAAGCTGGACTAGATGGGCCTTTGGCCTGATCCAGAATGGCTCTTCTTATGTTCTTATGTTCTTAAACAGACCATGTTCTCCATTTTCTCCTTCTGTTCTTCTCCCTTGATTCTCAGGTTTCAAGGTCCCACCATGCAGACCTCCAAGCCATCACTGGTCTTTTTGGCCATCCTTTGGGGACTTCTTCTGGTCCACCTCTGTGAAGGCCAAAACTGGTCATCTTTCCAAAACAAGCACATTGATTATCCTCAAAGCTCAGCTCCAAACCTGAACACCTATTGTGACCTGATGATGAGACGAAGACAGCTGAACCCAAAGAGATGCAAACCCCTCAACACCTTCATCAACAAACAGGCCGCTGTTGTCAAACAAGTGTGTGTCAACGAAGGGACTCACTACGAGAGTAATCTCTATGACAGCGTTCAGTCCTTCCATCTGATCAACTGCAGAAACACAGGCGGTACGTCTCCTGATAGCTGCAAGTACGTCGGCACCTCTCAAAAAGCAAGGATCCGCGTGGCTTGCGAGAATAACCAGCCTGTTCATTTCGAAGATGTCCTGTAAGCAGAGGGAAATACAACTCCGCTGTCCGTCTGAAACCAAAAATAAATAAATAAATGTGTGTTTTCTTTTCTTCCTGATATTTTTGTTTAAATGCACTTACGAATGCATGCTTTTCTTTCTGTAACTATCTTCTGCATTTCTTATTGGGACTGTGGTTCAAAAAGGGAGATCCTGCAATTTTCTAGCCAAACTATTTCTTGGTCTGATGTCTTCACGTTGAGAAGGTAGACTTCATAGGGCTTTTTAAACATCTACAGTACTTTCTTCCTACCACCGTGGTTACACCTGGGGTTTGATCCTGATCTTCTGAAGGTCCGACTTTTCGTCTTAGTCCCATCACATGATTTAAATGTGGGACAAGAGTTCCCACATCAAAAGCTGGTTTTTTAAATTTTAAAGTGCAGTTCAGCCCCCTTGGCCAGCAGGTGTTGCTAGCATTTGAAAAAAGTGGACCACTTGGCTTGGGGGAAATTAATGCTTGTAGGACCGGATAGGGCTTCCTGTTTCTCTGAAGGTGAAAAGCAATTTAAAAAAACACAGCCCATCGGCCCCAGGAATAGCCAAAAAAGAAAAAAGAAAGAAAACCCGGATCATCTGTGTGGTCCCACAGTGTCTGCCTCCTTAAAAGCTGGATTTTCAAAGCGAGGCAAAAAATTCTCTACCTCGTGGGTGAGTCACAGAAACCTCACTTAAGGGATCATTACCAGGTTTTCTTTTTTCTTTTTTTTTCAAAAACCCCGGGGGCCGTGGGGACGGCATTTTTGGACTCGGTTTATTTAGTAATTTAAACTGCTTTTAAAGGGACGTGGGAAGGACACAAGTTGCTGCACATATATAGATAGGGAATGTAAAGATTTGAGAAGATGTTTATAAATCCCTTAGTCTCGTAGACAACATGGCCAGTGGCATGTTTGTGTGCGATGCTGAGCTCAAAGTCCCCCCCCCCAAAAAAATAACCAATCTCCATCAGGTTTTGCATCTCTTTTGGAATAACCCTTCTCCTCCTGGCCCCATTTTCTCAGTGCCTCCATTAATGCTCTCAGCAGGAGGTACATTAAGGCCCATGTTTCTTGTGTAGATGGTGCCTGAGAGGCCCAACACATGTTGATCAAACACAACGCTGTTTCCAAATGTGTCTCTCCACCCATGAAGGAAATGCTTCACCTACTCATAAATATTGCCGAGGCCTCACCAGTTATCTGGCTGGTTGCACGAGCTGTCTCTTTTACAAAAGAAACAACCCACTCTTCTGCCTTCCCGTGCATTCAGTGGAGAAATCTGGGCCAACGTGGCTTCTAGAAATAGTTCTTCCTCTAAATTCGGCTTGCTGTGTTTACTGTCAATAAAATAAATGCTTGCAAATGCAAACAGCACAATGTGGTCTTCTGTCTGTGTGAATATTTAAATTCTAAAATAAGAGGAATGGAGGAACAACCGCATCATACGATAATTGATATTTTCTCAAGGGCTCCAGTTGCTGTTATCCAAGGATACCAAGAATCCACATTGTCAGTAGAGATGGGCACGAAACGAACAATTTTTCGTTTCCGTTTTTGTTTTTTGTTTCATTACGTAATGACACGACAAACGAATTTTGCCTCTAAAATGAAACGAAACAAACAGAAACACCGGAAATTTTGTCGTGTGTTTCGTTTCTGTTACTGCAATATGAGTGAATTGCTTAAAATCCTAAAAAAGTCACAAAAAATTGAAATAAATGGTAATGAAATGGTACCAAAACGAATGAAAATGAAAACGATTTTTTGTAAAAATTCACGAAAAACAGAAACAAAAAAAACGGACCCCCTAAACGACAAACGACAAACGAAATGCCATTTTTTTGATTCGTGCCCATCTCTAATTGTCAGTATTTTGTTGGGGTTTTTATAAAATTTATTTTCTATTCCTCCTAATCTCATTTGCGATCCTGCCCTATCCCTTACTCTCTTTCAAAGCTGAAATGTCAAACTTGACTACAGGTGATACCTTTATAGGCCACTAATAAAATAACAACAAAAAATAATTGCAAGCTTGCAAGAGCAATACCGTACCAAAATTCCAAACAGTAGTGGGAGGGGGTGTCTTCTAGTCCAAACCCCTGCCCAAGGCAGGAGACCTCAGACCATCCTGGATAGATGGCTGTCCAATCTCTTCTCGAAAACCTCGAGCAATGGGGCGCCCACAACCTCAGGAGGCAAGCTGTTCCACTGTTTAATGGCACTCACTGTCAGGAAATTTCTCCTTATTTCCAGGTTAGCTCTCCCTCTGGTGAGATTCCAATCATTGATTCTTGTTGTACCCTCAGGTGCAGCTGAGAATAAATCAGTGCTCAATTCCCTGTGGTAACCCTTCAGGTATTGGAAGACTGCTGCCATGTCTCCCCTCAGTCTACTCTTTGTCAGGCTAAACATGCCTAGTTCTTTTAGGGTATTTGTACACGACCCCTAAACTCCGCCACAAATGGCTCCCAGCTCCAGAGCCTAAAATTGTTTCCCCACCAGCTCCGGAGTTTACAGATAATTAAGTGCGACCACGCCCAATTAAGCGCATCCCAGCGCACTTTTCAGGTACCTGCTCTCCGGAGATGAAAATTCCTGATGCGGATATAACGTAGTAACTGCCCGGCTCTCCTTGCTTCTGTTTGTTCTTTTTTTGCCCCCCGCCCCTTTAAGAGATCTGAATGCAGTGCTGGGATGGCAGAACGGAGGTGAGCGGCATTCTTTTATTCCTTTTTTTTTCTCCCTCCCCTCACTCAGCCAGCAGCCAGGAGGGGGTGGGAACGCAGGAACAGCGACAAACCCCTAAGATCTCTGGTCTGAATTTAAGTGCCCAGCGGATCTTAGGGGTCGTGTGAAAAGGCTCTTAGTTGTTCTTCATACAATTTAGCTTCCGGTCCCCTTATCGTCTTAGTTGTCTTCTCTTCTCTGCACTTTTTCTAGGGCCTCTGTGTCTTGTTTGTATTGTGGTGACCAGAACTGGACACAGTATTCCAAATGTACCCTCACTAGCAAACTATAGAGTGGCACTATCACTTCCTGTGAACTTGATGCTATCCCCCTCTTGATGCAACCTAGAATCGTGTTTGCGTTTTTGGCAGCTGCAGCACACTGCTGCCTCAGCCTTAGGTGGTGATCCACCAGGACACCTAAATCCCTCTTCCAGGTACTACTGTTGAGCCAGGTATCACCTATCCTGTACCTGTGCATCTGTGAATGTGTACACACCTTTGAGAATTTACATGTTTCTGTGTATTTTCTAGTGGTTCCTATTTTTAGCCATTCGCATTTTGGAATGTTTGTGTGATTTTGTGCGCATTTTATTAATCCTAAATGCATTAGAAAGGCAGACGAGTCTCAGACCCAATAGGTTGAATTTGCAATTTTCCCATCTGTTGCTATTTGGTGCCCTCTAATGTGTTTTACACAACGTTACACAACCTTTCCCACCTTCTCTTATGTTTCTTTCACAGCAAGCAGGAACCCTATCCTTTTTTGTTTCTTGTCTGTGGTTTCAAATCCCTGCTAAGCTGTTCATATTTCTTGGGGGGGGGGGTTGGCAATGATAAACCACTCCTTAATTATTTCCCATACTTTGAAATGCTTATTAAAGTTGTTGTAAGTCAGATGGAACTTGATAGTGGATATTGTAACATGCCATGCCGTGCCATCATATCACATGACATGGGGGGGATTATTGTTGCAGGACATTGTGTAACAGAACAAATTGGCATCAGCAACTCTAACTATAAGGGGCAAACAAAAAATTATAACTTTGGAACAGGATATCCTCTTCTGCTCAGTACCATTCATACTTATTGAAAATTGGCCTGGCAGTTGCTTTGTGTTAAGATGAAAAGTGGTTAAGTGATGAATTTATTTATTTATTTATTTATTCTTGTATTTATATCCCGCTTATCTACTACATGTAGTACTCTAAGCGGCTAACAAAGCAATATAAGTCAAACAACAATAAAGTACATCAAAAATAGGACAAAATCAGCATGAAAAATAAAACAACATAACATATAAGATCCTCCTGCATCCCAGCATGCGGAGAAACGAGTCCTAACAAGGTTAAAATTGGACACACCGAATGGGCAGACTAATTTAAAACAATGGCGATGGCGGGGGGAAAAAAAGAAAAAAAAACAGTTGTGAGCGACCCCCGCCGCCCCCTCCATAATGAGGTGTTCCAAAGTGGTGCAAGGTAGTTCTTTATTAAGTCCACTGGAGTTTAGAACAGATGCAAACACTTCAGCACAGATCAGTAATGCTCTGCCTCCTGTGGGAATTGAGAAAGCTTGTTCTTCTTTAGAGCTGGCCCTGCCCGAAGTCTGCCTAGCTGGTGGTAGCAACTGGCTAGGGTTTCTTTATCCCCACAGCACAAAGTCCCTGTGGTTCCCCCAAAGTCCCAGGCTACAGCCCATAAAGCCAGTCTCTCACCCTAGACTGATTGCCAACATTTTATGAGGACATGGCAGAAGAGGAAGAAGAAGAAGAAGAGGAGGAGCAGGAGCAGGAGGAGCAGGAGCAGGAGCAGGAGCAGGAGGGGGAATGAAATAACATATCAGCACAATTCATTTCAGTTCAGAATTTACAGTATTTTAATTCGCATTCCTCAGTGCTATAGCCATTGAAGAAATTGTTGCGGGTGAATTCTAGATGATGAAATGCCATGACATGCTCTGATATTTGTGGAAAGTAATTGATGAAGACGCTGGGAACTCTCACTTCAAGATCCCCAGCTATCTTACATGTGACAATAGTTCTCCAGAGTTAAGCTGTTTAAAGTTTCCAGCGTGGCCAGGGCTTTTCTTGATATGTAACTGAGTCCTTTGGCCTCTGATGGTTGTCCAACAAGTCCAACAGACGAGAGAAGGAGTTCCATTCATTTGAGTCCCGTGGGTCTGCCTGGGCAAAGCTGAACAGACCCTCTCTTTCTCTCTCTACAGTTCATATTTGCAGATGTAGGCATTCAGCTTGTGACATGGCACTGCTTTCCATTTTATGAAATCTATACATAAGGAAGAAAAAAAATCACCTGTTAATATGATGGCCCTATAATCAGTAACTTTGGGAACCAATTAACAAAGCAGGACTGTTGGCAGGGGCCCAATCTTAGATTAAATTCATTTTCTAAATTCAGGTAGTCAGGGCAGGACTACATGAGACAGCAGACTGGAAATTAGAAAATGATAATGTTTTCCCTCCAGAGACACATGCCTTCAAAGCTCCTGTGCCATAGCACCCAAATCCCAGAGCACCCTGTGAAAGGATACATTGCAAAGCAAATACCTTTCAGAAACATGTCACATTGTTCAGTATGTGGTCCCATAAAATCTGCCAGGGCCCTCCAGGGGGCCATATGGTCTCTACTGAGACTGGCTACTCTAGAGGTCACATCCTGGAGGACTATGATGCCCATAAATCACTGCAGCAACTCCCTCCTTTTGTAAATCAATAACAGGAAGTAAGTATGAGACAGGTATGTTGCCTTCAAAGGAGGCCATCACCCTGGTGAGCAAAACGAGAGTCCAAAGGCATCTTAAGTGTGTCTTTAGGCTAAGGTAAAGGTAAAGGTAAAGGTAAAGGTTCCCCCTGCACATGTGTGCTAGTCATGTCCAACTCTAGGGGCGGTGCTCATCTCTGTATTCAAATTGAAGAGCCGGTGTTGTGCAAGTCCATGGCCACGTGGCTGGCGTGGCTGCACGGCATCCTACAAGGCTGCAAGATCTCCTACAATTCTGCCTGGGGAGTGCCTGGAGAATTCTAGGACTTGGAGTTCAAATAAACCATGAACGGCACATCCTTAGCGCTAGCAGTGTCATCTGGTTTGACCCTAAAGTAATACATAGCAAGAGGCTCGAGGTTCAGGACCATGGACAGCTCTAAACCAGCAGCTTCCTCTGAGGAATTCTGGAGTTCAACCAATAGCTTCTTTTGCAAGACATCTGCTTCTAGTTTCTCCCTCCTTCCCTAAGAGAGGAGAGACTCAAAGAGATGGTATCCCAGCCCAGAACAGAGCTTCTCAACTTTTACAAGGCACAGTGAGCTGACTGACTCGAACAGTAGATGCTAGGGAGCAGTGCTGGCCACAGTGACACCAAGTTCAGGGCTACTATGAATGCAGCCCAGTCTGCATTTTACTTTATGCTTTAGAGGCGATATACCCTATGAGCTATGTCTGTTGGGAAGTAGGAAGCCCCTATTCCCATTTCCCAGTGGAAACACAGCTTAAAGGACGACCCAATTTAGGCACCTCTAGCTATAAAGGACTCTTGAGTGACTAACTCCAAACCAGGCTCAGCACTGATGGCTGATCATGGGTTCAGTAGTGATGGGGCCTCCACTACTGGTCCTTCTAATCCAGATGGCTCCTCTCCTTTTATATCAAAATCTTGCTCATCATTTCGGGGCACACTAGCAGGGATAACCAGTTCCTGTACAATACAAGCTGTGAGAGGTGTTATTTACCACAAAAAGAACCCTCCTAGACAACAACCCACCTTTACGTTGGCTTATGGGTCTTTGTTCTATATCTTCAAGTCTACTGTAACTGGGAACTGGTGTTCTGTTCACCGAATTCACCAGCTCAACGCAAAATTCTTCTTGCCCTTGGTTGTTGGGTGACTCCAGCATCCATGCTTTATAGTTGTAGACAGACTCATCGGACCATCTCCACTTTCCATTCTGCAGGATGCAGGGGGAAAAGAAACAGAGAAAGCAGGGTCTGGAGTGAAAGAAAGACTTTGAGGTTGAATGTATCATTCTGGAGAATTGTGGTTTAGCACCAATGCCATAGGAAGAAAAAGTTTGTGGTTGATGGAACTATACACTTCTTTTCCAAGCTTGCTTGTCATTATGTCCTGGGCCACCAAATTAGCTTATCTCTTCTTCTGCAAGCTAGCAAAATATCCCACTGATTCTTCTACTGAAGAATTCATTATGCAAATGGTGATCTTGGGGGACAGACTACTGCAGTGCTCTCTACACGGGGTGTCCCTCGAAGGCGGTTTGGGAGTGCAAAGTACAGCAGCCAGGCTGTTGTCAGGAACATTAAAATAGGATCGCATATCACCTGTCTGTGTGTGTTTGCATCGGCTGTCTGTGTGCTCCTGGCCCAAGTTCAAAGTGTTTATGCTTATGTGGCCTTGGGTCCTTTGGGGAGAAAGGTAGGGTAGAAACATTCCAAATGAATAAATAATAAATGAAATATGCTGACATTTAAAGGATCAAGGTACCTCTCTAAGCACCTGTCCAATCTGCCATCTCTGGCCACACCAAGGGACCCTGGGAAATCAACAAGTCAAAACAGGACCTTCTCTGTGGTGGCTGCATCATTATGGAACTCCCTCCAACTTGAAATGCAACTGGCCGCTTCCCTCTTTAGCTTTAGAAAACAACTCAAATGATGGCTGTTCATACAGGCCTCCAGAGCCCTTGCTCTGGACTACTTTTGTCTATGTTTGCCTACGCTCCTAAACTCAGGAATATATGTCTTGGTTTTAGAGACACCTATTCTATTTTTGTATTATAATGTCTTGATATATACATTATTTTTGTAACCAATGTTATATATTTAGATATTAGTCTTTCTTTCTGCTGATGTTCTATTAGATTATTATTGTACTCTTATGATATATTTTTAACTGTCGGCTGCAAAGTCGGCAGCTTGGCAGTTTAACGGCTCCCGCTGTTAACGCCAGCTCCTGCCAACCTAGCAGTTTGAAAGCATGTAAATGCAAGTAGATAAGTAGGTACTGCCATAAAAAGCAGAATGGTAAACAGTGTTCCATGTGCAGAAATGCATTCAGCCATGCCAGCCACATGGCCACGGCCTTGCATAACACTGGCTCTTTGGCTTCCCCCAGAGTTGGACAAGACTAGCATGCACCTGCAGGGAGAACCTTTACCTAACTACCTAACTAACTACCTAACTACCTAACTAACTACCTAACTACACACACACACACACACACACACACACACACACACACACACACACA
>JAHTLZ010000127.1:1343646-1353988 GCA_023846285.1 Phrynocephalus versicolor | reverse complement strand
TCTTCTTCTTCTTCTTCTTCTTCTTCTTCTTCTTCTTCTTCTTCTTCGCTTTTGTCCCACTTGGTCATGGGCTCCACTCTTCTTGTTTTGGTGCTCCACTTGGTGCAGTCATGGGCTAAATCCAGGTGAACCTGGGACAACGTCATGTCATTCTAAAGGATGTTCGTCCAGTGCTATTTTAGATGACCCCTCGGTTGGGATCCGCCTACAGGGAATTTACTATTTCTTGCCATGAATTTCTCATGAGAACGCTTTAAGACAGATTGAGTTAAACAGTTTGAAAAAAACAGGCACAAAGATTGAGAGAATTTGGATGTATAAATTAAGAAATCAAATTAATTCTAAAAGAGAGAGAGACCTGCTCATTTGTTGAGTCAGAAGAAGCACAAAGATTTTCCTCATTTTTCCATGAAGGAGAGAAACAGAAGCCAAAATTGCATAATTGAATTATTTAGCAAGATTCCTATCCTTCAAGAAGAGCAAATGTTATCAAACCAAAATACATCTGGGGTCAAACCTCTCACCTGCTGTTACATTGTGAATGTGATGCATAGGGTACATTTTATCTTCCTAACTATCTTTGAGGAAAGGTTAGGATGTGAAGAGGCAACATTATGTGCCGATCTGTCACTAATGTCATAAAAGTTCAATTATTGTGGCCTCCTCACCACCAAAGATCTGTGCTTCCTGAAGCATGGTCTAGCCCAGTGGTTCACAACCTGTGGGTCCCCAGATGTTCTTGGACTACAACTCCCAGAAATCCTGGCCAGCTTAGCTAGTGCTGAAGATGTCAGGTCGTTGTAATCCAAGAACATCTGGGGACCCACAGGTTGAGAACCACTGGGCTAGCCTTACTTTTCAGCACAACCTGGTTCAATGAATACTTCAGATTTGAGGAACAGGTGAAGACACAAATTGGCACCTAAGTGCTGAAACAGGAGGAAAGATTGGCCGTAATAGGAGAGGAAGGCCAGGATCTGAGTTCTGCCGCCTTCATGCTTTCGCCAGTTTATTTACCTTTTATATCTGTTTTTATTTGATATACCCTATTGCCTATTTATTTTTCTATGTTGTTCGCTGCCCAGAGTTCCCACTGGGAAAGCTGGATAGTTTATAAATGCAAATAATAAATAAATAATCTAATTCAGGTGCCCTCATGGTGTTACACAAGGTTAGAACTTCTTGTTATGGTCACGATTCCTTCCTCATTGCATAACTTTCGACTTTCTCTTCTGCAGGCGTCACAAGAATGAGAAGACAAATGTTGGCCCAACATCCTTCAAATTAAATTTTGTGCCTACGTGTTAGAAGAGTTGGGCAGTCATGTCTACACTTCTAGTAGTTTATTATGTAAAATCTAACAGGAGGAGAGAACAGAGGGAGTAGGAAGGGGAAAGACAAGGTGCCCACACAAAGGAAGCTGTAAGGCCATTGTCAAAAGTCAAAGGAACCAGAAAATGAGCAGGCATTTCCGTGTCAGGCATGTAGAGTAAAAAGACTGGTTTTCTCATTGACTCTTGACTCACGTTGACATTTGAATTTCTCAAATTTAGATCTCCGGCAAAGTGAGCTGCTTCCGGAGAATTTGGCCCAAGGGATTATACAAAAATGGACGTTGCCGGACCAGGATATCCTTGAACCATTTAGCGCATTCTTGCTATTGCACCATGCCTGGCCAAGGACTATAAATGAGCTGCCTAGAAAAGGGAAAGTCTACTTCCACCTTAAAGGTCCACCAGATCTGCCATTCCAGAGAAGAGCATCAGAAGGTGAGTGCTTGATAGGACAACTGCACAGTCTTCTGAGAATAGGGTTCAACTTGTCTTTACGGAAAGCCATGTACATTGTGGAAGAATATGATCCCTCAGACTTCATATATCTGCAGACTGCCTCAACAGGTAGAACATAAGAGCTGAGGAAGGGTTTAAAGAAGCATTGGGACCATACCTGACCAGTTTATCTTTTAAACCATTCTTCTCCAACCTGTTGGTTTTCATATGTGTTCATTTTACACTCCTGTTATTAGAATTTGTCAGCCAGGTTGAGGAAATAACCAGCATAACTCCTTTAAACCTCCATTTTATGCTTTCTTTGATCTTCCCCATTCTTTGAAACTCAAGTATGGCAATATATATATATATATAGAAATGTGATTGTAAGACCATGGGGATGTTGACACTTTTTCCCTTTCTTGACCAGGTCAAACTAGTAACAATAAATGGATGGGCCTCTTGAACTAACCATACACTTTCCTCTCCAAAGGTCAATCAGAAAATGGCATTATTCACCCATTTGGCTCTTTGCCTTCTTGGAATCATCTTCTCTAACCCTTTCCTGGGAGGTGAGTCTCAGTAAATACCATTATCATATGCAGAATTTATCTGAGCTGGCTAGATGGCTCATCTCAGAAAGACTCAACAGCAGCATGTTAGGGTAGAGAAGCATGTGCCCTACAACCCTTGAGCAAGCTGGCTTCCTTCAAGAGTGACGAAGAACATCAACAATGTAGAATAAACATCCACTTGCCAATCCTCATCTCTCCTCATGGCATGGGGAAGGGAGCCATTTTGTTTTGCTTTGCTTTGCTTTTAACTCAAGCAACAAATGCTCCAGGCTAACCCTGCCTCTAGGCAGCTCTCTGGTCAACAGGAAAGTTTAATCACGAACAACTTTTGTTCTGGGCAGAGACACAACCTTGTAAGGAAACATAGCGCTTTTAACTTGCTTACATATCTTTCTGTAAGCAAGTAAAATGCCCTATGTTTTCACACAGGAACCATTATCTTTCCAATATCCAACAGTACTCTGTCATTTGCAAACAGAGACATGTACACAGAGAGAGAGAGGGAGAGAGGGACCCAAATTAAGAATACTGGACCCAAACACAGAACTTCGCTGTTTCTCCCAAGGATTTTGAGGGGGAAATGCCACAGGGAACACAAGGGGCAGCCTATTTTTATTGTTGAGAGCTGTCCACCAAAATTTCACCAACAGTCATCTTCACTTTGTAGTAACCCCATTAAATCTGACACCACACAGAGGCACAGAATGCTACCAGAACTCAGCCCAGTGAATGAAAACATTATGAAGCAGGAACCAAGCTGGGAGAAACACTACAAAAATAAATGAAAATCCAGCCAAAGAAATGAAGGGAAATTCTAGCTAGTGGGACCTCAGGAAAAAATTGTTTCTGCACTGTGAATAATGTCATCCATTGTCATCTGGATTAAAACTGAGCCTTTTTCAGAAGGGAAAATGTCACAGATTCAAACCCCCCGCCATTACAGAAAAGCAGAACTCGAAAGAACACCTCAGCTGCCTCCTGTTCTGCCTTCTTCCTTTCTCTTGTCTCATCCTCTTTCTTCCCTCTCCACAGTGGAGGCCGACACCTGCGCCAGGGAGTGGCTTCAAAACCAGGGCAACTGCTACGCCTATTTTGACCACCCGTTGTCATGGCAAGAGGCTGAAGTAAGACATTTTTCTCAGCATCCTAGCTTTGAATTAGTGCATGGTGGAAGCATCAGCTCACAGCTCTGGAAGCACAAAAATAGATGCAATGTCTTGGATGGAACAGGGAAGACCTGAGTTAAAGCACCTGAGCTCAAACATTAATTGAAACTCTCAGGGAAACCACTCCAACCCAAATTGCCTTGTCAATGTTCAGTTTGATAATCACTTTCTTTCTTTTTTTCAGCCTTCTTAATAGAAACGTATTGCTATTCAAAACCAGTATTAGCATATTAATTAATATATATTAAAGGGTTTTTTATTTTAATTGTAATTTAAAATTTTATGAAGTTTAATTCCATGTTAATATGTGTAACTTAACTATATTTTAACTCTATTGTTTGTTGTCTAAGTCTAATATAAGCTGCCTTGGGTCCCAGTACAACAAAATTAAATACATTTTGGTGATACCCAGCTCTGCACCAACTCTATTATCTGCATAAGAAAATTCCAATATTCCTTCTGTTTTCCTCTTCTCCATTTTCAGATTGAGTGCCAGAGCTACGGACGAGGAGCCCACCTGGCCTCGGTCCTCACAAAGGCAGAGACCCTCCTGGTGGCTGAACACATCTCCACTTACCAGCAGCAACCAAGCAATGTCTGGATTGGGCTCCACGATGTCCGTCAGGTCAGCCTCTTTCACTTCCTCTACCAGAAGTAATCATCTCTGAATACCATACAACTAAGCTTTGCTGTTAAAGAAAGCTTAGATCTGGCCATCACTCAGTCATCCCTCAGGCTCTGCTGAGCTATTATGAACACATGCATATTCCTCACATTTAGAGGGGAATACTCTAGTCCATTGGTCCTCAACCTGTGGGTCCCCAGATGTTCCTGGGCTGCAACTCCCAGAAACCCCTTCCAGCACAGTGAATGGTGGAGGCTTCTGGGAGTTGCAGTCCAGGAACATCTGGGGACCCACAGGTTGAAAACCACTGTTCTAGTCCCATTCACCTCTGTCTCCAGTCTCATCACCTTCCTGTATATGGAGATGGATAGAAGAGAGAATTCCACTGTCCCTTGATTGGCTTCCATGTGAGTCGGGAGCCTACGGAATCTAGCTCTAAAATCAGTAGGCACGTGTCCCCAGAAGGTGGGAAACGAGTAGAAGGATAACAAAACAAGAAAGGAAGAGAAGAAGCTAAATTGCTCCATTCGACCCATGGCTGAATGTTTACCAATTCTAACAGCCAAAAATCCCACCTGATTCGCCCTCATTTTCTACAATCGTCAACCAGCCCTTCTCTGCCATAATCAGTCGCAACCCCTCCACCAGTTTTTCTAACTACCCTCTCTTGTAACACGTCAATTTATTTTGAACCCTTTTCACTTCCTCAACTCCATCATCTCTGAATACGTCTAAGCTTAGATCTGACATTAATTCAGTAATAGGTCACACTGTACTGAAGTGTTATAAATGTGTGTGTATTCCCCACAGGTATGGGGGTACCCTTGTCTCATTCACCTCTGTCTCTTGTTCCATCATCCTGTACATTGAGGGTACTGAGTCTAAGGACTGAGGGTTCCATCATCAATTGTGGGCATCCATGTGAATCAGGAGCCTGCAGAATCCAGGTCTTGACTCACAGTGGAGTGAATCCAAGGATGGTGTAGAGTGCGTAGAAGGATTTAAAAAACCCAGAAAGGATAAAATTGTCCATTCTATCTATGAGTGAACAGTATATACACATTTGTAACACCCCAATGAACTATGAAATCACATACTTCCCCCTTGTTTTCTACTAGAGAAACACAATTCATCTCGCCAGAATCAGTCACAATGCTCCACTGACCAGTTTCTCTAGCTAGTCTTTCCCTTAACAAAACCATTTATTGTGTCTCACTTCCACAGACCAGGAAGTGGAGGTGGGCTGATGAGTCCACTTACAACTACAAGGCCTGGATGAACGGTCAGCCAGACAACTATCGTCAGAACGAGCATTGTGTGGAACTACGGTTCTCTACAGGTAAGCAACCTCAGGGGCTGAGAAAACAGCAATATCTCAGGGGCAGGTGGTTTTGCACGGTTCTCCTCTGGTTTTGTGGCAAGTTCCCACGTCAGTGCCAGACCAGTGGTGACTTACGTCTTCAGCAACCTCTGTCAAAGACTGGAGATTTTAAAAATAAATGTATTTATTTTGGAAAACACTAGTTTTCAAGTTACACTGAGGCATGTCAGTGGAACAGACATGTGCCATGAACTCAACTCTAACTTATATGGCAACCCTTTCAGGGTTTTCTAGATAGGCAACCCCCAGAAGTAGTTGTCCCTACTTCCTGGGGCTTGACAACTTTGTCCAAGGCCTCACAGGCTGGCTCTACACACAAGTGGCACCAGAGAAATCAAACTGACAAATCTGGCTCTAGACCCAGATAGCTAAACCAATGAGTAATCAATCATATGAAAAACCAATACATCTAAAAAAGGGGAAATTAGGCCAGTCTCAACCGCCCAGAGTGACCTCGCTGCCAGATGGGCAGTATAAAAATCCAATAAATAAATAAATTGAAGGGCCTTTTCAAAATGACCTTAGGAGACAGCAATAAATCTGTATTGGTTCTGATCCCCTTCCCTATACCCATAACTCGTGTTTTCATTCCCCCCACCCCCCCCTCCAAAATACAATTCATTGGTCCAGGAGAGAGAAAGCAAAAATTAGTAATATTGGGCATGTCTTTTGAACTTTAGGATTTACACAGTGGAACGACGCTGCGTGCAGGAAACGGAACGCCTACATCTGCAAGCACGAACTCTGAAGCTTATTGCGCTCGATGATTCCTGGTGGGACACTGGACTGGTGGACATCTCTCCCTCTCATAACATTACCCCCTCCTCTGTTCTTCTAACCAGATGTTCAGCTGTCATCTGTCCTCTTCAAAATACCATTCCTGGGGAGTTTCTGCCCTGCCATCTTGTACTGTTTTGTGTGTCTACACTACCGGGTATTGTTAATAAACACTTTCTAATGCATTTAGTTGCTGGTATGTTGACCCTCATTTCACTCATTGGTTTCTGGCAATGACTAGCTGCAGATGAAATGGCATCTCCATGGCGGAGACTGTGGCTCACCATACACAAAATATATCATTTAACATGATATGCCACAGTACCTTTGGTCACCAGTAATTTGAAGACGCAGATTTCCCCATAAACTCTGATCACTGCACAAACAGAAGATGTGAGGCCTATTTGTCTCTGATACATGGCTCATTCTATCTCCCCTTCAGGCCCACTCCATTTCTCTCTCTCTCTCTCTCTCTCTCTCTCTCTCTCTCTCTCTCTCTCTCTCTCATGTGATTTTGAGGGCCTCTACTAAGGCATTTATTGGGCAATTGCCCAAGTTCATTCATTGAATAAGGGGGAAGTTCAGATCAATGGAAGTGGTGACTTCAGTTTCAGGGAGGTTATCAGTCCATTCTGGCTTTTAAGATGCGCTTTTCCAATGGGTGAAGGAGTGTGTGCGGTGTATGACTCATGTATGAGACCATGTTCCTTTGTTTGAAGAACTCGGATGTGAAACTCAATGCTTAAGCAGCCTTCACAATTGCGCTCCAACTTCCTGCCTCTAACAAGACTCCTGCCCTGGCTGCAACATCATCTAGCCATGGACTTTAAGAACATCATCTAACCAAGGACTTTAAAAGTAACCTCCTGGTAAAGCACATTTTTACCATGTCTGAACCTCTGGGACCTGCTATGAAGAAGAGGAGTGATTTACACTCAAAAGCTTGCAGTGTTCTTGGTTTTTTGTTTTTATTAGTGGCCTATAAAGATATCACCTGTCACCTATTTTTGCAATTGGCTTTTCCAAGAGTTACCTAGATGCTGGATCTGTTTTGATTAAGAATGGGGTTCAGCACCCTGGACAGCTCATGGAAACAGCCAATTATACTCTGAAGCAGATTCACAACTGACCGGCCATGGAAGTCACCAGCCACCACTGCTCCAGACAATAATATCCTCCACTAGTAACCTCTCCATCCATTCTCACCAGTCCTCCCAGCATGTCTTCCAACAAATACATGGGCCTGACATTCTCAGAACACAATGAAGCAAAGTTAAGGACACCACAAAAGAGAAGGAAGAGATCCATTGAGTCTTTGATGGATACAACCAGGATCTCCACCACCACCATCCTCTTTCACCACTGTTCTTTGCCAGCAGTGCCTTCCCTTCCCTCTTGATCTCTCTCTGTCTTTATCACCCACTGCTGTTGAATAATCAGTCATTCCAAACCACTCTTCTCCATCATGAAGAAACAGCTAGGGCAGAATGCTCTTCAGTGTTCCTGTGCGGGTAATATGAGACTATTAAAAAAAATCAGGACTGCAGTATATGAACCATGAAATGGTGCGGGGGCACTATATTCACAGTTCATTCACGTTAAGCTTTCTGTCTTTTCTCTGCTTTAGGTTTGGTAACTTGGGAATTCTAAATCTCCAGAGCAATTTAACACTAGACCAGATAGATTCCTATTTAACACAGATACACAAGAATTATCCTGAACATTCTATTCACAGATATAGCCAAGAAACCATGACTTGATGACCAACATCCTATTAAGAATGAAAGTCACATATAAGGGCAATCATAACATTTTCCCCCACGAGACAGGGACATTGTTCTGTGTCAAAATGTGGAAACAATGTGAGAACAGGCACCCAAAGGGGACAATTCCAGAATGTTGTGGGGATCGAGACATATGTATGATCTGTAGTTGCTAGCAGGATGTTGACCATATCAATAATCTACTTGGTGTCCAAACCTCTGTCACAACTTCAGTGAAAGAAACATGGCATGGCCTGTTCTCCAACTGAGGAAACAATTGGCCTTATCCTCTTCAATATGTATATTTTATTTTTATGTTATTTTATTTATTTTTACAATTTATATGGCGCCCACTACCCAAAAGTCTCTGGGGGGCTTACAATCAAAAGAATTAAAACAGTTACAACATAAAATAGCAATAAATAATTAAAACAATAATTTAAAAAAACTTACACTAAACCTTACACTTCCAGCTCTGGAAATGATGACGGCAATATAGACAGGATCAACTTCATGTGGACAATGATTCTCAATGTTGTAGATGTTTAATTATCTTAGTCTTCCCCTCCCAACCACTCAAAAACTGTGAACTGCGAAAGACAATCTAGACTTACCAGTCACCACCATCTGCTTCCAGGGATGCTTCCAGATTTGAGGGATGAGGCATATGTTGGAAATTTGAAATAAGAGGGGGGAATTGGGCCTCATGAGTTAGGAAGGGAGCAATTTGAGCGAGCAAAATGTCTTGGCGTGGCTCCGAACTGAAGTTCAATGAAAACTCAAATAATGTTCAGTCCTACACCTAACATAGCCTCTGTCAACATTTCAGTCTCATGACTCACTCCACCTTTCCTCATATGAAAATAGAAAGTCTGAAGAAGGACCATAAATTGAGTCATGGGCTACTGGACATCTTTTCTTATTAGATCAAAACGTTTTACTACTCTTCCACAGAGTTTCTTCAGTCAAAGGAAGGTTGGTAGGAGACCTCCAATTTATATTCCACCATGGCTTCACTCTGCCTTTGTATGAAGAAGGAAAATCCACACTGCTCGTGAGGACTCTTCCAATGGGTTGGGACCCTGAAAAATCTACATGGTTACTAAATCCTTGGTGGGCATCATCACTACCTTTAGATAAGTTCAGTTAAAAGCCATGGCCTCTTTTCTCGTGTTTCATGACAATACAAGGAGACCAGACATGAAGTGAAAGAGTTCAAGTTGATGAAATAAGCTAAATCTCCTTGAGGCTGAGCTGTCAAAAGGCGATTATAGGCAAATGCTTCTTTTCACGTAACCTTTGAGGACATAAAGAGATTGACAAGCCTCAGGGGACTCCTTTGACATTTCTGCAATGTTTTCAGAAGTGACTACTCAGGACTTGAGATGGTCTGAGAGATTTCCACCAAGACTGAAGAGCTGAGTGATCTTGCTTGTGTCTGTATCTCCTTGGTCACACCAAAGAGTAGGAATTCTGCTGCTGTTGTATCGTTACAGTCGTGACCGACTCTTTGTGACCATCCATGGAGATTTTCTTGGCAGAAATACTGGAGCGGCTTCCCAGTTCCTACTCCAGGCGCCTACAGCACCTGGTATTCCCTGGTGGTTGCCCATCCAAGTACTAGCCAGGCCTGACCCTGCTTAGCTTCTGAAATCAGGTGAAATTGGATGTGCTCAGGGCATCTAGCCATCTGCAAATACTGGAAAGGAAACAGCTGAATCATCACAAAGGGTGCCCAATCAGAAACTATTTGATCTGTACTTTAAAGTGAACTTCCCTAAGTTCACACTTCTGGACTAATACACTCACTAGGAGTCAGTTACTATGAAATATTTTCAGTTTTCCAAACTTTGTAATTGGCTTCTGCAGTTTTAGAAATTGCATACAAGTTAAATAAGTGAACCAACATTTAGAGAAGAAGATCAAGAGAGATACCCACACCTGCTGAGAATGCAATCAGAAGCTCAAAGGATTTCCACAAAGGAGAGGATCAGAAACCACAGTTGACTAACATCAATAGCTATTGGTCCCACTAGTCTTGAGAGTGGTGAGTTCCAGGGACTCGGAATGATGAAGGTACAGGAGAATCTTTTCATTCCTATAAATTAAAATTTTCCAAGTTACATAAGCACAAATTTACACCTATAGGATTTTTCCATTTGAAAGGGAAGCCACAGTGAAAGACAAATTGACAGATTTGTGATGTACTCCTAGTGTACTGGCATGACACTTCCCCCATATCATCATCATCATCATCATCATCATCATCATCATCATCATCATCAT
>JAHTLZ010000127.1:1323618-1343636 GCA_023846285.1 Phrynocephalus versicolor | reverse complement strand
ATCATCATCATCATCATCATCATCATCATCATCATCATCATCATCATCATCATCATCATCATCATCATCATCATCATCTTGTCTGCAGTGTGATAATTTGATAATAATAATAATGGACTACATCTAATTCTGGTGCCCCCAGGGAGAAGCAGTGGGACGGAATGCCTTGTTATTGTCTCAAGTTCTTCCGCATTGGACTTAACTTGGATTTTCCCCTCTGTGGGTATCACAAGGATGAGAGGACAGGTCTTAGATTGATAGTGGAGCCTACAACATCTTCAAAGATTTATCCGAGAGATATGGCTCTGCCTCCAGGTGGTTGTCATGTGAAAACTAATAGGTGACAATAGAAGGAAGAGAGAAGGGAAAAGATGAGGTGGCCACACCAAAGAAGTTAATGTTGGGCCACTCTTAGGAGATAGACGTCAAGAGAACCAGGAAATCAACCACCATTTCCCTGCCACTGAATAGATCTACATTTTCCCCAAATCCCTCTCAGGGATGTAGAGTGAACAGACTAGTTTTCTCAGTACCTCTTTCCACACTCAAATAAAGGTCAGCACACGACCCTTTCTTAAAGTTAGATGTCCAGCAACAGGAGCTGCTTTCTAAGAGCAGGGGATGATGTAAAAGTTGAAGTTGCCTGACCAGGATATCCTTGAGCCATTTAGCCCACTTTGGTCTTGCACCACATGTCTGGCCAAGGAGTATAAAGGAGCTGCCTAGCAAAGGGAAAGACTACTTCAGCTCCACCGTCCACCACTTCTATCCACTCTAGAGGAGAGCATCAGAAGGTGAGTGCTTGATGGGACAGCCGTACATTCTGCTCAGAGAATTCTTCCATGTTCTATGGAGGGTACAGTCTCCAAGGGCTTGAGGGTGAAGAGTATCAATTATGTAGTGTGCCTAATATGCAAAAATATATTTTAGAATATGTCTGCAATAGAGATGGGCATGAAACGAACAATTTTTCGTTTCCGTTTTCATTTTTTTGTTTTGTTACGTAATGAAATGACAAACGAATTTTGTCTCTAAAATGAAACAAAACGAACAGAAACACCAGAAATTTTGTCGTGCGTTTCGTTTCCGTTACTGCAATATTAGTGAATTGCTTATAATCCTAAAAAAAATCACAAAAACTTGAAATAAATGGTAACGAAATGGTAACGAAACAAACGAAAACGAAAACAATTTTTTTGCAAAAATTCACAAAAAACAGAAACGAACCGAAACAGACCCTACAAACGACAAACAACAAACAACAAACAACAAACGAAATGCCATTTTTTTGATTCGTGCCCATCTCTAGTCTGTAATTCTCTGACTGTAGTTTTACTATTTTTTCCTATGGCCACATATTTTTACCTTTTTGAATAGGTGTTTTGTGGAATGTGAAATAAAAATTAAGTGCCTATACATGAGGATCAGCTTGACTGATCCACATTTCTCCTCAGAGGTAGCAGGGTAAGGAGACATCACGACGGAAGAGCGTAGTGCTCCACCATGTGTGATAGCTAACGTATCCTTATGTTCAGAAGAGGGATGAAGCCCTTATACAAAGATACCCCGATCAACCTTTTCATATTTTAAAGTGCTAAGATAGTTCTCTGTTCCACACAAGCCACATCACTTTTGCTTGTGTGAAAGGGAAGACAGTGGTCCTGCAGAGTTCACATGTCCTCATGCTGACTCACAGTGGAGGATAAGTGGCCTGAGGAAGAAGAACCAGGACTGTAACCTGGGCAGTGCACATTTCTTAAATTATTCCTCTCCAACCTAGTACTCCTTAGAATCATAGAATCATAGAGTTGGAAGAGACCTCAAGGGCCATCTAGCCCAACCCCCTGCCATGCAGGAACCCCCATCACAGCACTCCTGACAGATGGCCATCCAGCCTCTGCTTAAAAACCCCCAAAGAAAGAGACTCCACCACCCTTTGTGGCAGCATATTCCACTGCCAAACAGCTCTAACTGTCATGAAGTTCTTCCTAATGTTCAAATGGAATCTCTTTTCCTGTAGTTTGAAACCATTGCCCCGCGTCCTAGTCTTTGAAGCCATGGCAAACAAACCTGTTCCCTCTTAATATGACATCCTTTTAAATATTTAAACATAGCTATCATATCCCCCCCTCAGCCTTCTTTTTGAAAGGCTAAACTTTCCCAGTTCCCTAAGCCGTTCCTCATAAGACATTTCTTCTAGACATTCAACCATCCTGGTCGCCCTCCTCTGCACCCGCTCGAGGTTGTCAACATCCTTTTTAAATTGAGGCGCACAGAACTGGACACAGTACTCCAGGTGGGGTCTGACCAGAGCAGAATGGAGTGGTACTTCTGTTGATGCAACCAAGAATCACATTGGCTTTCCTGGCTGCCGCATCACACTGCTGACTCATGTTCCTTGTTTTTCCCTTCATTTCCATTCTTTGAATTCTCCAGAAAAACTGGGAAAAGAAGTAGCATAACTACTTCAAAACTGCCATTTGTTCTTCTTTTGATCTTCCCCGTTCATTGGCATTCAAATATTGAAACAAAAATATAGAACGACGATTTTAAGGAGCCAGCAAGGAAATTATATTTTCTTCAGTTCTAGACCACCTCAAATGAATGGCAATCAAGGAATGTATCTCTTGAATTAACTACATATGTCCCTCTTCAAAGGTCCACCAGAAGATGGGATACTTCACGAGTTTTGCCCTTTGCCTTGTTGGAATCATCTTCTCTAGTCCTTTCCTGGGAGGTGAGTCTTTTATACAACAGCCCTACGACCCATGAGCAAATGGACCCCAGTCTCTCTTTCTCTTTTCTCACCCTTTTTCTTCCTTCTCCACAGTGGAGGCCGACACCTGCGCCAGGGAGTGGCTTCAGAACCAGGGCAACTGCTACGCCTATTTCGATCATCAGCTCTCATGGCAAGAGGCTGAGGTAAGAACCTTTTCTCAGCATCCGCGCTTGGATGAAATGTGTGATGGAGAGTTCCTCTGTATACTCGAAAGAGACGACAATTAAAAAAAATGATGCGAATGCCTCAGAGATCACAAGAGTGACAGAACATGAGCTGAAATGCATTGGAAATTATTATTATTATTTTTTTAAAAATCCCTCATGCTCAAATTTATTTGTCAACATTCAGTTGGGTAATTCCTTCCTCTCATTCTTTGAAATAAAAATGTATCACTATTATAAAAGGTATTAGTATTTTATTGAAAAGATATTAAAAGGTTTTGATTTTAAATGTATTTTAAGATTAGAAGATCTAATTCCATTTTAATATTTGGATTGATTGTTGTCAGAGAGCACAGTTTTGAAACATGCAAAATTCTGGACATTGGAAGCCTGTTTGAAACATTAACATACAGTGGTACCTCGGATAATGAATTTAATTTGTTCTCCGAGGCGATTTGTTATCCGAAAAAAAAATCATTATCCAAAACACAGTTTCCAATAGGAATGAATGGGAAACCAATTAATCCATTCAAGAGCCTAGGAAAATGACACAGACACCTGGCTTTTTGCTCAAAACTCTTTATCAAGTACCTATTAAAGGTACAGATGTGATGCAGCCCGGGATAACTCTTTTTTACCGATGCATGCTGGAAATTCATTATCCGAGGCAGCCTATAGGAAAATTAATTATCCTAGGCAGGCCACAGGGAAAATTCGTTATCCAAGGCAGCCCTATACCTGGAAATTGTGATTCGTTATCTGAAAAATTCGTTATCAGGAGCATTCGTTATCCGAGGTATTACTGTACCACCCATCAGCAAGACACAAATTTAGAAAAGTTCCAGCTCTGCACCAACTCTATTATCTGGATAAGAAAATTCCAACATTCCTCCTGTTTTCCTCTTCTCCATTTTCAGATTGAGTGCCAGAGCTACGGACGAGGAGCCCACCTGGCCTCTGTCCTCACAAAGGCAGAGACCCTCCTGGTGGCTGAACACATCTCCACTTACCAGCAGCAACCAAGCAATGTCTGGATTGGGCTCCACGATGTCCGTCAGGTCAGCCTCTTTCACTTCCTCTACCAGAAGTAATCATCTCTGAACTCAACTAAACTTTGCTGTTAAAGAAAGCTTAGACCTGGCCATCACTCAGTCGTCCCTCAGGCTCTGCTGAGCTGTTATGAACCCATGCATATTCCTCACATGCACTAGTCCCGTTCACCTCTGTCTCCAGTTTCATCACCTTCCTGTATATGGAGAGTGATGGGCCAGAAGAGGAAACTCCACTGTCCCTTGATGGGCTTCCATGTGAGTCAACAAGAGTCTGGAGCATCCAGGTCTAAACTCATAGGAGAAGCATCCACAGAAGGTGGAAAATGAGAAGACGGACAATGAAACTGAAGATCCCATCAGATACACCCTCACTTTCCACAAGTCAACCATTCCTTGTCTGCCACAATCTGCCAAAAAGTCCCCACTCACAAATCTCTCTGGTTAGTCTTTCCCTTAATAAGACCATTTATTGTCTCTCACTTCCACAGACCAGGAAGTGGAGGTGGGCTGATGAGTCCACCTACAACTACAAGGCCTGGATGATCGGTCAGCCAGACAACTACCGTCAGGACGAGCACTGTGTGGAACTACGGTTTTCTACAGGTAAGCAGCCTCAGGGACTGCAAAAAGGTAGTATCTCAGGGGCAGGTGCTTCTCCATGACCTCCTAACTGCAGTCATCAAATTCACTACCATTTCTCTTTTTTATATATTATTTCCATTCCAATTTTCCTTTAGAAAAGGCAGAGGTTGGATGACCATCCACCAGGGTTGCTTCAGCAGTGGACTTCCAGTTTATGCTGGGATATCTCCTTGAAGACCCCCTGGGATCCCTTCTGATCCTAACAAGAAACAATTGTGTGTTGTCTATTCTGACATGGCACCCCTTTTCAGAGTTTCCTAGGTAGAGAGTATTCAGATGTGATTTCCCATTTGCTTTTCTGGGGGGGGGGGGTGTTCTGCTTATATACCGCCCCATACCACTTCAAGTAGTCTCTGGACAGTTTTAATTACAGTAATGCAGGCTACACATTGCGCCCCCTCCCCAGCAAGCTGGGTACTCGTTTTACCAACCTCGGAAGGATGGAAGGCTGAGTCAACCATGAGCCTGCTAGGTCGTGAGCACAGTTTTACCTGCGGTACAGGCATTTAACCACTGCACCATGGGGAACCCTGGGAATCTGTAACTTCCCCAAACCCACACGTCCTGGGGGCATTCTGGGGAAATCCTGTGACTTTGAAGCTTTGCCCAAATCCTCATAAACTGGCTCCACTCAAAAGAAGAACAGTGAAAATCAAACTCTCAGCCTCTAGCTCTGCAGTCACATACCTAAACCACTGATGGATGGGTGGGTGGGTGGGTTGGTTGGATGGATGGATGGATGGATGGATGGATGGATGGATGGATGGATGGATGTGTTGGTTGGTTGGTTGGATTGTCTTTCATTCAAGCTCATATTTTTTCTTTCCCATATGAGAATTCCATACTCCTAAATGTGGGGAAATTCTTCTAGTCTTTTTCAAAATGACCTCTCTGAAGAGCAATAAATCTAGATTAATTCTCCACCTTCACTCTCCCCCATAATTCCTTACTGCTTTCATTCACACCCACCCTCTAACCCAGTATTGGCGAACCTATGGCACAGGTGCTGAAGGTGACACTCGGAGCCCTTTCTGTGGGCACCCAACATCGCCCCTTTCACAGCCACCTGTATTCAGGTCAAATTGCTGCATTGGTACTTTGCAAAAAAATTAGTGGGTTATGAATTGCAGTTTGAGTACTTGGTCTCTAAAGGGTTCGCCATCACTGCTCTAACCACACTTTCTTGGTCCAGGAGAGGGAAGCGAAGAAACAGTAATATCATGCAGTAATATCTTTTGTACATTAGGGTTTACACAGTGGAATGACGCTGCGTGCAGGAAACGGAATGCCTACATCTGCAAGCATGAACTCTGAAGAAGCTTATTGCGCTCGATGATTCCTGGTGGGATACTGGACTGGTGGACATCTCTTCCTCTTATAACATTACCCCCTTCTCCATTGTGCAAACCAGAAAATCCGCTGTCATCCATCTTCTTCAAAATACCATTTCTGAGAAGTTGCTGCTCTGACCTCTTCCTTCTCTTGTACTTGGTTTTTTTTTGTGTCTGAACTACAGGGTAATGTTAATAAACACTTTCCGATGCATTTATCTCCTGGTATTGTGATCCTCATTTCACTCATTACTTTCTGGGAATGACCAGCTGCTAATGAAAAAGTTAAAGCCTTATTCAGCCCATTCTTCAGGGAGTCAGAAGAGGGTGTTTCAACTGGAGCAGCTTCACCCAGCTTTGCCTAGGAAGCTATGGCTTCTCACTTCCCTCAGTTTCGCTCAAAGGGTTTCCATATAGGAGAGGAACAGTAACCAGAGTTGCCTAATATCTTTTTTTTTAAAGAATACAATGCTTTAGTACCAGGTGGAGAGCCTTTATTAATCATCAACAGTTGCTGGTCCCAAACCTGGCAGTGGTGAATTTAAAAGAAGCTGAACAATGAAGTGCAAGAGACATGAGGATCTTTTCATTATTTTAAGTTAAATATTTCCAGGGCTTAATCCAACTTACACAGAAATAAATTCATACCAACAGGATTATGCCCATTGAATGGGAACCCACAGTGAAAGACAGATTGATGGATTTGTGATGTGCAGGCCAGACCTGGTGTACTGGCATGACACTTCCATAAAATAATATTGTCTCAGGTTCTTCCACCTTAGACTTACGTTGGATTTTCCCCTCTGTGGGCATCATGAGGTTGAGAGGACAAGTCTTGGATTAATAGTGGAGTTTACAACATCTTCAAAGATTTAGCAGAGAGATATGGCTATACCTGCAGGTGGTTGTCATGTGAAATCTAATAGGAAACAACAGAAGGAAGAGGGAAAGGAAAAGATGAGGTGGCCACACCAAAGAAGTTAATGTTGGGCCACTCTCAGGAGATAGACGTCAAGAGAATCAGGAAATCAACCGCCCTTTCCCTGCCACTGAATGGATCTACATTTTCCCTACCTCCCTTTGAGGGATGTAGAGTGAACAGGCTGGTTTTCTCAGTACCTCTTTCCCCATTTCTCAGTACCTCTTTCCCCACTCTTTGGTGTGGAAGGAGCTACAGATGCAGCCATTAGAGCTACTGAATACTTATAAGAATGTTAGACAAGTTCAGGTCTTGTGTGGTGGTGTGTGAAACCCTTCAGGAGATGTCAAAGGAGTCCCCTGAGGCTGACAGAGTTCTGTATGTCCCCAGAGGGTGAGTGAAAAGAGGCGGAAGGAAGGACATTTCAGTTCTTACTCATTCTTAATTAGGAAACCTAAAGATTTCTCAGGGCCCCCAACTCCTGTGCAGGAGGCTTCTGTGCAGTTCTCCGGGCAAACAGAGTAGAAGGGCAATGCACGCCATGATTTAGCAAGGTGATGAGACAGACAATGGGGACTGTCCCTGAGGAAACTCAAACCAGGGGAAGAGCGTGTTATTTCCTGACTTTGTCAGGAGAGCCCAGGGCAACCACAGAATGCAGAGCTATGAAAAGACAACAGACATGTCCAATGTCAGACCCAGGGGCCAAATGTGGCTCGTTTTCAAATTTTGAGCGGCCCGTGGCCTCTTCTCCCCACTGGCTCAGCCTGTCACGCATCCCCGCCAGCTCCCCACCCCCACCCCATATTGGATGAAGATGTCAGTTTGCAGTCTTTTGGTTTGCCCGCCCTCCCTGCCTCTGTCCATCCCCTGGCCACCTGCCCAGCCTACCCCCCCCCCCGGCTCCATTGTTGCAGCATCCTCCCTGCCTCCTTGCATGTTATAGAGAGATGTCCGAAGTCTGGCCTGGGGGCCAAATGCAGCTGAATTGTTGCCCCCCACCACACACACACACATTTTCACCTCACCAAATCTGGCCCTCCTTGCAAAAAGTTTGGAAACCCCTGACCTACCTGGTCTGGCCATAGCCTGGGGTACGCAACGTGCGGGCGATCTGGCCAGATTGGGTAGCTCTTCATTTCATGTGACCTCCCAGTGTCCCTGAGGCCCTTCGTGGCTGCCACGGTTTTTGTTTTTGTTTTGTTTTGAAGTTTTATCCAAGGGCACGATGGGGAAATATGGGCCATGTTTTGAGGGCCAATCATATCTCTGGGTTACCTCTCTGTCAGGAGGATCTACCACCAGGTCTTAACTGGCCCTCTAAGGGACCCTCTCTAGGTAATCAAATCTAGCCCTTGTCAAGGGCATTCAGTCAGAACGAGAAATCCAACTCCCATCTTTCAGCCAAAACACTGAGCTACCCAGTAATTCTTAAATGCACATCTGCATTCCGTTTATCAAAGATATGCTCTTGCCAGAAATAAGCGCAGCTAGAACTGGTGTACTTGGCACAGATCAACACCGTGAACTCTGTTTGTATAATTATTTTACTTACCTTCAGCAGGTCGAAAACGCAGCAGCCCGATTGCTGACTGGGGCTGGTTGCCAGGGATCACATAAACGCCCCAGCGTTTCTGGGCACAATTCAAAGTGCTAGTTTTAACCTGTAAAGCCCAAATGTCCTGCATCCGAACTACATCAAAAGACTGTATTTCCCAGTATGAGCCAGCTCAGGTGCTAAAATCATCAGGAGAGGCCTTTCCATCCTGCCGGTACATCTGATGAGAACAGAGGAGAGCTTCTTCTTGGTGGCTGCTCTTAGTCATTGGAACTCCCTCCCACAAGAGGGCAGACTGGCACCATCTTTGCTGTCCTTCCACAAGTAAACAGGGTCCTTTCTCTTCAGACAAGCTTTCCCCGAATGACTGATGACCTATGTGATTTTTTTTAAAGACCATTTGTTATACATTACTGCTTGGACTGAATTTGTTGCACTGCTTGCATTATTCCACTTTTCATTTTCTATGAAAATGGCATGTTTTCATAGTGGCATGTTTTTCTTTATATTTACCTGCCTGTTCTTGCTTTAATATTGCCCTTTTAATGATGTCAGATTTCTCTTTGCACTCATCGTCTTTAACGTGGAACATTGTCTTTAATGTTTCTCGCCAAATGTTGTAAACTCACTGTCTCCAGTTTTGTAGATTGTCCTATGATGCCGTTCAGTATTGTCCTTCAGTGCCTCGGGGGTCCTTTGCAAGGAGAAAGGTGCAATGAAAACATTTTAAATAAAATTAAATAAGATTAAATAAATACCTGTGGGCATCTGCCTGGCAAAACTCACCACTAGGCTACTAAAGGATGGGTCTTCCTTTTTTTTTTCCTTGCTCCCTTCCAGGCATGTCAACCCCCCCCCCCTCCCCATATAAATTGGAGGAAATACGACCACAGGATCCAAGGCACACTTGATCACACTTCATTTAATGCTGCTAACTCTGTAAGAATTATATTCAGGAGCCCAGCCAATGAAACTTCACCAGTGGCAGGGGGTTGGACTGGATGGCCCTTGAGGTCTCTTCCAACTCTATGACTCTTATGATTCTATGATTCATCTCTATACATAAGAAAAATGATGCTAGACCAACACTGACATCATCCAAAGTCCACAGGTGATGATAATCACAGTCATTTTCCAACTTGCCTTGGAAAACAGGAAGCTGCTTCCATCAATCCAATATATTGGCTCATACAGGCAGGTATTTTCATCCCTAAGTGGCAACAACTTTTTGTGTTTCATTTTTTTTTACAATGGAAAGAAACTCATAACCTCTATGCAAAACATGTGCCCTAGCACACACCAAAATGCCCTCCCAGTAATTCTTGTAGAAACGTCAGGGCTACATTTTCCACATGGGAGAGCAAATGATTATCCTCAACCCTTCCCCAACCCTTCAGGGTTCTAGTCCTCATGGTGGCAAAAATGTTTTCAAAGCTATGCGCCTGGCTTAGAAACACCTCTGGAATTTCCTGTCGGGCTGGCTTCCTGGTTTCTCAACAATTAAGCATTTTCTGACTGCACTGTTAGCGTCCTCGCAGGTAGCTGTTGTTTTTAAAATCAGGAATGGTGTCGGAAGAAGCAAGAGCACCAGTTTGAATACAAAAGGTAAGCCTTTGGAGCCAGACGGATTTATAAAGGTAGGTTGCAACATACAGTACTGTTTCTTGTACTCTAGGTGTAGGACCAAGATGTAATGACAACCAAAGCTGGGATGGGTAGATTTTTCCTAATTTTGCCGGCAAAGAAGGTGAGATTAATTTTGTCATCTACAATGGTACCTTGTATAAAGGAATTAATTCGTTCCAAATGAAATTATGTTAAGCAAATTTTCCTTTATACAAATTCCCATAGGAATGCGTTGAAAACAGAGTAATCCCATTTTTATGTTGTACGTATTCTCCCCATAGGCGATT
This sequence comes from Phrynocephalus versicolor, assembly GCA_023846285.1. NCBI lineage: Eukaryota > Metazoa > Chordata > Lepidosauria > Squamata > Agamidae > Phrynocephalus > Phrynocephalus versicolor. The sequence continues at coordinate 1,333,278 of JAHTLZ010000127.1, read as the reverse complement.
ATGTTAAGCAAATTTCCCCTATCTCTGGATTGTTTTATGTTGTACAAATTTTATGTTATACAAGCTGTTTGTTATACAAGGGTCCACTGTACTCTGTTTTTTTAAGGTTAAGCCTACTCATCCCAAAGTAGAGGAAACCTACTGAATTCTCCACTTAACCATGGATGTTGGATCAAACGGCTGGCAAAACAGCCAATGCTGGGTTTGCAACAACATCACGGAAGTGGAGCTTGCATTAGTTACAACTAAGCTCATGCTGATTTCAACAGGTCTGCTCCTCCAAAGATGCTTACATTGGAAACCCAGTCTGATGATTCTAAGATACTAGTTCCCATACTTAGGTCTCCAGGTATTCTTGGACTTTCACCATGCGCTGTGCTGACCTGCAGTCCAAGAACATCTGGGGAGTGGGGACCCAAAGCTAGGACTGACAAGAAGCAACTTGAGGAATCAACAGCTGGTGATAAAACAGGGGAAACAACACCAGACCCTTTTGTACTTTTGGACTAACTAGACACTAAGTATTCCCTATTTGGGAAATTGGGCGGTCTATACATACATACATACATACATACATACATACATACATACATACATACATACATACATACATACATACATACATACATACATACATACCCCAGCTGCTGGGCTCTCAGTTGCCAACAGGCTATAAACATTGTGTTATTTTTTTTCTTTGAATGAAAAGCAGCAAGTTTGGAAAGCTAGAACTGAAGCTAGGAAAAGGCATGCCCCTGATTGTTGTAAACCAGGAATCTGGTACTCTGTGTAAATAGAATGCATCGGCTTTAAGTGATGTAAGAGGGTGTGAACCTCAGAAAGCCTGTACAGTGTTAGCGCATCAAAGTCAACCTGCCCTGGGTCAGAGCATGAGATGTAAAGGCAGAACTGGAAGATTGCTTGTTCCTTCTTATGTTGTCCTAAGGGGTCACCAGGGGAGTTTTCCTTCAAAATAGCCTTGGTTTCTGGTTGGACTGGGATCTCTATATAAAATTGGCCTGGGGCTGTGTAGAAGCAGTTGAGATCTCCAACAAAAGGCTCTCTGCCTGAAGGCTCAGGTAAGCCAAAGATTTCAACAGGCTTCACACAGGAAGGTGGCACTGTGGTTCACAGCCAGCAAGAAGTCAGCCATAGCCACTCCTGCCTCCTCTAGGAATTAGAAAACTTCTGAAGTGATGACACTTAACGTACTGCTTATAGTACAGTCAGCATTTGGCCACTCTCAGCCCATTGGCGTAACTAGGGAGGGGCGAAAGAGTGCATTTGCCCCTGGGCACACAGCAATCTGGGGCATCTGGAGGGGGAGGGGGAGGAGGAAGCCATGTGCTATCCTGCCAACAGTCCTCCTTTCACCCCGCTAAGCCTTGGCGGTCCTTAGCCCAGGGAAAAGAGGAGAGGGAAGCGTGCGACGGAGGTGCTGCTTGGGAAAACAAATCCCATTGCCTGCTTCCCTCTCCTCCTTTCCCCAGGCTAACGATTGCCAATCTTTAGCCAGGGGAAAGGAGGAGGGGGAAGCATGCTACGAAGGTAATGCTTAAAAAAAATTGCCTGCTTGGTGCTATCCGCACCAAGGTAAGAGGGCCTGAGAAAGAGAGACCCTTGCATACGAGGACAACTAGATATAAAGATAGTTTCTTTCCAAGTGCTATCAAACTGTTGAATAATTAATTTTTACTATTTTTCTTCCTTTTTAAATAATAGGTTATATTGTATTGTTGTACTGTGCTTTTATTGCTGAATATATGATTCTTATATTTCCTTCTTATATATGGAGAGCATTTTTTACCAAAATAAATTCTGGGTGTGTCCAACCACACTTGGCCAATAAAAGGATTCCCCCTCCCCCGCTGTTCCCCCAGGATCAGGCACCCCTTGCTCAGTGGGGGCGCAAAAAATGACTTTGACCCCAGGCGCGCCAAACCCTAGCTACGCCTCTGTCCCAGCCTACCTTGCCAAGCTCATTCCAAGGAATCCATTTGAATCCCTCCCAAAATTGGCCAGCTTCTTTGCCAGGATCTCAGTGGGTAGGGTAGACCTGAGGGAGAAGAGGGTGAGAGAGAGAGAAAGAGAGAGGGAGCAAAGATAGAACAGAAAAGACCGAAAGAGGGAAAAGGATGTCAGAAAGAAAGAGAAGGAAAATATCAGAAATAGAGGGGGAAAGGTGGAGAGCCAAGGATGAGAAGAGACGGCAGAAACAGAAAAGAGGTGCCAGAGAGAAGACTGATGAAGAGCTGGTGTTAGAACTGGTTGGGTCAACCACCACCGGCTTTGAATGTATCCTCAGCTCAGATCTGGTCCTCAACATATTAAGGGATACTCTGTTTCTCTAATCAGATTTTTAAATATTCTTGTGCACCATCTTGAGCATTTTAAAAGTAGATAAAACTGTAATATTCTGGAAAAAATTGCAAGGCTGATTGACGGAGGAGACCTGAGTTCAAATCGCCCCCCTGACCCTGAAACTCACTGGGTGACCTTGAACAACTTTCAGTCTCTCAGCATGACTGATCTCACAAGGCCCACTGGAGGAAAAGCAAGAGATAAAGGCAACCAAGTCACAACAACAACAGGAGCAACAACAACGTATAAAATAAATAAATCATATATTAGCGTCCCATAAAGTTTTGAAACATGTCACCACAAGATGATGTGTCCATGATGCAACAGCATCGTATGACAACCTTTTTCATCCGTCACATCCTATTATCTAGTCTTTCTCAATATATAAAATTTTATGAACATTATTATACAAGGAGAGAGAGAGAGCGAAAGAGAGCAAGGAAAAGGCAATGTGATCTCCAAGATCAAACAACTTGAAAGCTCTTGAGAGGAAAATTCCATTTCTTCAGGTTTAGCACAATCCATAGCATCAGATATGTACCACCTGGTGTTTTTTTACTGTTGTCTACAATGTCTCTGCAATATTGGTTGAAGAAGTAGATTTTTTTTCTCCATAAAAGCTTGCAATTCGGTTCTTTAATAAAAAGGTATCAGCCACTCTTACATTTGTGTAATATAAAGAGCTAAACATAAACATTCAAGTATCCCACCCTGACCTGAAACCAAAGCCATTTTGAAGGAAAACAGTTTTTAAAATATATACAGTAAAAAGGTAAAGGTTCCCCACACACATGTGTGCTAGTCATGTCCAAATCTAGGGACGGTGCTCATCTCCATATTCAAGCTGAAGAGCCAGTGTTGTGCAAGTCCATGGCCACATGGCCGGCATGGCTGCAAGGAAACACTGTTTTACCTTCCCGCTTTTTACGGCGGTACCTATTTATCTACTTGCATTGACATGCTTTCGAACTGCTAGGTGGGCAGGAGCTGGGGTTATCCGCGGGAGCTCGCTCTGCTGCGTGGCACCCGGGATTCGAACCACTGAGCTGCCGACTTTGTAGCCAATGGTTTTCGGAAGCCTTTGTCCACCGAATACCACCTTTTTAAAAAAAAAAATCAAGAAAATTGCTTTACAGCTGCATTTTGTCTTTTTATTTTAATCGTCTCTCAGGTTCCAGTTACCTCTCCCCACCCAAATTTGCTTCCACCCTTCCTTTCCTAATTTTGTGGCTGGCCGACAACCAGAGGGAGAGCCATGGCAGACCGAGGCCCACACCTAGGATTAACTGGAGTTCTCTTCCTCCTGATGGTGGCCCAGATGGCCACGGTGGGTGCCGAAAGCTACCAGAAGTTCCTGAGGGAGCACCTCGACTACCCACTGACCCAGGTCCCTGAGAGCCAGCGCTACTGCAACCTCATGATGAAACGCCGAAACCTGGCCACCACCAGGCACTGCAAACACCTCAACACCTTCCTCCACGTGGACACGGCCTCAGTCCAAGCCGTGTGTGGCCAGGGTGGGACTCCGACCACGGGGGACCTCCGGGAAAGTCACGCCAGCTTCCCCCTCACTTTATGTCGGCTTCAGAGAGGCTCCTGGGCCCCAGATTGTAGGTACCAGGGCTCTTCTAGCATTGAAAGAATCGTCATTGCTTGCGAGGACGGTTACCCGGTCCACCTTCAGACGGAGATCCCAGATCACTGAATCATCAAGAACAGGCATCTCCAAACTCTGGCCCTCCTGATGTTTTGGACCACAACTCCCAGAATTCTAAGCCTGCATTGCCAACGACAAAGGACTGTGGGAGTTGTGGTCCAAAACATCTGGAGAGCTGAAGTTTGGAGATGCCTGATCTAGAATCTAGATCAAGACTGAGCAAGAAGGGAGGTATTTTTTTGGTGCTGTTTCTTAGGTTCACAAACACAGTTCACCATCTCTCGCTTCCTTTGTCAACTTGCTAAGGAAATAAAGTGAATGTAATACTACAGCTCTGGCACCCTTTTTCTTGGGGAGACTTGGTAAACTTCCTTGTTGTTCCTCAAAAAGGTTTTGTAATTCTGTCCGGAAAGCAAATGTTGAAAGCTTCCTAGCCATGACTCAACTTCTAGATAAACTCACCTGGATGACTGAGAACCTTCACAGACAAGCTGACAAATCAATCCCCATTTGCAGTCTGTGTCGCTGAAGAAATTACAGCCTTCTAACCAAAACGCTCATGCAGAGAATTGATGGTGAAAGAAACATTATATGAAGGGGTCCTTCTTTGCATCCCAACTGGAGGGAGGGAAAGAGAGAGAGAGAGCAAAATAGGGCTCGTCCGGGATTTGAACCCGGGACCTCTCGCACCCTAAGCGAGAATCATACCCCTAGACCAACGAGCCGCCTGGCAGAAGCAGTTCCTCTGGTATTATTTTTAACTTTAGTGCCACCTAGTGGCGATGTTAATACTTTTTTTTAAAAAAAATCCTTTTATTCCCCACCGCCTCCACCAAAATTCAGTCCAAACGGCTTTCTTTTTAATTTAAAAAAAGGGCAAAAGGGAAATATTAAACCGGACCCTCTCTTACGATGCTTTGCCAAGAAAGAAACAGAAATCAAGAACTCAGGATAAATAACCACCCTGCTTCCTGCTCAGGCTGGGATGGGTTTTCAGGACAGACTTCCTCTGAGCATGCACAAACTGCTTTCATGCCACATCAACCACCGCTTGGTTGGGGAAAGAATTTCGCTCCAGCCTTTCTTTAGCACTCCAGTGGTTCAATGGGTGCACATGGGTGCGTGTCCACACCTATCACGTTCCGGGGGGGGGGGGGGCCTTACCTTCCCTGGTACAAATGGCTCCCGGATACGTGTACTGTACCTGGAATAGAGGAAAGCCCACGATCTGCACGCGCTGAATTCAGCCCAGTTTGCTTCTGGGTTGCCCCGAAAACTCCATATTCTCTGAGAAACACACTTCGTGCTTGCATTTGTCTTTTTTGTTGACCCCGGGTTAATTAGGAGTAAGATTTCGTCCTTAATTGGGGGGGGATTCTAATTAAGTAGTGGGAGGGGGATGGTAAATTCAACAACAAGTGCAGGATATTCTGCTGAACTAGATCCCCGATCTTCTCGATCCCCGACGTTTTCCCCTTTCCAGTACACAAAACGACGAAGAGACTTGTGGCACCTGGCCGACTTACACATTGATATTATAGGGCAGGTTTTAGTGGACACGTCACCAGCCGGCTGAATATACCGAGCAAGGGGGAAATGAATGGAGCACCGGCTCTGTAGGAAGCCCTTATCGCTAATTGGCAACATCCAGACACAATCACCTGCTAATTAACAGTCTTACCGCAGGAGGGAATTACTATGCTATGATTATTATTATTTTACATTTACACAGAGGAAGCATTACTGTTTTGGGAAACATAACAAAGGCTCCAGCGAGATTTGAACTCGCGACCCCTGGTTTACAAGACCAGTGCTCTAACCCCTGAGCTATGAAGCCTTGGCTGGCAGACCACCTTCCAAGCTCCTGATTGGAGGAGCTGCGCCTTCTAAAATCAAGTTCCAAGCAGCACAAGTCCCATTTAATCCCTGCTGGAGATCGTCCCACACCTCTTTGACACGTGTTCCGACATTCGCGGGAGCGCTCCTGGGGGGGGGGGGAAGCTTAGCCTGCAAGGATGGCTCAAAGATGAAAACTTTAAAATAAGAATTTAAAATAAAAAACAGGTAAAAAGTTACAGTATTCCATGAAGGGGAAATTCATAAAAGAAGCTACTGTACAGTAGTAAGAAGGAAGAATAAATTTGCAAAAAGAAAAAGAAAGAAAGAAAGAAAGAAAGAAAAACCCACCCTGCATACAAGATCTCACACCTGTTGCACATCTATGGTGTGCATCGCTATAAATAAAATCTGTGATAAGTGATCAAACTTGCCTGAATAAGGTGCGTTCATGGTACAGGCTACTTCGTTCAATTAAACCTACTTGCGACCTTTTTTATAAGTAAGGAGGAGAAAACCCAAAATTTTAGACAGAGCATTCTGTGATCAAACCATTTGTAGTGGGGTGGGGGGATTGAAAGTTGCCCAATTTCCACAAATCTTCCCGTGTTGATAAACAAATGTTCTAAAAACTGTCTTAAAAGACAAAAGAAAGGGCTCGTCCGGGATTTGAACCCGGGACCTCTCGCACCCAAAGCGAGAATCATACCCCTAGACCAACGAGCCAAGCGACAGTGTAAGTTCTGAAGGATATATCTCAAGTGAAAACAAACATCCGTTTCCCACGTGTGTGTTCTATTCTCTGGACTAATCTACAGCGCCGCTTTCTGGCAAAACATAGAAGTTCTTTTCTGATTATTTCCTAGGGTGGACTTGTCCTCTTTGCTAAAAATTAGGCAGGTTTGTTGTTATGGTTCTTTCTTTTTAATACAGTACTGTAGATCTAAAATCGTTTCTGAGCTGAGCTTGCACACTGGAAATTTAAAATCTAACCTGAGATTACGTGGAAGTCAAAAGTAACAGTACTCTGAAATATTTACTCTCTTCTAAAACCACAACTTGGGTATAAGTCTTCCTTTTAGGGAACAAAACAAGAACATTAATCCTGTCCTACGTAGTGGAAGGTGATAATTTATAGATATAAAGTTATGTTCCAGCAACAAAACAAAGCCCTCAAACTAAAAATAACATTTTGAGCCTCACATACGAAGTTGGCTTCTTAGGGCATCATGTTTCTTTCATTGCAAATAAGGTATAAAAAAAACCAAACCCATTATTGTGTTGCCTTAAAGGGGAAAAATTTCATTTTGAAATTTTACGGATTACAATCCACTCTTCAAACATATGGAGTGAAATATTTAATTACAGCTTTACATCCGTGTGTGTGTGTTATACACATCTATGCATACAACAAAGTTCTGTGTAGTAAATTGCACTAGAGTAGGCTCATTAAAGGAATAGGGGTTTAATCTGCCAAGTTAATTCCTTGATTCTAACAGGACTATTTTATATGCAACTTAAGCAAGGCACACCTTGAGTTTTGATCATTTGATCAATGACGGTTTATCGAGGAATTTTATACACTGTCACTGTGGAAATCACTTTGTAACTGCTGGTGACCTCAAGGAGGAAAAATTATCTTTTTCAAATGTTTCTCAACGCAACTTTTCCCTTTCCTGTTGCCCTTCACGGATGTAGTACTACACATCCCATCCCACCAGCCAACCCAATCAAGGAGCGCCCTGAGTGATAATGATGATAGGAAATCTACTCCGACATTTCTGAAAAGCCCCAGTTGGAAAAACAGCTGCACTGGCTAAAAGAAGAATGCATGTCTACATATCTTTAAGCTGGTGGTAGATAAGCAATTGCCCAGTACAGGTTGAATCCTCTATTCAAAATATTAAAATAAGATGCAGAATTACAAATATAGAAATATTGGCTCTCAGGAGCTTCTCTGCCCTATTGGTTCAACTCAGGATTGTGTGGATGTGGCTTACACACCCAGGATGGAGAAGTAGGGAAGACTTTTGGGGAACATGACTTTTTTTAATTTATTTTTTTAGAGTATTTTTACCCCACCTTTCTCCTTGGAAAAGGAGCCAAGGCGGCTTACAGTGAGGCATAATATACAGTCCAGTACAATTAAGGCATGTTCAAGTATTTGAGAACAAGGAACTGAGGGACATCATAACGCATTAACAGACAACATTACATCAAAGCTACAAGGTTATAAGTATTTAGTCACACTAGGTGTTGTTTTTAGGATCTCTACTCCAGGCATGATACCATAGTCTTTCGAGACTGAAGGATGCCAATGATGAATGAAACACAAAGTCTATGTAAACCTATAGATTCATATAAAAGACACATAATTGGTAGTCCATCATTCAGGGAAAGCTTGCCTGAAGGAAAGGTCTTCGCCTGTTTCCGGAAGGACAACAGAGATGAGGCAGGTGTTTTACCACTGAGCTACAATGGTAAACCCCTTGTAAGATCCACTCTCGACAACAAACAGAAAACAATTCTGTGCTCGGCCCACCTGTTTAGTGATTCTATCTGCCTACCGAAGAGCAGTTGGAGGTGGCATACATGCTCTGGATAAGTAGACTTGCACCCTTGTAGAAGCAAATATAGTTGAGTAGATCTATGTTGCAGAGTTTTGAATTTCTGGCAAAATTCCTTTTGCTGCGCAGTGGACGTACGGTACAGAGACTCACAGAGAAGAAGAGCCCCGTGGCACAGTGGTTAAATGCCTGTACTGCAGGTAAAACTGTGCTCACGACCTGGGGTTCAATCCCAGGTAGAGGCTTGTGGTTGACTCAGCCTTCCATCCTTCCAAGGTCAGTAAAATGAGTACCCAGCTTGCTGGGGGGGGGTTGCAATGTGTAGCCTGCATACTGTAATTAAAACTGTAAACTGCCCAGAGTCTACTTTAAGTGGTACGGGGTGGTATGTAAGCAGAACAACTAGCAGAAGCAGAACGCAAGTTATCGAAAGAGGCCCGTCTATTTCTCATTAACTGGCACTTCAAGTTTCAATAACTAAGAGTTCAGCTGGCACATTTTGTTCGTAAGATGGAGAGCAGGGACAATTTCAGGCGACCATTCAGCTAGCTCACCGTTAGCTCCTCCAAGTTGGCAGGCAAGAGTTCCGGTTTGGGTGGTGAAGAGGAAGCATCCGAAGGAGGAAAGATGAAAACGTCCAAATACTTACGGTTGCGAAAAGTTCAACAGCAAAGAAACAGCATTGCACATCAGCTGAGCATTGAGCACAGTGGAAACCACTCAGCCGAGAGGCAGGTCTCTCTTTGAATTCGGAGATGGGAAGGAATCACTGGTTAGTGCTGGAGAGATTGACAGTCACTCCAGCAGAGAAAGGTCCCTTCCAGGCACACCTCCTACAGGCAGCATGAAAAGCTGCGAATTAAACTCTAACAGTGCATGACCTTTCAGAGCAAACTTTTATGCCTTCTAAATTTTGGCACACTCAGTCAAAGCCCACTGGGCTTGCGGACATGGAAAGTAAGGGGAAGCATCGTCTTACCCCTCTCTTTAGACAGAAGGCAAAATTATTGTGGGCCGGCCCTGAAAATACTCTAGAATCCATTTCCAGCTAAAGATCAGAGCCATCTTAGCTGGAAACGATGTCCCCTTGAAAACTCCTAGACATTTGAGGGAGGCCCTTCACAAAGTACCTTCTTGTGGACCCTCTGCCCTATTGGGGTGGGGGTGGACTCAGGGCCTTTTCACACGACCCCTAAGATCCGCTGGCCACTTAAATTCGGACCAGAGATCTTGGGAGTT
>JAHTLZ010000127.1:1308617-1323608 GCA_023846285.1 Phrynocephalus versicolor | reverse complement strand
ATTATTATTATTATTATTATTATTATTATTATTATTATTATTATTATACCACCACTATTGTTTTTATCTTATTTTTCACATTTGCTGCAGCCCTAACCATTTGGGGGCAGCTCACAGACTAAGCAGGGATGGTCTTCGACCCCTGAAAGTTCAGGGTGTCTCCCTCCTGCGTTGGACGTGAATTGGCCTATAACTCATCTATTGATGGTATGCAATGGGGCTACAATGGCTGTTGACAAACAGTAATCAAGTTTATCGTGGTCTTATGCCACACATCGGCCCGAGTTGACCGCACAGATGGGAGGGAATTGACAACCAGCAGCTGGGGAACGTCCCCAGTTTGAACCCGGGCTTCTTGAATCATCCAAAAACCATCGCCATGGTGACTGTGGCATTCCAGAACTTAAAAACCCCTTTAAAAAGTAACTTCTCACAGCTCTTTGAAGACGCTCGCCAGCTGATGTTCAAGAGAGGGCCTGTGTATACAGGAAATTATCCACTATGAGGCCACAGGATTATTCTCCCCCCCCCTCATTCTTTCCTTCATAACCACTAAATGGGTTGATGCGTTAATTGAGATTTGATGGTCCTTGCTTGTTGTTTGAGCGCAAGGGCTGGCAGAGCTGGAAACGGTAACAGTTCCTCATCCACCTGATGCTCCAGAAGGTCCCAAGAGCCTAAAAAAACCACTGCTGGGCCAGGCTTAACTTCAGCGGAAGCAGGTGGTGAAGTCTCTGGCGGGCCTGTGAAATCTCCACCTGCACATTACGGCCTCCTGCCAGCCTCTCTAATTGAGCTAATGGTAGAGCTAGGAGAGGCAATTGAATTGTTCAGCTGGTGGGTACCCTAGAGACGGTGACAACCTCCTGAGGTTGATGGCCAAGTTTCCCACAGTAAAAAAAGAAAAAAGAAAAATAAAAGAAAGGGCTGTTTTTAAAATCATGGTGCAGGACAGTCCCGTCAAGGCCAATTATCCCAACACAATGTGAAACCTCAACATTTCTTTGGGTAGCTGTCTCATCTCTTAAGAACATAAGAAGAGCCATGCTGGATCAGGCCAACGGCCCATCTAGTCCAGCTTCCTGTATCTCACCGCGGCCCCACCAGATGTGTTTGGGAGCGCACAAGACTAGATCTCTGTCTCCTGATACCACCCCCCTGCATCTGGCCCTTGAAGTACCCTGTTTTTAAGCCTGGAGATTGCACATCTCCATCATAGTTTGTAACCTGTGATGGACTTTTCCTCCAGGAATCTGTCGAATCCCCTTTTGAAGGCATCCAGGCCAGATGCCATCACCACATCCTGTGGCAAAATTGCAGACTTCGTGTGAATTTATTTTTCTTGGCTTTTCTTCATGTAAGACAAATATAGTTAGTACAGTGGTACCTTGCATAAAGGAATTGATTCGTTTCCAAATGAAATTATGTTAAGCAAATTTTCCTTTACACAAATTCCCATAGGAATGCATTGAAAACGGAGTGACCTCATTTTTATGTTGTACAGATTTTCCCCATAGGCGATTATGTTAAGCAAATTTCCCCTATCTCCAGAATTTTTTATGTTGTACAGATTTTATGTTCTACTGTTTGTTATATGAGGGTCCACTGTAGTTTGTTTGGTTTTTTAATTTAAAAATGTAGGGCTGGTTTGTCAATGAACAGCCTTACCATTGGACAATGGGAAGAGGCAGCTGCTGGGAGCCAGCCATGAAAACCCCTGGCTTGTTCTCCTCAAACCAGTATTCCAGTTTCCTTCATCTTTTTTTCTTCATACTCCAAGTCCTATCCTCCTCCTCCTCCTCCTCCTAAGTCCTAGGGAGAAATGCAAATAGTTGTATTGGACATGCTGAATACACACACGCACCAGTGATGCAGCTATGAGTGGCTGTAGGCATCCAGTTTAGTGGGATCTACCATACATTATTAAGGTTATCAGCAGTGAAGCTGTGTCCACTGTAATCCTGTTCCAGAGCCAGAAAGAAATCTTGCAGCTTCCTTGAAGACCAATAAATTTTGTTTGGCATAACATTTTGGAGAGTGTGGCTTTGTTTTGCAGGTCACGGGGGGAGGGTATGAGCAAGCAGCCACTTATACCAAAAAAAAAAAAACACAACCCCCCTACCCTGTAGGCTTTTAATGGATCCACAAATATATTTGGAAAGTTGCAAAATAAAGAACTTTCTGCTGTACATGAGAAGGTGCACTTAAAAGACAATTTTCAAACCAGGGTGCTCTGGTGTTTGTTCAGCACTCTGCGCATGCTCTAGTTCCATTTTTCTCTGCTATCATTTCAAGTGCTCTAGCCTTCTCTGTGCAAACTAAGGACAAATGAAGGCTTGTTCTGAGTGTGAATATTCTAATATAGCTTTTTAAATGTGTTAAAATCAAAGCACCCGTCTGTGACATTTTAGAATTGGGATGCAACTCAATATTTTGAAAATTAATTCCTAGACTGGGCTTACAGAAGTAAGCCCCACTAAAGTTAATACTTTTCAGTATATAGGATTGCAAAAGCCACTCAGAACATGGAAGTGTGCTGTTTTTTCATCTCTAGAGGCCTGGGGGAAAACAACTTTTAAAGAAGGAAATATAAATGACTCTGCTAAAAAAAAAACAGAAGATAAATCTTTATATAAAACTGTATAGAAAGAACTTGAAAGGGTAACGTGACATACAGCAGTCTTCTGTTCCTTGTCATTCTGAGATGTTAAAAGGAGTTCCTATCTAAGGATTCTGCAATAAAATAGGGCTCGTCCGGGATTTGAACCCGGGACCTCTCGCACCCTAAGCGAGAATCATACCCCTAGACCAACGAGCCAGATGTGAATAAAGGTTTAGAATGATAATTCCTAAACTGCAATTATGGTGTGCCACGTTGACCTTGAAGACAGGAACTGTATATTTTTCATTGCCCTCTAGTGGCAAATCAGTGATCTTACAACTTTTTAAACACTTGGACAAACTGCAGGTCAGTGACCGGAGATGTTTCTCTCTGCGTGTTGATCTTCTATTCACGGAGATGTGTTAATCCAGAAGCTAGAGATAGAGTGACATTTTATTTTTGTTTTGTCCTGGAATGCCTGCTTTCTGATTTGCTTAAGCATGAATTAAACAAAGTTAAATGTAATTTCGAACATAGCAAATCCTGTTCACACCAAACGAAAAGTCTTAGTTTTCAGCTCAGTGTGGCTTGATTGCTGATTGTCCCATGTCCCAGGGTCAGTTTCTAGCCAAGAGGCAGTGCAATTGTGCATTTAATAGATCGGTATACAGTAATCCCCCACCTATCGCAGGGGTTAGGGACCCGACCCGACCCGTGATAATTGAAAATCCGCGATATGGGGATGTGAGTCAGGTCAGGTCAGGAGGGCCTCTCTGGGGCCTCCTACACTAACCTGAGGCCTGGTGCTGCCCTGAACGGGCCTTCAACAGGCTTCCCGGGCCTGTCGGAGGCCCCAGAAGTGGTTTCCTGCAATCCGGAAGTCACTTCCGGTTTTTCGGAAGTCATTCCGGTTTGTCAGAAACCACTTCTGGGGCTTTTGACAGGCCCGGGAAGCCCGTTGGGAAGCCCATTTGGGGAAGACCGTCAGGCCTGGGTTAAGTGTAAAGGTCCCCCCCCCCTGCATATGCATGCTAGTCGTGTCCGACTCTAGGAGCGGTACTCATCTCCGTATTCAAGCCGGAAGAGCCGGTGCTGTGCAAGTCCATGGCCATGTGGCCGGCATGCCTGCAAGGAAAAACTGTTTTACCTTCCCGCTTTTTACAGCGGTACCTATTTATCTACATGCATTTACATGCTTTCGAACTGCTAGGTTGGCAGGAGCTGGGGTTATCAGCGGGAGCTCGCTCCGCTGCGTGGCACCCGGGTATTGAACCGCCGAGCTGCCGACTTTGCAGTCTACAGTTTCGGTGCCTTAGTCCACTGAGCCAACAGGCCCAGGAAGCCCGTTGGAGGCCCATTTGGGGAAGACCATCAGGCCTGGGTTAAGTGCAGTAGGCCTCAAACAGGCCCAAGCAACTTACCCCAGGGGGCCTTGCCTTTCATATACTGCAGTCCCGCGATATACCAGGACCACAGTATATGAATCGCAAAATGGCAGGGGACCACTGTATGAGGCTAAAATCCATCTAGTCAAATTTGCCTATCAGATTGGAACAGCAGTTAGTAACAAGCTTAACCTGCTGAACTATTATGGCTACTGTAGCTCTTTTTTTAAAAAAGTGATCGTCCTTATTTCTGCAATGAGGAATATCACACCAAGAGACACCCCATCAGGACTAACATACATCAGTTCCAACAGTCTTTCCACCCAACCGAGAGACTCATAAAAAGCCAAACAATCACACCAATCAGTTCATTTCAGCTTACTTTATTATTTACTCATAATTATTAAACCAGGCCTCCATTTGTTTAAATAAAAATAAAAAGTGCAGAATGCCGATGGTCCTCTAAAAAAATAGAGATATTTATATATACTTCTAAATCTGCCGAGACCCTTCGGGTCCCCTGAATGGATATGAGCTATGGTCTCTGAACAGTGAGGTCTTCTCCATCTCTGATTCCCTGACATTCAGAAGCTGCCTTTCGCAAAGCGGTGAGGGTGGTGGTCCACTGATGGCTGGATAGTCTCGATAAGACAGAAAGGGAGACAAGGAAGAGAAATTCCAAGCGGAAATCACAGCTGGCTTTTTGAAGCCCGATCCATGGAGCTGCTAGGCTGCCGCATTGGTAGCATATTTACGGGAAAGCCACAGCCGGCCGGAACACTATCTTCCATACAAAATAGATGGAAAACCTAGACGTAAAATGGTATAGGTGAGTGGAAAGTTTGCCCTGCCTCCAGTTCCAGAGGTAATCTTCTCCATGCTTTTATACTCCTAGCCTGTCCAGCATTCAAATGCAATCCCCAGAGACCTCCCCCACCCCCAGCAACCAGCACAGCTGGTGGGAAATACAGTCCAACAACACCTGGGTTCCCTGCAGTTGGGAACCACTCTTTAGAGAATGGTGTTTCTTATCTCCACACTGCGGAATGCCTTGTTTGACATGGTCTGCTACATATAACAGCTGTGAAAGGCACAAGAACTGGTCGGATCACTTAGCAACCCCAAACTCATTGCATCAGCCTGACTATGACGATTTCTCACATCATAAGAGTCCTCTTCCAGGCATGTCCAAACTTCAGCCCTCCAGATGTTTTGGGCCACAACTCCCACAGTCCTTTGCCATTGGAAATACAGGCTTGGAATTCTGGGAGTGGTGGTCCAAAACATCAGGAGACATCAGGGAGAGAGAGAAACAGGGACAAATTGGAGACCCTCAAGAAAGACAAATGGACGTAAGCTTCAAAAGCTAAACAAACAAGCCACAGTAGAGATCTAAAAGAGATTGCTTACAAGATGCCTCAAAGGACACATGAGCCTCCCAGAGGTCAGACCAAATGACGTCTGCAATCCCACCCAATTCTCTATTTCAGGGGTCAGAATCTCAAAATTTAAGAACAAACGAGCAGCATGGGATTAATTTATTAGGCAGTTTCTGTCCCGCGAACCTGCCAACCACTGAGCAGCCATCTTGAAATTGGCAACATGGAGGCTCCCCAGAGATGCAGGAACAGGTTCTCTACATTCCCAAGTTTTTAAAATCCGGACAGATGCAGAGCAGCCGTGTGGTCTGAAATCTAAATATCTTCCCAGCCGGCCCTGCTAAACGTTGACACTGCCCTGGCACAGAAGCAAAAGGAGCAAGAGAAAAGATCTAATACAGGCATATCCAAACTTCGGTCCTCCTGATGTTTTGGACCACAACTCCCAGAATTTAAGCTTAGATTGCCAATGACAAAGGACTGTGGGAGTTGTGGTCCAAAACATCTGGAGGGCCGAAGTTTGGACATGCCTGATCTAATAGGAACAGGCAGGATCAACACTCTGAGATGGAGAGAAACAGAGAAAGTGAGTCACATACACACAGACATGCACAGAGATGGACAGATCCTGCACCACAGGCCATCTCCGACAGAGCAAGGGAAAAACAGTCCACTGAGGGGCCCCGGTTGTGCCGTACAAGAACCGAACGGCGGAGTACCACTGGACAGCAGAAAATGTAGCAGCAGGAGGTGAGATGGACTGAGATTTGAGGAATGAAGATGGAGGGGAGGGTAAACACGTTCTTCTCGCCCAGGGATGTGTGAGGGATCCTTCACCGCAAGGTGATGGATGAATCCTCAGCAAGGGAACCGAGTTGCACCCCAGCCGTTATGCCAGGTTGTTGTTCCGTTCAATGCGCTGCACCATGAGGGAGACCAGTTTCTCGAGGGTACGGGCACTCTGCCGGCTGGCCTCCAACACCTCGGCGTGGTTCGCTGTCTCCTTGCTCTCGTAGTCCAGGACAGCCTTGTTGGTGATGAGAGAGAACCCAAAGATGCGCATGCCGCAGTGGCGGGCCACAATTACCTCAGGGACCGTACTCATGCCTAGGGTTGGGGGGGGGGGGGGAAGCGGAGAAAACAAGTGATGTGTTCACTGCAATGAATAGTTCAGGGTTCGCCTCTCATGAACAGGAACAGCAGTGGGAATCAAGGCCCACAAACCCAGCGTCAAAGGTTCTACCGGAAGAGAGCACCTTTTTTTCAAAATGGACGCCAAGCCGCGACCTAAAATGGAAATGGAGTGGAGGGATTCTGACCCCACCAAAATCCCTTGGCATTTCCACATAAAATCCTCAGCAAAGGAGAAAAGTGGGGCGTGTGGTACAGTGACCCCCCAGCTATAGCAGGGGTTAGAGACCCAACCCAACTTGTGATAATTGAAAATCCGCACTATGTGGATGCAGGTCAGGTTGGGCCTGGGGGGCCTAGCCGGGGGGGGCCTTTTACTTACCCCCAACCTGCCACTGCCCCGAACAAGCCTGCGAGGGCCTTCCCGGACCTTCTGGAGGCCCCAAAAGGGCCTCCCTGTGAACTAGAAGTGACTTCCAGATTGCCAAAACTCATTTCTGATGCCTCCGACAGGCCTGGAAAGGCCCTCAGAGGCCTCAGAATGATTTTCTGCGAACCGGAAGTAACTTCCAGTTCACAGGGATGCCATTTTCAGGCCTCCAGAAGGCCCGGGAAGGCCCTCGCAGGCCCGTTTGGGGCAGCGCCAGTCCTGGGGTAAGTACGGGAGGCCTGAAACAGGCCTTCCCCCCTCACCCCAGGGGGGCTTTTTACATATACTGCACTCTTCTGATATAGTGGGACCTCATTATATGATCCGTGAACAGGTAGGGGACCACTCTACTTCTTGAGAGGCGGAAGTGAGGGAGCGTCCCTCTACTGGCTGCTGAAAACAGGGGCTCAAATGCTGATGCTTAGCGTGGTAAACTGCAGTAGACTAGGCCAAGTGAACCAACAGGAAAAGACAGAGTCAAGTCCTCCATTTGATTCAAAGTGGCCTCAGAATGATTTTCTGTGAATCGGAAGTGACTTCCAGTTCACAGGGAAGCCATTTTCATGCCTCCAGAAGGCCAGGGAAGTCCAGTTGCCATGACTCCACATCCAGATAACCTCCCCTG
This sequence comes from Phrynocephalus versicolor, assembly GCA_023846285.1. Classification (NCBI taxonomy): domain Eukaryota; kingdom Metazoa; phylum Chordata; class Lepidosauria; order Squamata; family Agamidae; genus Phrynocephalus; species Phrynocephalus versicolor. Next base: position 1,316,056 of record JAHTLZ010000127.1, on the reverse strand, counting down.
GACGAACAAGAATCATCACAAACTTGTCTCTAGATTTCGCACCACAACAAATATATAAATTGCAGGTCTGTTTCCTTTCTGGCTTGGCAGGCTGTAGGGGAAAACACCTGAGCCACATTTTAACAGTGTTGATGGTCCACAAACCACCAACCACTCTTTCCTCTCCATGAGTACTTCTCCTTAACTCTGCCCCGACTGACCTACAGCATCACCGCCCAGGCGCTGTAGGAAGCGGCACTCAGCAATGGTCTCATAGCTGGGGCCTCCCAAGGCCACGTAGACGCCCTCGCGCACGCACGCACTGCAGCCCATCTCCGATGCCACCGTATGTGCCAGTTTCCTCAAGTCTCGACTGTAGGCGTCTGACATGGGTGGGAAACGTACGCCAAACCTAGTAAAGAGAGAGGAGAAAGTAGGTTTAAAAGGTTGGACCGGCCCTTCCATTAGGCATAAGGAAGCAGCCAGTCAGCTGAGGTAGCACATTTTGAAAACTGGTTGCTATTTTATGTTTCCGGCCAGAAAGGTGGAACAAGAAACTTACAAGAGTATCTACCTCCTATGTAAAACTAAGTTGGCTGGCTTTGAGTACCATGGACTATGACTTGAGACGGACAGGAAGTAGGCAATGCTCTCAGACAATATAATGCCCTGAGTTGCCTCCACTGCTTCCCTTGAAATTTTAAAGGCCCCATGTATCAATTTTATGCAACTGTTGGAAAAGTTACTTTTGTGGATTACAACACCCAGAGTCCCCAGCAGCTTTGTTGTACATTGCTCAGGGTAGCCTGTCGACTAAATGGGCAGTATACATACAATAACTTGAGGACATAAATAAATAAACTCCCACAGTTGTACCCTACAAAAGTAATTTTTCGAAGACCTCGGGGCAGTAGCCAAGTTGGCATGAAAGCATTTGCAAGGTTTATTTTAAAGCAGGCATGTCCAAAGTCAGGCCCGGGGACCAAATGTGGCCCGTTTTCAAATTCTGAGTGGCCCACGGCCTCTTCTCCCCACTGGCTCAGCCTGTCACACATCCCCACCAGCTGGCCCCTCCCCATCCTGGATGGAGACATCCGCTTGCAGTTTTCTGGTTTGCCTGTCCTCCCTGCCTCCCTCTGTCCCCCCCCAGCTATCTGCCCAGCATACCCACCCCAGCTCCATTGCTGCAGCATCCTCCCCACTTCCTTGCAAGTCCTAGAGGCTTGTTCAAAGTCCAGCTCAGGGGCCCAATGCGGCTGAATGGTCGGCCCCCACACATTTTCACCTCACCAAATTTGGCCCTTCTTGCAAAAAGTTTGGACACCCCTGGTTTTAAAGCAAAGTGTTCTGCCTATATACCACCCCATAATACTTCAAGTAGTCTCTGGGCGATTTACAGTTTTCATTACAGTATGTAGGCTACACATCCCCCCCCTCGCTCCCTGGCAAGCTGGGTACTCATTTTACTGACCTTGGAAGGATGGGAGCCTTTTCAAGCTGTGGTTTCTACTTCTTCTAAGAGCCACCCTTCCTATCATCCCCTTGGAGGAAAGGTAGCCAAAACTTTTAAGAAGGAATGAGGTGACCCTGTCCACTTTTGGGTTTGGCTCCTGCCACCACTGGGACCACAGCTCAAAGAGATGATCCCGGCCAGAATGAGGACGAAAATGTTCTTCATTGGCTCCGAAATATACTAGGCCTGAGCTGTTGCCATGGAAACAACCATAGAGACAGAACACTGGTGGGGCAGAGAAGCAAAGGGGAAGTGAGACACACATACACACACACCCCTCACCTGTCATCATTGGGCCCCACCAGGGGGTTTTGCCCGGCAAAGCCCGGCATGTTGATGTGGTCCCGGATAACCATGATGTCCCCCACTTTGTATTCAGGGTTCAGTCCTCCAGCAGCATTGGTGACGATGAGGGTCTCCACGCCAAGCAGATGAAAGATTCGGACCGGAAAAGTCACCTGGAGGGTGGTGGGGAACAGAAGCAGGGTTGATGAGAGTCCGAAAGGCGTCTTTTCCCAACATCCCAAATCTAAGGTGGTGGTTGGTGGTGGAAACAAGAGGTCACGGACCTTCTCAAGAATCACACCCTGATTTGACCTGAGACCCTAGGAAAAGTTACTGTCCAAAAGTCAAGCTCCCAAGCGGCCACAGCAATTAGCTGTACCATTAGGGAAGGGTCTAGGTTTACTTCCCCAGTCTCTGGACATGGTTCCAAATGAAATTCAGAAGGACTGGATCCATTGGTACGGATAAGAGAGAGGTGAGAACATCACAGCAAGTTTGCAACTCTAACAAAACCACCACATAGAGCATTTTCTGAAGAGTTTTATGGAGCCCGCCTAATAAATACAGAAGGAGGTCCTTGCCCAAATTTATTACAGTGACCCCCCCGCCTATCATGGGGGTTAGGGGCTTGACCCGACCTGCGACAAGTGAAAGTTTGTAATATAGCTGTTTGGTTTTAAGAAAACTCTGTCTCTGGCTAACTATTTATTCAATAAGTAGTGCTTCCGCGGGCTGATCAAATAGCACAACACTCTGACACACACAGGTCTACAGAGTGACTCACCTTCCAAAGCGGGTAACCTTCGTACATATGGAAGCGGCCCTGCATCACCACGCTCGGCGTGCCACTCAGGTTGCCAAAGACCAACCTTCCGGCATGGCCTACAACTGAAGAGAGGAAATGAAAGAATTAAACCATGTATGGATGCTTCCCCGGTGGCCACAATGTCCTACAACACAACGGCTCCCAGCCTTGGGAGCTGGAATATCCAGAAGCCATCACTACCAGCGGTGCGGGCCAAGGTTTCTGGGAGTTTTAGTCCAAAGAACATTTGGGTCAGCCAAGGCTGGGAATCGCTGATAGAAGTGCATCTTCTCCATCATGGTTCCTCTCCCCCCCTGAAGGTGGCAAACACCCAGATTTGTCCTCGGAACTTCTTCTCTACCTGTGCTCTGAGGAAAGTTGGGGATCTTGGAATATTCAAAGATGACTTGGTCCTTCAAAAGGTCGGCCAGCCCTCCAAGGCCGGAGCCACAGATGATGGCCACCCGAGGGCGGTGCTTGGTGTTGGATAGTAGCCAGTCTGCTGTCCGCTTACAATCCTCGTATGTGTACCTAAGGCAAGATGAAGGTAAGGGTTATTACAGGGCTTAATCCATGCACGCATTGCAGAATTACCTATATGTCACTTGTTCTGTGCCACTAAGGTGCCTCTGTCCCATGGGGACCCTATGCATGAGTGAACTCCAAAATGTCTTGTCCCAACAGCCCACCTCAGCTCTTGCAAACTGAAGCTTGTGTGCTCTCTGTTAAGGAGTCAGGCCAACTCATACCACTGGAGGGCAGCAAATACCCACAAAAACACTTGAAAAGTTTATGGAAGTGGCAACTGTTGATTTGTGTGAGCATATCAACAAGAAACACAAAAGTAAAAATAGGCGGGAAGGAAGGAAGGAAGGAAGGAGGGAGGAAGGAAGGGAGGGAGGGAGGGAGGGAGGGAAGTTGTGGCATCTTAACGATTAACTGCTATATTTTAATGTGAGAAGTGGACTTCATTCTCTCAAAAGCTCACATTAAAATACAGCAGTTGGTCTCTAAGGCAACAAACTGTCTTTTTCTTATTCATTTTATTTTATTTGCTTTGGTTTCGTGCTTCTTATTGATATAAGCAAGTTAACAATCAATTTTGTTCTGGAGGGGAGGATAATGACTGTAAATATGTAGAGTGATCCTGTTGGTGAAGGGGTGCACTGTTGTTGATATTTTGCCTTTTTTGTATTTTTTTAAATAAAAAAAATACACAACCTTAACACTGCAATGTTTTGAGCTCTTTAAATGTACTTCCAAATGAACTGGAAGTGTTCTACAACAAGCACGCCGACACTGGCCTGTGGTAAGGATTCCCCCCTCTCCAATATTTAAAAATATTTCTATAGCTTGGGTGGAGGAATCCCCCCTCTGAAACAACAGCAGCATCAACCTCCTCCTCATCATCATCAACATCATCATCATCAACAACATCAACAACAACAATAACAACAACCCACAACCCACTCTCATGAATTATTTATTCTCACATTTGGAAAACTATGTTGGGAAATAATGCTTTCCTATAGTGCAGGACACCTGCTGACAAGCACCAGAGACATGAACTACTCTAGCCATTTTCCCAACAGTTTTGTAAGACTGAACTATGACAGCTGCTCAATTGTCACCTAAGAGACTCCAATCAGTGCTATTTGCTGTAGCCAATTTGATGCAATTTCGTTGGCAGTGGTTAATATGTCTTGTGTTCATCCATGCTCTAAAGCAGTGTGGGCAAACCTATGGCACAGGTGCTAAAGGTGGCACTCAGAGCCCTTTCTGTGGGCACCCGACAGCACCCATTCACAGCCAACTGTATTCAGGTCGAATGCCTGTATTGGCACTTTGCAAAAAATCTGTGGGTTTTGAATCGCAGTTTGGGCACTCGGTCTCAAAAAAGTTCGCCATGCATCTCCTTTCCTTTCCTGATGCATAGCCTATACCAGTGGTGGCGAACCTTTGGCACTCCAGATGTTTTGGACCACAACTCCCACAGTCCTTTGTCATTGGCAATACAGGCTCGGAATTCTGGGAGTTGTGGTCCAAAACATCCGGAGTGCCAAAAATTTGCCACCACTGGGCTACACAGTGGATCCTCATATAGCAAACGATTTGTATAACATAAAATTTGTAGAATATAAAAGATTCCGGAAATAGGGGAAATTTGCTTAACAGAATCGTCTATGGGGCGAATCCATACAACATAAAAATGGTCGTGATTAGGGATTACTGTTTTCAATGCACTCTTATGGGAAATTTGTATAAAGGAAAATGTGCTTAACGTAATTTCATTTGGAACGAATTAATTCCTTTATGCAAGGCACCACAGTACTGTGAAAATTACAGGGCCAAGGTTATGAGGCAAGAGAGGAGAGGAGCCCAATATCCTTTAACCCTCCGGCTTGGAACATCCTGTTTCACAGCTTTAGCAATCAAGATGGGTCACGTCACCGTCACCGTCCAATTCCTCTGCTTTCAGGATTCTTTAGTGCAGTGGTTCTCAACCTATGGGTCCCCAGATGTTCCTGGACCGCAACTCCCAGAAATCCTGGCCAGCTCAGCTAGTGATGAAGAATTCTGGGAGTTGCAGTCCAGGAACATCTGGGGACCCACCAGTTGAGAACCACTGCTTTAGTGCAACATTTTCCTTCTGAAAGAACATAGCTCCCTAACCACAAACTCTCCACTCTAAATGTTCTATGTCCCACCCGCTCCCTGTGGTTTTTTACCAGGGTTCAAACGGATACTCATTTTAAGCAATGATATCAACACACACTAAATGTCCAGGCATTCAAGGAATATTTCCCCTTTCAGCTGCCTCCACCTCCTCCTCTAACCTTTTTCCTGGGGCCATTGTAATAAATGCAACGGTCGGCTAGCTTAAAAAGTTCCACTCTGGGAACCGGATGGTTGGCCGTGGCTTTTTGTAGCTTTCCAGCCCAGAAGCCAATCTGGGAACCACGTGGATCAAGAAAGCGGTGGAGACGAAACAGGAAGCTCACGTCTGGCCCTGTTTTATATCCTCCTAAATCTCGTAAGAGGCAGTGTGGGTTAAAGCAGCAGCAAGCAATGCTGCAACGCACAGCCATGGGGATGGATAATCTAGTGACTCAGCGTTCTCTAAGTATGATCATGAGACAGGACACAAGCTGCTAGGGCTGCGATGGAACCATTCCTCATGGTGCAACCACATCTCTGTCACACTAAATCAAGACACTAGGCACAAGACATGAGACACAAGAGCACGCCCAGAAACTTAGCACCCCGGGGAGTCAACGAAAAGGAAGTTGGCATCGCCAGGTTCAGAAAGGGGCCTGGGTGCAGAGCGTACAGGTACGAAGGTGCGGAAGTGATAAAACACCAAGAGACAGGCTCCTCCACCAGTTTAAATAGTCGTCCCAGTAAATAACATTTCCTGTTTATCACTGCCTACATGAGGCTAAATGAAGAAATGCTAGTAATTAGGGAGTGGATTCTAAGTCCAAGGTGGGTTACAAACATATACAAATTCATACACATGCACATATACATAAGAACATAAGAAGAGCCATGCTGGATCAGGCCAAAGGCCCATCTAGTCTAGCTTCCTGTATCTCACAGTGGCCCCACCAAATGCCTCTGGGAGCACATGAGACTAGATCTCTGTCTTTTCCTATCACTCCCCTGCATTTGGTCCTTGAAGTACCCTGGTTTTAAGCCTGGAGATGACACATCTCCATCATGGTTTGTAAACTCTGATGGACTTTTCCTCCAGGAATCTCTCCAATCCCCTTTTGAAGGCATCCAGGCCAGATGCCATCCCCACCTCCTGTGGCAGAGAGTTCCACAGACTAACAACCCGCTGGGTAAAAAAATGTTTTCTTTTGTCTGTTCTCACTCTCCCAGCCCTCAGTTTGATTGAATGGGGACATATAGCTCGCTCTCGCTCTCGCTCTCGCTCTCTCTCTCTCTCTCTCTCTCTCTAACACACACACACACACACAATATGCTGTCGTTTAGTTCTGCCTTCTGCGCAGCTCTTAAAATACACAAGGAGCTTCCCAGGGGCTAATCTTGAAATCTAGAGCCTAAAGCTAGGGACAAACCAAACCTTGAATTGGCACATCCTGGCAGTGGTTAGGCCAGAAGACAATGCAGAGAGTACAGAAGCAGGCCAGCACACACACACCCCCACGAAATCTGGCAGGGTGCTAGGGTACCCATGAAAAGATCCAGAAGGTGGGGGGGCTGGGGGGGGCAGCGAAAGGATTTAGAGGTCCGTGAAGATCTTTGTGTGACCTACATTGCGCTCACTGACGTCACCCTCTAATCCACTGGGTAAACCTATTAAAATCTTTCTTGGAAGCACTTGAGACACTTCCCGGCCACCTTATGAGGAGTCCAGCAAAGTCTGAGAGCAAATGCAAAACAGCTTTAGAAGAACAGGCCTGGAGACCTAAAAGGGAACAAAATCTATGCATAGGGCTTAGACTGCAATACTAATACTAATTCTAATACTAATACTAATACTGATACAAATACTAATACTGTGGTGCCTCATCTTACAAATTTATTCCATTCTGAATGCATGCTCTTAAGTCGAACTACTCTTAAGTCGGGGTACCTACCTAAACAATTGAAAAAAATAAGTTAAAAAATAAAAAAAGGAAAAAATATTTGTAGGTCCAGCAGACCATATCTAAAATTTGTAAGGTGGCAGTTAAAACACCAACAGTTTTCCGCTCTTAAGTCGAATTGCTCTTAAGTCAAGCTGCTCTTAAGTCGGGGTACCACTCTACTACTGCTACTGCTACTGCTATTACTGCTGCTGCTACTACTACTACTACTACTACTACTACTACTACTACTACTACTACT
>JAHTLZ010000127.1:1274440-1301699 GCA_023846285.1 Phrynocephalus versicolor | reverse complement strand
CCCCCCATCCTTCAAAGATTCTCCCCTTTATCCTACTAAACTAAGTCCAAAGTTGCACCAAAAATAGAGAACTAGTTTCTTATTTATTGACAATGACTAATGGGGTAGAAAACCAACGAATGCTGATCCATCCATAATGAAACTCCACCCTGCATTTTGCAGACAATTACATCGTACAGAGAGCATCACCTAAACATTTTCATAGAAAGAAGTCCAAAGTCCTCGGGGGGGGGGGGGGGACTGAGTTTCCTTACTGATTAACAGGACTAGGAGACAAAAAAACTAGATTAATACCCAATATGGAATGACTAGTCAAGGTTATTATTTACAGCAGCAATTCCCAATTCTGATGCATTTCCTGAGGTCTGCATATTGTTGGTTCTTCCCACAGAACAACTTTGTAATTACCACACTAACCATTTTTCCAACGCTGCAAGTTTCCAGTGCTTACAAGGTTCTTCATCAAGGATAGATAGATACTGCCTTTTCTCCCATGGAATGGCCATCTGACTTGCTGGCTTGTGGCTACCCTCACAAGCCAGGATCATAAATCATGGTTTGTTCCAGACTGTGAAATCCAGGCTTGAGATCCCAGGTTCAGATGGCCCTTTATACTCTTTCTGGTTTGTTTGGTCTCTTGTATTTTATAGAGGTTCGCTAAAAGGGAACAAACTGGCCATATGCCCTAGCACTCAACTCATTTCCAGTAAGCCAGCCTTCTCCAGCATCCCAGTTTACTGTGCCGTGTGATCACAACGAACGCACCATCTGCAGAATCAAACGTTTGACTAAGTATCTTAGAGGCATTCAGAATTCTCCAGCTCTCTAAGGAAAACCATCAGGTCCACTTTTATGAGTCTGCAAGTTGATGAGATCCAGAAAAGCTTTCCATTTCTGCACTGACACCAACATTCCACATCACTGTTTGCACACAATTGTACAAACCATAAACATATGGTTTGTGGCAGGCGTCTTGATGATGGTCACCATCCAGATCATATTCCACGCCTGGCCTCCAGCCCAGAATTCTTCTACACAGTTAACACCAGAAAGAGAGAGACGCTGCCATTAGAGCAGCACCTTGCATCCTGGGGCTCTTTAGTCTGGAAAAAAGGCGCCTGAGGGGGGTTATGATTGAGACGTACAAAATAACGCAGGGCATGAGTAAAGTGGATAGAGGGACGCTCTTCTCCTTCTCACATAATACCAGAACTAGGGGACATACACTCAAATTGAGGGCTGGGAGAGTAAGAACAGAAAAAAGAAAATATTTTTTTCACCCAGCACCTTGTTAGTCTGTGGAATTCCCTGCCACAGGATGTGGTGATGGCATCTGGCCTGGATGCCTTCAAAAGGAGATTGGACAGATTCCTAGAGGAAAAGTCCATCACAGATTACAAACCATGATGGAGATGTGTAATCTCCAGGTTTAAAACCAGGTACTTCAAGGACCAGATGCAGGGGAGTGGTATCAGGAGACAGATATCTAGTCTCGTGCGGTCCCAGATGCACCTGGTCGGGGCACTGTGAGATACAGGAAGCTGGACTAGATGGGCCTTTGGTCTGATCCAGAAGGCTCTTCTTATGTTCTTATGTAGTTAGCAGATGTTCTAGTTGAGTGCTCCAACTCCATGCCTAAGTAATTGGACCCTTGTATTCTTTATGGCAGAATCTCATTATGCGCTGGAATATCCCACAGCCCACAAGTGATAACCCCCCAGGAGCAGGGGGCCACATCAGATCCATGTCCCAGCCCATGGATACTGAAATTCCAAGGGAACCTTTGAGGACTGTCTCACAGACAGTACTCTATCACACAGTGACTCTCTAGGGCAGTGGTGGCGAACCTTCGGCACTCCAGATGTTTTGGACCACAACTCCCAGAGTCCTTTGTCACTGGCAGTACAGGCTTGGAATTATGGGAGCTTAGGGATGAGAGACAAGGCCAAAAACACACAGGGCCTTTTTTTTGTTCTACTGGTTTTTGGAGTTGTCCTTGTGTAAGGGTTGAAATTCACAAGAACTGCAATGCTGTTGCCTGCTGTTTCCACCTCATGTAGGGCCTATGGGAGCAGCCGACACTGCAGGAAATAAAAACATTGTTGGCTCTACAATAGTTTGCAGAGTCCATGGAATGATGGCATCATTCCTCCATGGCTGAGGAATGATGGGTCTTGTAGTACAAAACAGCAGAATTCCCAGCAAAGCTGTTCTAGTCCCTTGCCTACTGTATCTCAGATACTGTACTCGGTTGCACCAAAGAAGTGCTTAGTTAAAATTTCCCCTCTTTTTGCACTTTAAATGCTCTTTCACAACGTTTTTTATCCAGGAAGGTCTTTTGTGGTCATGTTTAATGTCGGTGGCCTCATTTTTCGGTGAATGTTTTAGTCACGCTATTCAAATACAATACAGTATTTGCTTTAGGCCTCTACATTTATCAGATCCCCCAACCCTGTATTTTTAGTAAGAAGAACATTATTTCTCCTGTCTTAAAAATATAGTAATAACTTGGTTTAAGGGCTACTTGATTTAAGAGCATTTTACAAGACAAGCAAGCATTTATTCTAAATTTGCCTTGATCAGCAAGCAATGTCTTGATATACAACCACTGGAACAGGGCGCACAAGCCAGCAGTGGTTCTCTCTCTCCCCCTCCCCCTGCTGGATTGTGGGTAATTATCTGGAACATTCCATTTCAGGCAGCCTCCAAAGCAGAGGGAGGAGAGAGGAACAGAGGTCTCCCATGCACCAACCAGAATTCTTTTGTGAGTTCTGGAATTTTGTGTGTACAGTATGTGGTCTATGGTTCCCCAGAACAAATCATCTAGGTTTCCATTATTTCTTATGGGGAAATTTGCTTTGATACAAGAGTGTTGTGGTTTACAAGCATATTTCTGGAATGAATTATGCTCGTAAATCAAGTTATTATTGTATGGATTTGAATCTATGAAATTAAAATTCAAGGCAGAATATCCGGGACCTACAAGAAATGTATCACCGGTTTTACAGCCAGGTCGAGTTTTATTTTGGTGGAAATCAACGGGAATTGGTATACTTTGCTGGAATTATGTCTCACTGTGCTGGTAGACAATTCCATCCTTTTCTGAGGTAAAACTTTAACTTCATCAGTACTTCAGTCTTTTCTTTAGATCTGTCTTGTGATGGGCCCTGTGGATGAAGTCTACAAGATTTAAGCTAAGGAATGTGCACTGCCAAGAACAAGCATGCCAATTTAATTTATTTTTGTTTGTTTCTACCCAGATTTGCATAACTTTAGTTCTCGGATTCTTGACTGAGAAAAAGCTGAAACTGCAGCTGCTGTATCACCATGTGGTTCTTCCAGCAGCTCTGCAACCAGGACAAAGGAAGATGAATGGGTCACTAGCTAAAAATTCCCCATGCCTGGAAAGACCATGGTGTCCTTTGTATTACTGCCACCCATCAAATCTGCATAATAAGGCATTCAATAACAATAATGGGTCATCCGGTCATCATGAGGCAGGCGTGGGGGTGGCAGAAGAGGTTATTTCAAGGACCGCTTCCAGAAAGCTGCTGTTCCATGCTAACTGGGGGGTTCTGGGTCATGTTGGCCAAAAAAAAATAATTAATTAATTAATGATCTTATTGGCTATCCACAGCCTCTGGCCACCCTCCATGCAGTTGTTTCTGAATATTTACAGAACCCATCGTCCACTTGTCCAGCAGATGGTCAAGCCAGAAGAGAGACGCAAGGGAAGAAGGGGTTCAAAGTGGGACATCTTAAAGCTCGACACATACCCCGGGCTGTTTCGGGCCACCTCTTTGCTTCCTCTCTTCCTCTTTTTCGCCATATTGGACTTTGTGCCAGTTCTTGGCTTCCTGCCCTAGTGGCTGGCAAAACTGAAAGGCAGTGGGGGGTGGGAATTGGCTTTCAGCCTGTCAGATAGGGACAGCTCAACGATTATGCAAAAGCTATCTTCACAGGTAATGTGGCGGCGAACCTTCGGCCCTCCAGATGTTCTGGACCACAACTCCCATAGTCCTCTGTCACTGGCAATACAGGCTTGGAATTCTGGGGGTTGTGGTCCAAAACATCTGGAGTGCCGAAGGTTCGCCAACATCTTAATCTGCCTCATAACATAAGAAGAACCATGGTGGATCAGGCCAAGGGCCCATCTAGTCCCTCTTCCTGTATCTCTCAGTGGCCCCACTAAATGTGTCTGGGAGCGCACCAGACTAGATATCTGTCACCTGATACCACTCCCCTGCATCTGGCCCTTGAAGTACCCTGGATTTTCCCTTACATGGTGTCCCTTTGTGAATGGAAGTGAGCAGAATTGGTTATCCTGTGTAGACCATCTTGACTGCTGCCATTGTTACTATCAAATGTTAGAACGGTATCACCATGAAGCCAATTACCACAGGAGGTGGTGAGTGTTCCAGCACTAAAGGCATTCAAGAGAAAATTGGACAACCCTCTGTGACATCTGCTTTGAGGTGGATTAGTGCATTGAGTAAGAACATAAGAACATAAGAAGAGCCATGCTGGATCAGGCCAAAGGCCCATCTAGTCCAGCTTCCTGTATCCCACAGTGGCCCCACCAAATGTGTCCAGCAGCACATGAGACTAGATCTCTGTCTCCTGATACCACTCCCCTGCATCTGGCCCTTGAAGTACCCTGGTTTTAAACCTGGAGATTACACGTCTCCGTCATGGTTTGTAACCTGTGATGGACTTTTCCTCCAGGAATCTGTCCAATCTCCTTTTGAAGGCATCCAGGCCAGATGCCATCACGGCTCACGCTTCACCAGGGCTCTTGGCCGTCTGAATGCCGTTTTCACGTGACAAAGCTCAACCTCCTTGGAAGGGCGAGAAAGGAGGTCTCTGAGGTGTGTGCAGAGTGCTCTCCTCCCCTCACCACAAGGGCAAACTCAACCACCTCCAAATTTCAGGGTTATTTTAGACAAAACAAGGAGGCTTTCGATGGGTATAAGGCAGTGTTTTTCAACCACTGTTCCGGGGCACACTAGTGTGCCGCGAGATGTTGCCTGGTGTGCCGTGGGAAAAATTGAAAAATTACTTTATATATAGTCAATATAGGCACAGAGTTAAATTTTTTAACATTTTCTAATGGTGGTGTGCCTCGTGTTTTTTTTCATGAAACAAGTGTGCCTTTGCCCAAAAAAGGTTGAAAAACACTGGTATAAGGAAAGGTTCAAGTGTCTGAAACAAGTGTATATGAGTCATTCCATCACCCAGTGGGCTGCATCACAGTTATTAAGATGTGGGTGAGTCATTAGGAAAGATGAGGCAAAAGTACATTTGACTCTTGGCCTCTCTCAAGTCATTTTCATATTTCCTCTAAACATAACTTGAAAGAAACTCACATTTTCACTATGACACTGCTTTGAACAATCTAGTTCTTCTCCAGAAACACTTGAGGTTTCTACTACAGTCTGGTTTACTTCCTTTTTATTTATTTATTTATTCATTCATTCATTCATTCATTTATGCGGTGGAGTCTCCTTGGAGCTTTTAAGCAGAGCATATGTCGGGAGTACTGTGACAGGGGTTCCTGCATGGCAGGGGGTTGGACTGGATGGCCCTTGGGGTCTCTTCCAACTCTATGATTCTATGATCTACCCTGACGTTCTCCCTGTTGTAGAGGAATGGATGGCAGGATGGATTTTACCTGTCTTTCTGAGAAGAGTTTTAAATTCAACAGCCTTAAGGCAAGCTTGTAATTTCATCCCTGCCTCTTCCCAAATCCAAAGGGTAACAACCTTATAGGATTGTTGTCAGGATCAATAGGCTACTAATTACTAGTAAACCTCCCAGAGAGTGATTTAAGCACTAAGGGGTACTATATAAGCAGCACACTTTGCTTTTTGCTTTGAATATAAAAAGAAAGCAGGAAAACAACCTGTCCAATCTGGGTTGCTTGCAAGGAAGCTGTACTTTTCTCAAAAAAAAATCAAGAAAGGCACGTTGTGCGTATAAGGAAATCTTAAACGTCTGTAAATTGCTAAACAGACCAATTACTATGGTCTAATCTAAAATTTAAATTAGACAGTTCTAGATTTGAAAGCATCACCTCCCATGACCTTCAGAGACAGAATCCAGATGTTGTGATCTTAATTTTTGTCTCTCCTTAGCTGTCCATACCTCCCCTTTCACAGGCTGAGGCTTCAGCTACTAGCCTTCCCCCATCCCTAACACCTCTTTCTCTTTCTCTTTCTCTTTCTCTTTCTCTCTCTCTCACACACACTCACAAAAACCCTGCTTTTTCCCAAAGCAGAGAGTTTAATAGCCAGATTCAAAGGCCCATTCTTATAAATCTACAGACCCAAGTCGCAGGATGAAGAAAGCCCTGGCAAGACTTCAAAAGCAGACTGGATCTCAACAGATCCCACCTTCCTAAGTCTGAGAACCGGGGCTCCCCAGCTCAGCTAAAAATCAAAGCACCTCGATTTACAGGGAACCCCGTTCCTGTTCCTTCTCCTTCGCCTTCAGCGGCACCCTCTTTCCCGACCTTAGGCTCCACCTGCTAATAACATGCCCATAATACCCGCAGCAGCGGTCGACTTTATGGGGTCGTTGTGAAGCGCCTCTCTAGCAAGACGACGCCCGCCAAGCCCCGTCGGAAGGCGCCTCCGAGATCATAAGGACCCGGTTCATCCATTCCTGAAAGATCAGCGACGGCGCTGGGGGGAAAAAAAACCCGGACTCTTAAGATCGATTCTCCCCTGTGCCTCCTTCGCCGGTCCTTGCAAATTAATCCAAGGAGACACGTGCGGGCTGCTTCCATTGCAAAAACAGTTTACAGGGGGATAACTTTATAGTCCACTAATAAAAATTAAAAAAAAGAGCATTGCAAGCTTTCGAGGGTAAATCACCCTTCTTCATAGCAGGTCGCAGAAGTACAGACATGGAAGTTCAGACCACCCCTCTAGAAAATTAAATTAAATTAAATTAAATTAAATTAAATTAAATTAAATTAGTAGAGATCCTGACCTCTCTTCCCGGTCGGTCGCCATCACAGCTCTGCCACAAGATTCGGGGAAGATGCCTCTAAATTCCTTCCTCTCTCTCTCCGTCGGCCGGATCTTCCCTCCAGGGAATCACACGCGCACAATGACCGCAAGAGGCTTTCACCGGCCTCCTCCAGAGAGACAGAAAAAGGGAGCCCGAACGTGTCGTCACAGCCGGCGCCGGCCAATGGAGAGGCTCCATCAGCCGGCAACAAAGGTTGCCCCGGCAACGCCGGGTTCCATCGTCATCGCTGTGTGGACCTCTCTTGGCCAGCCCACTCCGTTCATGCCCGGTGCTCTCTTTCGCAGCCGCCGCAGCCGCCGCCGCTCCCCCCTCCGCGGCTGTTCCGCGCGTGCTCCGCCGCGCTGCCCCCCTCTGGTGGCGAGCAAAGAGAACCAGGGCTAGCGCCAATGGGCGAGCCAGTGGCCGCCGTGGGCGAGAGAGAGGTTTCCTCCCTACTGAGAAATCTCCCAGTGATGCTCCTGGAAGCATCATGATGTTGATGATAAGGAAGCTGATAATATAATATAATATAATATAATATAATATAATATAATATAATATAATATAATATAATATAATATGCAGCGGTACCTTGTATAAAGGAAATAATTCGTTCCAAATGAAATTATGTTAAGCAAAATTTCCTTTATACAAATTTCCCATAGGAATGCATTGAAAACAGAGTAATCCCTAATCACGACTATTTTTATGTTGTAGGGATTTGCCCCATAGACAATTCTGTTAAGCAAATTTCCCCTATCTCTGGAATTTTTTTATGTTGTACAGATTTTATGTTATACAAACCATTTGTTATACGAGGGTCCACTGTAATATATAGCGGAGTT
Source organism: Phrynocephalus versicolor (assembly GCA_023846285.1). Lineage (NCBI taxonomy): Eukaryota > Metazoa > Chordata > Lepidosauria > Squamata > Agamidae > Phrynocephalus > Phrynocephalus versicolor. The sequence continues at coordinate 1,293,840 of JAHTLZ010000127.1, read as the reverse complement.
GCTTAATCACAGGATCACTGTTAAGTCGATGGCGACTTAAAAGCTCAGAGAGGAATTATGCTACTTTTAGATGGATTACTACCCATGAATACAATTGTTTCGCCTGTTTCCATTCCTCATAATGGAATTTCTTTTCTTGTTTCATGTGCTCTTTGTAGCTTGAATGTGACCTTTGAATGTTGTAAGATGCCTCTTCTAATTCCCTGTTCCTAACTTGAGTACATTTATGTTCTGGGCTGTATATTGTCCCTCATTAATGTCAGCCGCCTTGTGTCCTTTTCCAAGAAGAAAGGTGGGGTAAAATATTTAATATTTAACCCTCGCTTCGGGTTGCCACCCTTCGAGAGGCCTGGAAGACATGATGTCACATGAAAAAAAGAAATAACAATTGCTTATGAACTCCCAGTAATGACCTTCCAGCATGGTAATACAGTGGTACCTTGTATAAAGGAATTAATTCGTTCCGAATGAAATTATGTTAAGCAAATTTTCCTTTATACAAATTCTCATAGGAATGCATTGAAAATGGAGTAATCCCATTTTATGTTGTACGGATTTTCCCCATAGGTGATTATGTTACACAAATTTCCCCTATCTCCTGAATTTTTTATGTTGTACAGATTTTATGTTATACAAGCTGTTTGTTATACAAGGGTCCACTGTAGTTTTATTAACACATGTAGCGAACATTCATGGTGTTGATAACATTAACATCATGGCAATCCTGGAAATTAGGAAGAAGCAGTAGGAATTTATCCAAAAATCCGACCTAACAGCTACAACTTTCCCCTACTTCTGCTGTAAACTTGGACATGTTTCATCTTTAATTAAGATTCAGCTTTGCTTATTTCTTACCATCTCGTGTCATGCCACGCAAGTAGAAAATATTTGGAGGAAAAGAAACAATGTTTAGTTCAGCTTTAAACTGGAAGATCCCACTGAAGACTGCAGTAGTTCTAAGGTTTGTTTATGTCCTAAATCAGGCAGTGAAAACAGAAAACACCTATTCTAGGTAAAAAGAACCATGGGCAAAGTATTATCTAGAATTCCCCCCCCCCATGGTTCTTTCTATCTTTTTTACAAATCCATGTATTCAGCACTGTTTGGCTGAATATCAAGTTGAGTCCCCCAACTCTGTTGAGAGAGGAGTTTTCAATACACACATGAATGGCTTTTCTGACCATTTCATCAGTCCCCAGACAAATCAGAAGCACTTCACGCCTCCATCAGCAAGGCCATAGTTAATGACCCATGATTAATGGGTGTTGGGAAAGGTTGCACCTTAGGCCATTGTCCACCTAACGAGCTTATTCAGGCCATTGTCCAACTTATGAGTCTATCAGACCAGGGTGATGTGAAATGAAGTTGAACTCTAAAACTAGCTTTCCTCAGACTGCCAAAGCTGTTTGGATGAGTAGCGAAACAATTCAGTCCCTCAAGAAAAGAAGTCCAATTATTATGACTCAACTTCCAGATAAACTTATCTGGATGACTGAGAATCTTCACAGACATAAAGAACTGGACATGTTTGGCCTTGAGAAAGTAACGGTCATGTGACCAGAGACAGGAAACAAATTGTCCCCCTTTTATCCCTGATTTTCTGGCGGTGCAGTAGCAGCCTGAGAGGAGACAGGATGTTATCGTTCAGTTGTCTGACTCTTCGTGACCTCATGGTCCAGAGCACGCCAGGCCCTTCTATCTTCTACTGCCTCCCAGAGTTGAGTCAAATCCATGTTGGCTTCATTGATAACACCATCCAACCATCTCATTCTCTGCCATCCCCCTTTTGCTTTTGCTTTCAGTCTTTCCCAACATCAGGGACTTTTCCAAGGACTCCTCTCTCCTCATGAAGTGGCCAAAGTACTGGAGCCTCAGCTTCAAAATCTGTCCTTCCAATGAACATCCAGAGTTGATTTCTTGCAGGAGGGATAGGTTTGATCTTGCAGTCCAGGGGACTCTCAAGACTCTCCTCCAGCACCACAGCTCAAAAGCATCGATTCTGTGGCGATAAGCCTTCTTTATAGTCCAGCTCTCACTTCCATACATCACTACTGGAAAAACCATAGCTTTGACTATCCGGACCTTAGTTGGCAAAGTGAAGTCTCTGCTCTTTAGGATGCTACCTAGGTTTGCCATTGCTTTCCTCCCAAGAAGCAGGAGTCTCTTAATATAAACTCTATAATTGCCTCCATATCTTCCCCTTCTATTTGCCAGGAGGTGATGGGACTAGTGGTCATGATCTTAGGTTTTTTTTAATGTTGAGGTTCAGCCCATTTTTTCACTCTCCTTTCACCCTCATTAGGAGGTTCTTAATGACCTCATAACTTATAACCCCCTTAACTTTTATACTCTTTTCTGTAACTGCTTGCATTCTCTTTTAGCTTTAATGTTGTCTTTTAATGCTGTAAGATGTCCCTCAGTTCCCTGTTCTCAAACTTGAGTATGTCTTAATTGTATTGTCCCTCCTTACTGTAAGCCGCCTTGGGAAGCCGCCTGGGGTCCTTTTCCAAGAAGGTGGGGTAAAAATACTAAAAAATAAATAAAATAAATTATAAATCCCTTCCAATTCAATTATTCTATGATCCTATCATCTTTGATCCAATTTTGGTGGCACACTTCCTGTTTTAACTATCAGCCGTCAGTGGTCAGGGCTACATTCTGTGCATGCGAAAAGCATTTGATCTTATTCAAACATCTCCCCTTTATTCGTCCCATGGCAATGCTGTAGGGACACAATGAAAAAAGGCAATTAGACCTGGCTGCCCTTCCTCTGATTTGAGTGTCAGTCCAGGAAAGAAAGTCCAGGTGCTGATTTCAAACAAATTAGAGGAAGTGCAGGTACTTATTTCTGATCACTGGTCTCTGGAACTCTCTTCCCGAAGAAGTGGTGACAGCTGTCAGCCTTGACAGCTTTAAGAAAGGACTGGACAAGTTCATGGAGAACAAGGGTATCAGTGGCTATCCTGATGGATGCCTAAGGACAACCTCCGGGTTGGAGAGATAGGCAAGATATGTCTCAATGCCATTTGCAGGGAATCAGAAGCAGGCAAAGACATCTGCTTGGGAATACCCTGAAGCAAATGGTGAGCCGCCGTGTGAGGCAGAATGCTGGACTGGATGGGCTGTGGCCTGTTCCAGCAAGGCTCTTCTTATGTTCTTAGGATTATTCAAAGAAAATCACTTAAAGCCCTTCCTAGAGGCTCAAGTTGTTCTTCTGCCTAATTCTACCAACAATAGGTCACATTTTTATCTGTCGGAGGTGGAGGCTGAAAGGAAACTTGATGACTCAGATCCGGGCTACCAGAAATACAGCCTGTTCCAGCCAGGCTGTTCTTATGTTCTTATGAAGGGCGAAACCATGAAGGCAGGACCAGGCTTTGCCAATGGCGCCCAGACTTTGGCAGCTGCCCAAAGATACCAGGTGGCAGTGCCAGCTGGGTAGGAGGGAAGCCGCCAGGGTGTGGGTGTGGGTGTTTGTTTCCCTCACGTTAAAGCTTGGGCCAGTTTTACAGGAAGCAAATTAACTGTAACGAAGTCATGAATTGGCAGTGACCAAATTGACAGCCAATCCTCTGTGAGCCTCAGGTGAGATCAGGTTCACATGTGCGAAGGGCAGTTGTTTGACTCTCTTTTAAAACCAGGCTGCTCGTAATTAGCCAGCTGCCTGGAAGGCTTTTAAGAAATCAGTGGCTGATAGGATCATCTTCACCCATTAGACAAAAAGAAATCCCCAGCAGGGGAAAAAACCCAAAGTTAATAGAATCGTAAGAGGTGAATCAGTTTTTAATGAGGGCATGAATCTTTATCAGGTGTTTGACAGCTGGCATGGACAGCATACAGGGACTGGATGAGTGTTTCCACTTGGTATGGATGACGGTGCCAGCTTGCTCCCCGTGTTATTCCAAGTGATCTGCATTTTGCTTCCTTGTTAATGGTTCGATGCTACATAATCTTCATTATTTCAGAGCTTCAGGGGGGGAAATTGGCACCAAGGGTTTGGCCCATCGTAAGATACCACTGTTTCATGCGAAATGCAGTTGTCCGCGCTCTCCACACTTGGAGACCTCGATGCCCCACATGGAAACCATGAGTTAGTGGGAATATCAGGAATTAAACGGAAGGGGGGGAGGAGGAGGAGAGAGAGAAATGAAGATCTACCAGAAAGGATTGTGGGAAAGTGGTTGAGAGCCTCTGGAAGGAGAGGGAAGAAGAAAAATCGCCAAGATTCTGGGGGGTGCATAGAGGTTGATAGATGTAATGGCACAGAGATGGGCACCAGGTTTTTTTTTAAGTTCAATTGTTATTTATTGTATTTATATATTTATATACCGCCAGATTTTCCCAGACGGGAACTCAGGGCGGTTAACAAGGAATAGCATACCACAAAAATACGGAGAAAAATAATAATCGGTTCCACAATATGACATAAAGAACAAAAACAAACCCAACAACAACCCATAGAATGGTTGACAACTCTATCATTATCACCACCGCCATCACCATCTCGAATTGTTGCAGATGGTTCCTCCTTGCCAGGGCTGAAGAAAAATTCAGGTGTCCGATCTGTTGACCCACCTCCCTTAATTTTTTTTTCTACATAGAAAGGTAGAGGCTAATATCACATTCTTGATCCCGGGTAGAACAATTGTGTTGGCCTGGCCCTATCTCATAGGACAGTTATGTCCAAACTTCGGCCCTCCAGATGTTTTGGACCACAACTCCTACAGTCCTTTGTCATTGGCAGTCTAAGCTTAGATTTCTGGGAGCTGTGGTCCAAAACATCAGGAGGGCCAAAGTTTGACCATGCCTGTCATAGAAGACCCAAGACATTGAGCAAAGAAGGGCATACGATGGGTACTTCACCACCACCCACCTGTTTTGCTGGGCAAAGAAGCTTGAGGGCCAAATTTAAGAAATGTTTGGTTTAAATAACCCGCAGAAGGCTTCACATTTGGAATGGTATTATTCCAGGTACTGAGGTGCTGCTACCTCTTTCTTGTACCATTGTCCTGCTCTGACTTATTTCCTTGATTTCCTTAGGAAGACATGCAGGATGCTGCTACCTAGAGGTTGCTGACATCTCTACTCCACCTGCTCCGTGTGTTGACTCTGGAGTCATCCATCACAAGAGGATTTAAAAAAAACAAGGAAGGCGATTGTTCTGACCTGGACGACAGATATATTAGTCAGATATAATTGTTTAGCAAAGTGTTATTACTGATAGCTCAAAACGCTGAGCATGTGGAGCCCCATGCGCTATGACAGCTTAACAGTCATGTGTTTATCTGAAACCTGAAGCACTGATATCAAAAATGCATTTCTCCTTCTGCTCTGAGATTCAATCGGAGACCCTGAATCAACGCAGTCACTGTCTATCCACCCAAATAATATCGATTGACAAGCTTCCATCCTCTACGTCCAGTGGGCAGAGATGTCGTCAGCAACACCAGAATGCAGAAAACAAGTAATGCTAAGTGTGTAACTAGTTACTTGTAGGGTAATAAGTAATGCTGCTAGGAGGTACAAGCTGGCAAAATTTGAAAAAAGAAAAGCAAAAGAGAGAAAGGCAAAGTATCCTGGCAATTCAAAGATTTATTTCAGTATGAATTTTCATAGACCAAAATCCACTTCTTTGAATACAAGGAAAGGAAAGATGGATCCACTATATTTATACACGTTCCCCATGACCCAGTGAGGATTCAAAACAAGAATAACCACCATTACTTTGTCACAAGCTGTTGGGTTATTTTTCAATAAAAGAATCCTTTACTGTTAAGTCAACTCTGATTTCAGCAGCACTTGAAGTTTTTGTTTTTTAAGTAGTGAAGGGGGTTTCCCTTTCCCTTCTTTTTGGAGTGCTGCTCTGGGGCTGTGAAGGATGGTCAAGGCCACACCAGCATACCCTTCTCCATGGAGGTACAGTGGGGAACTGAATTCTTAGCCTCTGGTTCCACAACCCGATGCCTAAACCACTGAGTTACACAGCTCAGGCTGCACTATCAAAACTGGCCACTAGAGGGAACCAATAAGTTCCCGGTACCTCCTCAGCAATGACGTGCAATACAATGAATTATTTGCATTGGTGGGGTGGCCACAAGGGAAACCAAAGGCACTGAGAGAACAGCAGTTTGATGAAACTAATTGGCCAACACCGGTGAGGGCAGGGGGGCAAATTACTGTGGCACTTTCAAGACTAATGAATTAGTTTTTGTGAGAGCCTTTGCCAATAAAAGCCCTTTCCCTGGTTAGGAACAAAGAACTGACGCAACGGATCTCGATCCACAAAACTTCACAGGAAACACATCTACTCATCTTTAAGGTTGCATAACGTTTTGTTCATACACACCTTTAAAAAAATATTGAAAATGCCCTTTCACCCATTGCAAATCTTCAACTTCTTGAGTTCAAGCAACGTGTGCAATATATATTTATAGTGCTTAAAAACAAGGAAGGTGATTGTTCTGTCCTGGCCTGGGCTGTTAACTGTTCCGTTTTCCAGGCTGCGCATTGAAGGATGTTGCTTCTTGTTACAAGTTTCCTCAAGAAAATGCTTTCCCCATCTCTGCTTCCTGGATTGATGCCCCAATAATTTCCTTGCATCTTCCAGAGAAGCAAAAAAGCAGTACGCAGCAATGCTGACTGGTTGGCCTGGAAGGAGGTATAGCATCTCTATTTCCCCATCCTCTCCTCCCAAATAAATGGTTGTGTCAAATCTTTTCCCCTCAAGTTTTGTCACATTTTGTCCCAAAGCTGAGTTCTGGAGATCTCTAAAACGCACACAAGTTTTTGGCCACTGCTCTCTTAGGCCTAACGAGAGTATCACAATTGATATTAACTTTTTTTTTTGGTGGCTAATAAGAATTGCTTCCCAAATTCTGTTGCCCATAGTAGTCCCTCCCTTTTGTGACTTCTTTGTAATTTTCCTAGAATGCAAGGTGCAACACGGGATTCTCTGCCATCTCGTTTTTGCTGCGAAAGACTGCACAGCAAAAGATCATGGATTTACTCCGAAGAGCAGTATTTTGATACCCCAGCCGATCACACCCCTGGAAGCACACTTTAACCGCAGCATTTTGTACCACTGCTAGGGGTTGTGTTAAAATACTTCTGTTATTGATGTGCACTTTTTAACGCCTCAAACGACCCCAGAAAATTCGCACCAATTAGATTCGTACCCCGTTTTCTGTCACTTCCTGTAGTTCTGCCTTGGTAATCATTTATGGTACTGAATTGGTGGCATGCCAGCATGCCGGCACAATTTTTACCGGCTTTCCGCCTGCAATTACATTCAATTTTAAGAAGAAAAACTGCTACCTGGCTGCAACGCAGGTATTCGCCACAAGGGAAAAAACAGGGAAAAGATGCACAGTAAGCAAGTCGGGACAGACACAGAGAAGTAAAATACTCCCCTGTCGTCGGGGCGCTAACTGTGCATCAAACGTCACATGACCGCCTGAAAAAATAGTACGCATCATGTTAAGATGTGCAGATAACGGTAGTGAGACCGGGGCATTTGACAAACTGATAGAGATCTGGACTTGCCACTGCTTGTCAATACTCAATAGTTATAATCAAGAGACCCCCTTTTTCGTGCCTTGTCTTGTTTGTTCTAGATCTGAAGTCAGCAGAGATTTCTTTGGTTGAAGTTATTGCAATCTTGTATGCTGTATCTAATGGGATTGGCTGGGCGGGACCTCAGCTGAGCTGGGGTGACTGCCAGTCACGAACACCATTAACTGATAGTTCCTTCCCTGTGTCTGAATTTAAAGAGAGCCCCAACTATCTGCTTCTGAGATTTTTTTCCTTCTCTCTTGTTATGTCAACAGTCTGTGAGTCTCTGGAGGTCTGTTGCTGAGAGTCACCCAGCCATGTTCCATTTGCTGTTTCACCTATCTAACTGTAAGTAAAGTATGTTTTAGTCTTTTTACTACTAACATCTCAGAGTGAACTACTGAGACTGCATGTGCCAGTTGATGAGAAAAAGTATGGTCTACTCATGATAACAGGGAGCTATTCAGCTTTGTGAATCCTTGAATCTTCTGCTTGCACACCTGAGGGGTTTAAACCAAAGTTTACACTCAAATTGAGGGCTGGGAGAGTAAGAACAGACAAAAGAAAATATTTTTCACCCAGCGCATTGTTAATCTGTGGAACTCCCTGCCACAGGATGTGGTGATGGCATCTGGCCTGGATGCCTTCAAAAGGGGACTGGACAGATTCCTGGAGGAGAAGTCCATCCCAGGTTACAAACCATGATGGAGATGTCCAATCTCCAGGCTTAAAACTGGGGTACTTTAAGGACCAGATGCAGGGGAGTGGTATCAGGAGACAGATATCTAGTCTCGTGCACTCCCAGACGCATCTGGTGGGGCCACTGTGAGATACAGGAAGCTGAGTTAGATGGGCCTTTGGCCTGATCCAGCAGGGCTCTTCTTATGTCCTTATGTTTAAAACTCTGCAATAGCTTTATTGTTTTTAACACTTAAGCAGCATATTTTGTTTCCAGAAAGCTAGGAGACAGTGAAAAGGGGACAGCAGGCATAATTTACTTCCTGGGAGAAAGCTCAAAACTGTTTCCACTCTGCTTATTCTGTAATGATTCAGCAACTCCATTATTAAACCCAGAGATATTGCAATCTCCTGCCTGTATTATTTATCCAGCTTTATAAAGTCTCTAGCCAATTTTATTGTCGTGAGGAAACTAAGTAAATACGAGATAGTGTAGCTAGGATGGATGGGTGGGGATTTTTTTTTTTTTTTGAAAAAGATAACGGGAAATCTAAAACTCTTTCATAACAGCAAACAAAACCATGCCACACAGTTTGATTGCATCTACGTTGTCCCTGGCAGAGCGACCGGAGGGCGTCAACGCTACCTGTGCCAAGCCAATTACTGTGTGCCGTGGTGGCAGCTCTGAAGGCAGGAGAGGGGCAACCATTCAATGGCCCTGAGGATAAAAGGGCAGCTGGACGTTGAATGGGAATTCAAAAAAAGAGAGGCTGCAAACAGCTTATGCAAGAGCGTTTGCGAGTCTATTGCATAAGATAGTATGGGCCAAGAGATTTTTTTTAAAAATCACTTCTAAAATATTTCATAAAATATTGATTTTGGTTATCGTGTCCTGGGGAACATTCAGGATTAACGGGTGATAATGATCATCATCCACTGACAACTGCAGAGCCGGCGCCTGTCAAGGAGACAGAGTGGAGCACTGAACTTCCAACCTCTGATTCTGCAACCATATACTGTATCTAGTCGACATAAATATTCATGGGCAAAAGCCCACTTCTAAATATGCATCCACACAAATGCAAACGGCACTAGCCTTCGTCGTCGTCGTCATCATCATCATCATCAAATTATCACACAGTAGACAAGATAACTACGCTGGATTTTGTATTACCAATCACGAGTCGAACACTTCCCAAGTGTTTAAGACTCAGTGATGTATCGGCAAATTATGCGAGCAGATCCCAGTAAGGCGGCCTTCTGCAGCTGGCTGATGGTGACTTTGTCAACTCCAATTTCTTCTAAATACAGTGGTACCTTGTATAAAGGAATTAATTCGTTCCAAATGAAATTATGTTAAGCAATTTTTCCTTTATACAAATTCCCATAGGAATGCATTGAAAATGGAGTAATCCCATTTTTATGTTGTACGGATTTGCCCCATAGGTGATTGTGTTAAGCAAATTTCCCCTGTCTCTGGAATTTTTATGTTATACAAATTTTATGTTACACAAGCTGTTTGTTATACAAGGGTCCACTGTACTCGTTTAGCTCTTTAGGCACTGCACCCAGCGTGCCGATTACCACTGGGACTAGAATAGGCTCAGAATTCTGGGAGTTGCAGTCCAAAACATCTGGAAAGGTGAAAGTTCCCCCACCCCGATTCTAAATGGTGTTGGCCCCCTTCTTTTTAAAACTCTAGGCCGGGTAGATGCTGAATGGTGCAGTGGTTTAGAGCAGAGCTAGCCTGCGTGTCCTTGGAAAAGCTTCACAGTCCCAGGATACCTGCCTCCCCAGATGGTGGTAGACCAGTTCTGAGTACTGTGTTCTCCATCTGGAAAACCCTGGGAAGCTGTCACGATAAGTCAGACTTGACTTGGGGGCCCATAATAATCATAGTTATATTTAGATCAAGCACAGCCTTCCAGAGGTGCCATGGGTTTCCATCTCCTAGTTTAGTGGGAAAATCCAGGTTCTGATGTTATGGCAGAAATTGACTTAGCTCTCTACCTATAGTAAGACTAATCATAGTTCAGTTAGTTAGATATTCAGATGTCAATAACGGTGGTTTGTTGAAAAGAGAAGCAAAAGCTGTCAAACCATTCCTTTAAAGAACACAGAAAGAAGGGTGGAAACAGGACCAAAAAAACCCTTGGAACCTATGCATATAATACAGTATGAAACTACTTTTCTAACAAAGTGCAGTATGAAACTACTTTTCTAACAAAGTGCAGTGTTCTTTTTCCCCCCAAGCTTGATGCCTGTTTTTGAGTTACAAGCAAACAAGAACGGTGAGCTTTCTGGCGGAACAGGAGTTTGAACCCGGTTTCTTGTCCTCAGTCATAAGACACCAGTCATTACACAGATACTCTACTCATTTGATGCCATAAATTTGGAACATCAAGGCAAAAAAGTGGGTGTGGGTGGGTGTCCTAAGCACTCTATGAATGAGAATCGTTCTGGAGGATGACAATGGTCTCATTGAGAGAATCCAAGGAAGGAGCATGCTAGCGAATTTCATTCCTTGTGATTTCAATTAATGTTGTGCTGTAAGAATTAAATCGTCCTGTTCCTGTCATGCTACTCATTCACTGACACTAATTCTTTCTTCCATTCAAGATCACAGCAAAGCAGGGACATACAGGCAGATGTGACTATGAACTGGATGAGCCCTTAGCTGAGCTGAGGCCAATGCGCCACATTCTATCCACCACGTCAAAGCCAGCCCCATACCTAGTAATGTTTCATGCAATGTCTGACCATGCTTCCTGGGGTATTCTGGGAGATGCAGTCTTAAAAAAAGGAAGTGTCTCAACCCTGTGCATTTCTGACAGCTCAGTTTACAATTCGATTCCATCAAGGCATATACCGGAGGATCCCCATATCTGCGGATTCAATATATTTCACGGATCCACGGTCTGAAAAAATGATACATGCACCAACTAGTTATGTTATGTTATGTTAAAATATTTTTCCCTGTGGTTTCCCCTCCCCCCTTTAGTATATTTACTATATTTGGCTTTTGCTATTACTGGTGGATTTCAGTATTTGTGGGTTGGTGGTGTCAGAACCAATCTCCTGCAGATATGGGGGTCCTGCTATGTAGATATAGATCCCTTATTGCCAGGCTGTCCAACTTTGGACAGGCCGAGGTCTACTTTTTCCGGACAAAAGTTCCTGGGGGCTAGTACACTAAAACCTCTACTTTGTAAGTAGAGCAGCGGTTTCCCATAGGAACGCATTGAAAATCAATTAATCCTTTCTGGGGGGAACATGTTTCAATACAACTCAATTGGTCATGACACAGTGGCGCGCCAAACATCGGGCCAGTAGGGAGAGCAGGGGACTGTGCCATGGCCGTTGAACTGCCCCGCTCGGCTGAGACAGTGGGCTGGCAGACCCAGAGCTTTGCTGGGACAGTGGTGGTCCTTGGTTTGAGGGAGGTAGAGGTGGAGAACTTATCCCCTCACATTTTTATTGATCGCTGGCGGGCTACTTTTGAACCCTTTGCGGGCTACTGGTAGCCCCCAGTCTACCTGTTGGGCAGGCCTGGCGTATTGGAACTGCCCCTGGTATTCTAACTGTGCTCAACTACTACAGTTACCCTTATCCCCAGCTGGAGAATAGTAGCAAGAGTCAAACACATTTGGCTGATACTGCTTTGGGAAAAGCCATTGTAATGTTTGTAGGAACAAACTGAGGCCCTATGGAGATACACAAGAGGCCTCAAGTGAAAGGCCACAATTGTCTGCAACTCCTTGACCTTCCATGCCTGCTAATCTATGCGCTCTGCCTTTTAAAAAAATCTAGTGACTTGATGTCATCAAAGGGTGCAGCTTTTGGGGGGCATTTAGATGGTGCTGGAGGTGTAAATTACAGAAGCGTTACCAAGGAAGAGGAGCCTATCTGGTTTCTGGGCAGCCTTGCTGAGACTTGCCATTCATTGACTCCCATCTCACACCCAACCTCTTGGGATCCTGCATGGGCAAATGATTTTCTGCAGTTGCTCTGCTCTGAAGTCTTCCAACCAGTGATGGTTCATGATCTATTAATGCATGCTCCTGTAGGAGGGGAAGGCATCTCTAGGGCATGTATTTTTTTTGTAGCCCATGTGTGACCTTACACAGCGAACCCTTGTATAACAAACAGTTTGTATAACAAAAATTGTACAACATAAAAAACCCAGATAGGGGAAATTTGTTTAACAGAATTGTCTATGGGGCAAATTCATACAACATAAAATGGTCACGATTAAGGATTACTCTGTTTTCAATGCATTCCTATGGGAAATTTGTATAAAGGAAAATTTGCTTAACATAATTTCATTGGGAACAAATTAATTCCTTTATACAAGGTACCACTGTAGTGAGGGAGCAAGTCCAGATGATTCATAAACAGGGTCCCACTCCCTCCTGGGTTCAAGCAGAGGTTGCAGGGAATATGTGACGTCATGAAAATCCTCCCCCTTACGTCATTTGCTATGTCACTTTATGACGCTATTATCATCCCACTCTGTTTATTCTTGCATCCCCCCCCTGGTCTGAATTCCTTGCAAATTTTTGAAATAAATCGACATATAAGCAAGAGTTTCTCTTCGTCAGCCTAACTTTGGGGGGAGGAATTCTAACTGGAACGTCAATCATCCGGAAAATGGGCGGGGCTAATATACAAACGAAGGACTGTTTTCCTCCCGTGAGAAATTATCTGACCTTCCCTCGGCCAATAAGGGTTGAGAGCTGGGATCACACTATGGCTCAAGGGCTGAGCTCAGCCAATAGGAATGCAAACTTTCTGGTCACGTGCATCGCTTTCCCCTCCCTCCGGTCCGAACGCGCCACCAAGGGCGAAAACCGAGAATGACTCAGGAGGGGAATAAGGCTGGAGAGGGACGAGCAGCCAATGAGAAGGCGAGAGAGGGGTCACGGGAGGAGGGAGTCCCAAAGGAGAGGGTGGGATGTAGAAGACGGACATGCCTGGTGGCCAATAAGCAAGCGGGAAGGAAAAAGCGTCCCTCCGCCCACGACCAATGGAGAAGCAAGCGGCGCTTTCGTCATCATCATGTGACACCGCCTTACGGCCGGCTTTCTTAACCCAGAGGGAAAGCGCGTCATTCCTCACGTGACAGCCGTAGTAGGGCGGGGGCGACTCGCTCCGCTACGGAAGCCGAGAGGGACGCCGAGCCAGGGCGGTTGCGGCAGCCACAGCAGCAGCAGCAACAGCAGCAGCCCCGCCAGTGCCCGCAGGAGCCGCGATGGCGGCGGACGGCGAGCGTTCCCCGCTGCTGCCCGCCGAGTCGGGGGATGGAGGCGGCCAGGGAGGGCTCGTGGGGCCGGCGGGGCTGGCCTCGGGCTCGGCCTCCAACCCGCCAGGGAAGCCGAACCCGCCTCAGGGTGAGCACACGCCCCCCTCATCAATATTCATGAGGGGCAAGGGAGAGAAGGGCGGGTCCGGGGGCGGGGTCAAAGGAGGGGGCGTGGCCGAAGCCGGCGGGGGGGATGCCTACCCGATGGAGGCCCCGGAGAAACCTGGGGAGTGGGAGGGGCTTGTGCAGAATGGGCGGGGCCAGACCAGGGAGGGGAGCCGTGGGTGAGGGGAACCTAGTGGTGAGAGCAGAAGGTGCTGTAGGTTGAAGGAGTGATGCATTTCATCCCCACCATTATTGGGGCTCGCCATAACCTGAGCCTATCCAGAAGGGTGGGCCCATCTTCTGGCTGGCATCTCTTTTGCATTGGGTGCTCCCAAAATGACATGGGAACCCAGGCACCTAAATCTTGAACTGGGTGGTTTCTTGCAGAAAGAATTTTTTTTCTAGAATTGTTGTATGCTAACCACACTGAGTTCCTGTCTGGGAAAATCTGGTAAATAAATAAACAAACAAACAAACAAACAGACAGACAGACAGACATTGGAAGGCGGCCTAGTGTTAGGGAACATGCAAGTGGTGTACTGGATGGGATCAAATCAGGGCAGTGGGGATGGAGGTATTGGGGAGGAATTCATTCATGAGAAAGGTTAGTTTTGGAAAGCGGGCGCAGGAAGGAGATACAAGGTGGGTCCTTTTCCAAGGAGAAAGGTGGGGTAAAAATACTCTGAGATAAATAAAATAATAAAAAACAAGGTGGGTCAGAGTGGAGCAGGTTCAGAGAAGGGCCACAAGGATGATTGGGGCCAGGAACCAAGCCCTTTGAGGATAGGGTGAAAGAACTGGGCATGTTTAGGTTTCAGAAAAAAGAAAAAAGATGGAGTGAGTGGGGGAATATGATGGCTCTTCTCAAATACCCGAAAGGTAGTCCTACTGAGGAGGGCCAGGCTCTGTTCGCAGTCATTCCAGAGTGCAGGACATGTAATAATTGGCTCAAGTCACAGGAAACCAGATTTAGGCTGAATATCAGGGGAAACTTCTCAACCTCAGGACGTGATGAGCTCTCCAACATTAGAGTCACTCAAGAGAAATTTCTACAACCATCTTTTAGATCTGCTTTGACTTGGACTCCTTCGTTGGGCCCAGTGGCATTGCAGGCCCCTTCCAACTCTTGTCCTTTGAGGTGGGGTGTCTTGACAGTTGCCACTAGAATTGCAATGGACTGTGTATCGCCTTTATCTCTCCCAAGGCTTCCCTTCCTTTGGTGGGGTCAACGATGGAGGCCAGGCAGCGGTGCTGCCCGGAGAGGATCCCCCACCGTACTCGCCTATGGCCTCTCCAGAGAGCGGCAGCGCCCCCATGATCACCTGCCGGGTGTGCCAGAGCCCCATCAACGTGGAGGGCAAGATGCATCAGCATGTGGTGAAATGTAGCGTCTGCAACGAAGCCACGGTGAGTGCCATGAGAAGGGCAGGCTAATGAAGGGTGGGACCTCGAGTGGTGTTGGTGAAGATGAGCTGTGAACCGGATTATGAGCCGTGGCTTAACCGTGGCTCCCCTCGTTTGACCTGACCATTGCAGCTGCTGGGAAACCCGAGCCAGTTAATTTCCTCTCTGCCTCAGCTGTCTCTACTTGCTAAGTTGAATGCCATGGTTGTGTCAGACCTCCCTGGGAGGCACTCTGTAAGTTCTCCCTATCAAGCCAACTTAAAGGCAGACTTAGAGGGTAAATTGCAGAAGCTTATGCATTGTTTATCGTTGACCTGGTTTTCCTTGTTTACTGATATCTGCACCAGTCATACATTAGTTTATTTATTTGTTTATATTTGTACTTTTTAACCGCCCAGCTTCCCTCAGGAACTCTGGGCGGTGTACAACAAATTATAGTTGTCATATTTTAATATTTTCATTGCCGCTAGAGTACAAAGCAAAAGAGAAGGAGATGTTGCCCAAAATTTTTCTTTCTTTTAGTGATCTTCCCTGTGTCACTTATAGTAAACAACATTTTCATACTGCAGGTTTAGAAGTACTGTAACAGTTTTAATTCTGCAGTGGTCATGCTAGATGACTTTGCTATGTGAACCAGCGTGTTGTTCGTCTGTGGAACTCCCTGCCACAGGATGTGGGGATGGCATCTGGCCTGGATGCCTTCAAAAGGGGATGGGACAGATTCCTGGAGGAAAAGTCCATCCCAGGTTACAAACCATGATGGAGACGTGTCATCTCCAGGCTTAAAGCCGGGGTACTTCAAGGACCAGATGCAGGGGAGTGGTATCAGGAGACACATCTGGTGGGGCCACTGTGAGATACAGGAAGCTGGACTAGATGGGCCTTTGGCCTGATTCATCATGGCTCTTCTTATGTTCTTAACCGGTGTGCTTTTATATGGGGAAATGCCACAGACCAAAGAAGAATTTGGAAGGGTTACTTTTATGCACCATAGTCTTATTGGTGCATTCTTGGAACTGAGGCTTAAAGAAAATAATCTTTTGAGGCTGTGGATAAGGGGTGGGGATGGGGGAGAGATTTGTAGCTCCAGATTTTGCCCTAGACATATGGAAGAATATTGTATGGGTTTGGTTGAACAGAGATTTTTTTAACGGGGAGCTGAATCACAGGCCCAAACCAAGGGAAAGTAGGTAACTCAGTGGTAGGATATCTGCCTTGTTTTTGAAACATCCTATGTATCTCCAAGAAGGGCTGGGAAAATTCTTATCTGAAACTCAGCCTTATTAGTCACGCAGATTACAGTGAAACAGACCTACAACCTCCTAGATAAGTGATTCTCAACCTTGAGTCACCCAGGTGTTCTTGGACTGTAACTCCGAGAAACCCTACCCAGCACAGCTAGTGGTGGAGACTTCTGGGAGTTGCAGTCCAAGAACGCCCAGGTTACCCAAGGTTGAAAACGGGCACTCCAGGTATCGTTGGAAGCCAGTTCTCATGGGTCCCAGGGAGCGTGGTCAGTAGTTGGCATTTTAAGAGTGGTGTTACGTAGCACCAAGAGGGTCACTTAACAAGCCTGAGTTGGTTAGTCTAATTAACCCACTTGGCATAAAGAGGTGTGTGAAAAGAGTCCAGTTATTTATTTAGTTCCTGTTGCATTCTTCTGAAAGAATTTTGTTCTGCTGTTGTTCCATTGACACTTCTCCCTTCAACAACACTGGGGTTAGTGGTGCAGCATCTTGCATTGTTCAATATTTATGACTCTTAGACATGCCTCACACCCTCCCCAGATGCCACATGGAGTTGCTGTCACAGGAGAGGGGTCAGCCAGGCCATCCCAGCAATAGGAACCCTTGGAAGCCCAAGACCTACCTTTCTTGAACTACTTCCTGGAAACAAATAGTAGATCAGGCCTGCCCAAAGTCCGGCCCCGGGCCCAAATCCGGCCCGCCAGGCCATTCTGAGTGGCCCGCGGCTGGCCGGCCCGCCCTTCCCTCCCCCTGCTTCGCCCCATGATTTTTTTAAAAAAAATCTTCCACCAACACTGACACCGCCGGGAAGCTTGAGGGGCTGGGCTGGCCGGCTGGCTGGTGAGCAGAAGCTTGTGGGGTGAGCGGGCAAGGGGGCGGGCCACCACCACCAGCATAGCCGGGAACATTGTGAGGTTGGGCGCATGTGCAGTCAGTGGGTGGGGCTTATGGGTCAGTGGGTGGGGCTTGCAGTGGGGTGGCAGGGTCAGGGAGCAACCAGCCCCTGACACATTCTCAGCCACCAAATCTGGCCCTCCTTACAAAAAGTTTGGGCACCCCTGTAGTAGATCAGTATTTGTTGGTTTGAAATAAGCCTATATAACCAGAACTATGCTGCTCAGATTTGTACAACTGAAGGGAGAAGTGGTGTGTGTTTTGTAAGCTCCAATAATTACAATATTTTAGTGTTTCTATGGGCAATACTTTTTTGCATTTGTATCACTGCTGATTCTTATTAACAGTTAATTCTGCTTTCATAGCCCTGGGGAAATATTATTAAACTGTGTTTATGGTACAATGAAAGCTATCCTTTAAAATGTAATCCTGACAATATTTTATGTGGACAATGTGCAGCTTCTTAGGTGTTTGACAGATGGAGAAGCACCAATCTTACCTACCCACCCCCGCAACACCCTGGATCAACATCCCTCTAATTTTTGCCCCCTCTGCGCAAGATTTGGTTGTGTATATGCTTGATTCCCAACTCCATGCAAGGTCTATCACAACCGGAACCAAAACGCTTGTAGTGGTTGTGTGGTGGTGGAAAAGCCGAGTCAGGCACGGCCGGTGTGGCGTGTGCCTTAGATGGGACCTTGTTCTAGAACTACTAAAGTAATAAGAAAAGAGACCGAACATTTCCCCTTCTTTTCACATAGTATTAGAACTTTAGGCAATCCAATGAAACTGGTTGGCAGCAAGGAATACAGAACGGAGAAAAGGAAGTACATTGTAATTAATTTATATACTGTACTTCCTTCAACAGCGCTGGTGTTAGAGGTCCCATATTCCTGTCTAGTCCAGAATTACTGTATAACCTTCATCGAAGACAACCATCTCTCTCTCTCTCTCTCTCTCTCTCTCTCTCTCTCACACACACACACACACACACACACACACACACACACACACACACACACACACACACAGAGAGAGAGAGAGAGAGAGAGAGAGAGAGAGAGAGAGAAAGTAGCAGCATCAAGCATGAGCAACTGAATGCACCTGTATCTGTTGTAGTATATGCAACAAAACACACAAACCAGGGACACAAAAGGAATGGGAACAGAGCACTGTGTGTCTCTGTGTATATTTTTCTCCTATTTTTTTCTCCCTCCTCCAAGAATTGGCCACACCTGACTTGGCATCCACCACCCCCGGGAGCCCGCCAGGACAGGAGAGTGGGGTGGGGCAAAAAAATCAGTGCATGACCAAAACCACACTCCTTGGAGCTGTGTAGTTTAAGGGAGAAGTGCCCTGCAAAAGAGATGGTTGCTTACGGATTAGATGGGGGCTGGGGAGTGGTGCTCGAGGAATCTGTGAAAGAAGAGAAGCTTATGGAAAGCCCATGGCTTGTAAGAAAGGTGTGCCGCCTCTGGGTTAAGAAGACCAAAGGCCGTGGATGGGAGAGGTGCTGGAAGAAGCTGGGGCCTGCATGACTTGCAGGTGGGCTTCCTGAAGGAAGCTCGGCACTTCTGGGAAGATCAATATGTGTTTGTTTGTTTTGAAATAAACCTGTCTAACCAGAACCATGCCACTCATGGGAGTGGTAGCAAGCAGCCTGCTGGAACGAGGCAGGCTTTCTGATCGGTCCAGGGTCTAGGAAGCCAAGAATGGGAAACGCTATTGGCTCTAGACAGTTTGGCATCTCATCAACCCCATCCGTCATGGCCCGTCCGTCATAAGAGGATTCTGCTAGTGGTGCTCCAAATAACATGGCAGGCGCAAGTTTCTCTGCCTGTGTTGTTGCCCTGTTAGATGGTCTCCATCCTTCATTCCCGACTTCAGCTTTGCTTCTCTTCTGTCACCGACACATCCTGCTTTGTACACCATCGGGTTTAAATAATGCATTCTCCTCTTCCCACTTCCTTACAGGTCCCAAGGGTGTTGTAGGGTCAGCGGTGCTCCTCTGACTTGAAAGGTTATTTAAGGCAGACCTTGTGCCCCTGATGGCCTTCCATATATATTGGGCTCTATCCTCTACACACAGGGATTGTCCTGTTTTTTGTAATTCCTTGGCAAAGTGACGTTTTCATTTTGTAGATCTCCCTTTCTCCTCTTCCTGTTCATCAAAAACTCTTGGGACTGGATGGTTATCCGATTTCAAAAGTCAAGCCTTC
>JAHTLZ010000127.1:1256471-1272940 GCA_023846285.1 Phrynocephalus versicolor | reverse complement strand
GGACCTGGTGTCGGTCTTTGTGACAGAGGCTCGTCTGTTGACCAGCCTCTGTCACTTATATGTTGTATAAGTGCCCGTCTTTTCTCAAAACAAAACACCTGGCATTCCTAGAAACTCTTTTCTGGCCAACACAGCAGACACAATTCATATATATATGAATGAGAACCCTTGGACTGTGCTCCTGAAGAGGCTGAATGGACCCCACAAGGAGAGTCATTTAATCCTTTTTGCCTTTGTTGGTTTTGTCCTTCTCTTTCCCAGCAAAAGGGTCATTAACTTGGGCCCAGTGCATCCGGGGCCTCTGAGTCCCGAACCCCAGCCAGTCGGTGTGCGGGTCAACTGCGGCCACTGCAAGAACAATTTCCTGGTAAGGAGGGCTGCTTGGAGGGTTGCGGGCCGAGCGGCGGTGAGATGAGGTTGAAGGAGAGGGGGAAAGAAGACTCTGAAATCCGTATCATTCTTGTTTCCAGCTTTGGGCAAAGATTAGAATTACAGTAGGACCCCGGTATCAACTGGGGATTGGTTCCAGGCTTACCCGTGGATAATGAAATCCGTGGATAAGAGAGAACGCCAAAACCTCCCCCAAAACTGCTGTTTCGTGACAGTAGCTTGCTTTACACTGCTGTTTTATAAGAGCAGTTTGCTTTACAGCTGCTGTCTGTGACAGTAGCTTGCTTTGCAGCTGCTGAAATATTTATTTAATTTATTTCTGCAAACCGTGGGTAATTGAATCAGTGGATAATGAATCCGTGGATATGGGGGTCCTACTACTGTATATTTATTGGGGAAATGTTGATATTTCTATTTATTTACCAGATGTGATGTACTGGTAAGACTAGAACTCGAGCGGAGACATGGGCACAAACCACTCAACTGGTTGGTGGGCTGGTTCGTTCATCAGCCAAAAAGGCGTTGAGGGCTTCAAAACCCATCCTCTTTTGACGGCACCCACTCAGGGCAGCACTCGGAAGAGGGTGGGCAGGGAAGCGAGACCTCCATCTCCCAGTGGGCACCTCCTAGAGGAGGTGGGGCTTTCAAGCACCGGAACACCTCTTTCGGTTGACAAACACCCCATTGTGAACTTCCTGGCTGGCTCCTTATGCCCGTTTGTACTCTGGAGGTACCAGGGTTTGAATCCCCACTTGGCTTTTGGGAACTCACTGGGGGAGTGGGACTGGTGAAGCCGCTCCTTAAATACCTCCTCTTGGAAGCCCTATTAGGCTTGCTCTAAATTGGTTCTGACTTGACAACACAGAAGGCGCACGTACTGTTCCATTTAGTGATTGATTATTTGTTGCATTTCTATCCTGCCTTTCCCCCAGTGAACTCCACAGGCCACGCATAGCTCTTCTCTCCATATTCCCCCCCCCCACATGGCCGCCCTGTGGGATAAGTCAGGCTGGAGCAGCCGTGACCAGCCCAGGCTCACCGTGTGAATTTCGTGGCCAGATGGGGATTTGAGTCTAGCTCTTCTGAGCTGGGTGTCCAGTCCAGTACTTTAACCGCAACACCGCACGGGGTTTGAGGGGGATATATCTTTCCTGGAAGATCCTGAAAGGCCGGTTTTTCTGGAGTTCCTCAGAGCGCGAATGTGACGGAACTAATTGATCTCGACAGAGTTTGGAGTGTCGATCCGGAAAAGAGCCATCAGTTTCACACCACTGATTAAGCTCTCTAGGGGTGAACCGTTGGTATCGTACCAGCTTAACCTTCCTTCCATGATTGTTGGGGACTGAAAGCAGGGTGAGGAGATGTTCCTTCCAGCTTCTCCGAGGAAAGGCTGGAGGACAATAGCTTCAGAAGCAAATCGATGGGCTGGCATCATTCTGTGCTGAGGAATAGACTGATGCTCCTTCCCTCCTGGAATTAGTTCTGAAAACGAATGGCAATGCTGCCTTCTCGCCCTTCATCTTTGGCATGTGGTTAGGCTAGCAGGGAAGAGCCAACAGGAGCATTCGAGAGGACCACCTGGCCTACAGCTGGCTTCATGGGTGGGCCAAGCTGGGATTGTCCATAGGAGGCTTCCGCTGGATTGTGTTGGGCTTGACTCGCATTCCTTTATCTTTTCTCAAACCCCCCACCCCCTCGGCCCACCTTCTCCAGTGGACGGAATTCACGGACCGCACCTTAGCCCGATGTCCGCACTGCCGCAAAGTGTGAGTTCACGTGCCTTTTGCGCCGCCGGGATGATAATAATGATGTTCATTGTGGGCGGACGGGGGGGGGGGGAATCGGCATGTGTGGGTCTCAAGAAGACTGCCTTTGTGAGCCCAGTTCTGGCAGCCAGGTTGGATGCAGGGGAGTGGGGAGCATTCCAGAGGAGAAGTGAGGTGGGGGTGGGGGGTGGGAGGATGCTGAATTTTGAGCCAGGCCATAGGAGAGAGCAAAAGATGAGTTGTCGTGAGTGGCCGGAAGAGATGCCTGTCATTTTTTGATAGGCAGTCCAGTGGAGGATGCAAGAATCATAGAATCATAGAGTTGGAAGAGACCTCAAGGGCCATCCAGTCCAACCCCCTGCCATGCAGGAACCCCCATCACAATATTTCCGACAGATGGCCATCCAGCCTCTGCTTAAAAGCCTCCAAAGAAGGAGACTCCACCACCCTCCTTTGTGGCAGCATATTCCACTGCCGAACAGCTCTAACTATCATAAAGTTCTTCCTAATGTTCAAATGGAATCTCTTTTCCTGTAGTTTGAAACCATTGCCCCGAGTCCTAGTCTCTGAAGCCATGCAAAACAAACCTGTTCCCTCTTCAATATGACATCCTTTCAAATATTTAAACCCACGGGTAGCCTAGGTGTTCTAGGACCGCGGGTCCCAGAAATCCTGGCCAGCACAGCTGGTGGCAAAGCCTTCTGGGATTTGCAGTCCAAGAACACTTTGCTTAGCCAAGGTTGGGAACTGCTGTTCCAGAGGCAGGGGGCCCAGGAGAGCTCAGCTCTTTCTTGGGCGTTGAGGCCCACCATGGAGCGAGTCACTGGGCATCTTGACAGGCCTTCCATGTCCTCCCTCTCTCTCCTCCCACCAGCTCTTCCATCGGTCGCCGTTACCCTCGGAAAAGGTGTATTTGCTGCTTCCTGCTGGGTTTTCTCATGGCCGTGACAGCGACAGGGCTCGCGGTGAGTAAGAACCAAGGTGGGAGGGGGGTGGGGGCCAAGCACGGCATTGATCTGCCACCTGGCAGCCTCAAACTGAATTGGCATCTGGTGCCTTGAATTTCTGGTCCACAATGTCTATAACAGTGATGGTGAACCTTTTAGAGAACGCGTGCCCAACCTGTGATTCAAAACCCACAATATATATATATTTTTGCAAAGTGCCCATACAGCAATTTAACTTGAATACAGGTGGCTGTGAAGGGGCGATATCGGGTGCCCACAGAAAGGGCTCCGAGTGCCACCGTTGGCACCCGTGCCGTAGGTTCGCCAACACTGGTCTATAAGACCTCCCGAAGCCTGCTTTTGGGAGGTGAGGGGTTTGAACCCCTCTTAGCATAAAACCCATCTCTTACACGAGCGAGACCTGCAAGTGGCGCCGCTGTGGCGAAAGCTTCAGCAATTTCTTTCAGCCCTTTCCCCTCCCCTCCTCCGGCAGCCAGCGTGCGATGCTGCTCCACCGGGTTTGCTGCTGAGAAAGGCTCTTAATGCACGTGACTCCTGATTACCCTCTCTCTCTCTCTCTTGTTTCCTAGTTTGGCACATGGCACCAAGCCCAGCAGCA
Organism: Phrynocephalus versicolor; assembly: GCA_023846285.1. NCBI lineage: Eukaryota > Metazoa > Chordata > Lepidosauria > Squamata > Agamidae > Phrynocephalus > Phrynocephalus versicolor. The sequence goes on along the minus strand of JAHTLZ010000127.1, from coordinate 1,269,218 downwards.
CAGAGGGATCTACGCCTCGTGGGCGCTGGTCATTCTCCTGGCCTTGGTCTGCCTTGGGCGGGCCATGTACTGGGCTTGCATGAGAGTCAGCCATCCTGTCCAGAACTTCTCTTGAGCTTCCTCGAGCCACTCTTCCGTTTCCAGCTTGATAGCTGCCACTGCTGCTGTTCCAAGCGCATCATCTGCCGAGAGCCCGTCCTGTCGACCTTCCCTTTCGCTCTCTCCTCCGCCGCCTCCACGCTGCTTCGGGGCCGGGACCTTCCTGTGCTACCATCTCGCTGCACCGGCGCCTTCCCCTCCTTTTTAATTTTTTTTTGGGGTCATCTCAACAGCTTTTGCTCAGCCCCAACGGGGGTCGAAAGTCTCTCCTCGGTCTGCTCCCCCCCCGGGCCAGGCGTGGTGCCCGAAATGAACGGTTGGGCCCATAGGACCGGCGGCTGCAGAAGACGGGGCTCCCTTCCCCTGTCGACACCCTCCCCCTACCCCACCCGAGGCAACCGGATGCTAACGGGACCAACTTCAAATACGGTACTTGAATACGGTTGGGGGTTTGTGGACCCACAAAAAAGGGCACCGTCGGGCTCAGCGTCGCCCTTCCTTCAAGAGGCGTCGGAGCGGCAGCGGCTGGGCCAGCCCCGGAGGCACGACGGACCGAGGGAAGGGGGAAGACTTGAGAACACTTATGTCCAAACGGGATGATCCCGTATGGAAATCTCGGTTGAGAACAGCTTGGACACTTGACATACACTACAGCAATGGAGCTGGGACATCCTTCAAAAAAAAGTTTGCTCTTGTCTGCTGTGGAACACTTTTCTGCCAAGACTGGATGGAGGTGTCGAGTTGCCGCGGTCTGGGTTTCCCCCTCGCCCTCTCTGCGAGGCTCCTTGCACATTCCCGATTTCAGGCCGAGTCAGGGCAAGGGACCTGGGACGGTGACGAGCTCTCTCCAGCTTCTTGGGATAACTTGAACGGCCAGTACTGCACACCGCGGCCTGATGGCTCTGAACTCCTCCTTGCCACGATTCCAGGAAATCCTCTTCCTTAACGTGTGCGTCACCTACTGTCTTCGAGACTTGGATCTCCCCACCACACCACACCCTCCGCCTGCTAGCGGTGTCCTGGGACTCCGGAGGCCTTGCGCCAAGACCGTAACCTTGGGAGATTTTCATCATTGCTTTTACTTCCCTTAACTTGCCGCACGTGTGTGTGTGTGTGTACGTACATGTACCTTTCTCTACACATTCCTTAACGGAGCGTCCTGGCTTACATTTGATGCAGTGGGGAAAGAGGACATGCGCTCTCTCACCATTATGGCACTCATCAGTGTCTACTTTAAAAAAACAAAACCCTTCCCACCATTGCACTGAGAGCCTTACCTTTGACCTTCTTGTCTAGGTAGAAATCCTTCCCTTTGTTCCTGGGGTCTTTGGGCAGTGGCAGTCCTGTGTGACAGCTATGGCCTCTTCCTTTCTGCCCCCAGCTCCATTTTACCTATTTCCTTCGCCTTCGCAGTATAATCTTGTTTCTCTGTCCTTTCAAAATCTTCGTCCCTCCCTGCTTCTGCACTCAATCCCTTCCAGCATCCTGCAGTTCGTGCTTTTAAGCCCACCCCACCCCAGGGTTTGAGTAGGGATGGATCCGACCCTTCCTTGATTGTTGGAGGTTCACCATACGTGGTAGGAGGGGAGACCAGCCCCTGATGTCGCTGCTGCCTTGGCAGTGCGAGAAGAAACCGTTCCAGTGATGATAAATAATTTCAGTCCCATAGGGCCTCTCTGTCTTGGCTTTTATGTGAAGGATCAGTTCCTGCAATGAAGTCCCTGCCTCCAAATTCTCTCTCCCGACCCCACGGCTTTTGAGCTTAAGCCTCCCCGCCCTCCAAACCTGTCGCCGCTGCAGCTTGTATATAAGAACAATTAATCTGTACATAGAGGTATTTAAAGATCACTCCTTCCTGGTGGCTGGCTGCCTGCATTGTCTCCTTCTGCCTGCCTCTTCCTTCTCCCCTTCCTACTTTTCCCCACAGCCAGAGGAGGAATGAAAACAAAATATGATGGGATGGTTGTAAATAAAGTAGAGATTCCATGTACACTGAGCAGCGTGTTTTGAGGAGGAGAGGGTGGCTTGCGTGTGGTCTCATGGTGCAAAACTGTTCACGACGCCAGGGTTCAATCCCAAGTGACTAGCTCAAGATTCACTCCGCCTTCTAGCCTTCCAATATCAGAAAAATGAGTACCCAGGTTGGTGAGGGGATGGGCAATGCGTAGCCTGCATGATTAAACTGTGAACCACCTAGAAGCAGGCATGTGCAAACTTTGGCCCTCCTGATGTTTTGGACCACAACTCCCAGAATTCTAAGCTTAGATTGCCAGTGACAAAGGACTGTGGGAGTTGTGGTCCAAAACATCTGGAGGGCCGAATTTTGGACATACCTGACCTAGAGAGTGCTTTAAGCACTATAGGGCATTCTATAAGCAGCATGGCAGTCATTTGAGGGCCCTTTTAAAAATATGAGTAAATTAACATGCCCATGTTCTCATAAGACATGTAGATGCTTCAGAACAGTAAATCCAGTTCGAAGGTGTGTAACAGGAGACCAGTCAGGGAGGCCTGTATGCAAACCTTCAGTCATCTTCAAAGCTGTCTGGATGACCTCCAGCCCAGCCATGTTCTGATGAAGCCACCTCCTATGGTGGGGGTTCAGATCAAACAGACAAGGACGATGGCGGAATGCCCAGTAGCCTGGAGAAAGAAAGGGAATAACTCAAGATAGGACTATTCGGCCACTTCAGGAAAACCAGCCCCAGTGGAAAAACCTTCAGAATGGGGCAATGAAAGCAAACAGGACAGCCATTTCTCCTGTGAAAGAGATTTTTAATGGTCTCTTTCTGAGGCGGGGAAAGGATCTGTATTCAAGTACAGCAGGAAGGGTGTGAGGCAATAAGCAAGAAAGCTCACTTCGCAACAGCTGCTTAATTAAAAGACGTTTGAATCTGAGGACAGTACTGTATTAAGTGCGGCGAAGCATCTAAGTGAAAAACAGACGAACTACTACTACTCCTTGTCACTGGTAGCTGCCTTTTTAAGAACCCCGAAACGGGGGCTGCCAGCTGCTGAATCGGAGGCACCCTTTGCTCAAACCTGAACAATTACAGAAAGCAGGGAGGGAAAGTTGGCTTCTCTCTTCCTTTGCTTGGCTCCCCAGTTCTGCTTCATCCGCTCTCCAGCAACGGAACAAATCAGGGCCGTGAACTTAAAACGAGCAAGGCCCAGAATTGTAACTTATTTTGCTAGCCTGGAACTCGCTGTGAAAAATTAGGAGAGGCCACCTCCCAGCTCCGGAGCGCGACTATCCTTCTGATTTCCTCTTACGCATTTCTGCTACAGAGAAAAAGAATGAGAAGCCAAAACCCTGGCACACAATAGGGGATTATGATACACAGTATTGTCTCACTCAATGTTGCATTCCTATTTATCTATAATAATTTCTCTTATTTTCCCCCCTCCATCCGCACGCTGCAGTGCGACAAGGGCCACCAGATACTGCTGCTGCTGCACCCTTCACACAGCCACGTAGAGGGTGATCGGGCAGTGGTCACTTCCCAGGGCCGAGGAGCGAATCTTGCTGTCGCAGAGACCTTCCAGGAGGTCCTTAGAGACCAGGAAGTAGTCGAGCCGCCAGCCCACGTTCTTAGCCCGGGCGTTCATCATGTAGGTCCAGAAGGTGTAGGCGTAGGGGGTGTCCGGGTAGAGGTGGCGGAAACTGTCGACGAAGCCAGCCTCCAGCAGCTCGGTGAAGCCGGCCCGCTCTTCCGGCGTAAAGCCGGCGTTCTTCTTGTTGCCCTTTGGGTTCTTCAGGTCAATCTCCTGGTGGGCCACATTGAGATCCCCGCACAAGATGAGGGGCTTCCGGGCCGCCAGGCCTTGGAGGTAAGAGCGGAAGGCCGTGTCCCAGCGCTGGCGGTATTCCAGGCGCACCAGGCCCCGGCCGGCGTTGGGCACGTAGGCCGTCACCAGGAAATAAGAGGGGAACTCGGCTGTGATCACGCGGCCTTCCTTGTCGTGCTCTTCCTCACCTGGAAGGAAGGAGAAAACAAAGAGAAGAGCAATTGGGCATCTACACTGTATTATTCAGGAGCAATGGAGCTTATCTGAGGATTCGCCAATCTGTGCTCTGAAAATTAAAAATGCTAAAAGGAAAATCCCAGAAATAAGTAACAGTATTTCCAAAACTGACATTTTCAGAACTGCCACTGGAGGGAGACAAAAGACCATGTTATGTACAGTGGTACCTTGTATAAAGGAATTAATTCATTCCAAATGAAATTGTTAATCAAATTTTCCTTTATACAAATTCCCATAAGAATGCATTGAAAACGGAATGATCCCATTTTTATGTTGTATGGATTTTCCCCATAGGCGATTATGTTAAGCAAATTCCCCCTATCTCCTGAATTTTTTATGTTGTACAAATTTTATGTTATACAAGCTGTTTGTTATACAAGGGTCCACTGTACTGTGTTTGCTATTAAATAGCGTTCACGGTCACTCACATTTTTTGGCATTCGTGGAGCTGCCTGGAACCAATCTCCCATGGATACAGGGATCCCACTGTCCTTTACAATAGAATACAGTGGACCCTCATATAACAAACAGTTTGTATAACATAAAATCTGTACAACGTAAAAAATTCTGGAGATAGGGGAAATTTGCTTAACAGAATCACCTATGGGGCAAATCCATACAACATAAAATGGTTGCAATTAGGGATTGCTCTTTTAATGCATTCCTATGGGAAATTTATATAAAGGAAAATTTGCTCAACATAATTTCATTTGGAACAAATTAATTCCTTTATATAAGGTATCATTGTATCTATGCTCTGTCATACTAGATGCTAACAGGAACAGGCATACATCAGGGATTTCACCAGAGATATGGGCTTAAGCAACTAAACTTGCGGAGTAAGTGTATGTTTACTATTTGATGATCAATCATGAAGCACAGGAAACAGTACGCAGAGCATCGTGAACATGGGAAGAGACTGGAAGACTTCCCCTGCTCTAGCTGCCATTCCTAGAATATGCATCTGGCTTAGATCCTGCAGTCCCAACTTCAACCACTAGATGACAGCCTTTCCCTAATGAGCCAGACAAAAATTATCTCCCAAACTCTTAAAAAACAGTGGAGGGAGAGCAGGCTTGTGCCTGGTCAGGGGCAACACAAGGATGAAAAGAAAAGGTTGAAAGGGGCTTGGGTAGAGGAAAAGAAGAGGTATTCAGAAGTGGGGCTAAAGGCTTGCGGACCCATGACAAGCTGATAATTATGCTGGCTGGTTTTAGTTAAAAACAAACAAAACCAAGCCTGTTGCAAAACCGAATGCAGAGTGAGTCAGGTATTTTGATGGTTAGGCCTCAAATAGCTTCTCTTCTGCATGGAACCCTTCTTGCTGGGTATTTTGGAGGAAGCAGGGGCTTCACCAGTTAAAAACTGAACCCCGGGTGCTTGCAAGCTCCCCCTAGCCATTGCCAGCATCTGCATCTGCCTCTGAGTTCACCAGCATCCCAGGTGAGGAGCTAGCTACAAAATGGGTCCGTGCAAGAGGGAGAGGTGGTGAAGCAACGCACCAGGCCAAAAAGCCCTGCGGTTCAAAAAGGTCCCTAAGACTGGGCTGGGTATCCCTTCTCTCTCTCCCCCCCCACCCCCAGGTCCTTACCAATACCGTAGGTGACATCCACAGGCTTGGTTTTGGAGAGCAAGGCGACGCCACTGTAGCCTTCCTTGTCATCTGAGCAGGCCCAGTATTTGTGGGGGTACTCGGCTAGATCCCGGACCTCAGCGGGGAGCTGCTTCTCTGCACATTTGGTTTCCTGGAGACACAGGACATCGGGGTTCTCCTCGCACACCCACTTGGGGGGGGGGGGGAGAGAGAGAGAGAGCTTTAGGTCAAGGTCTGTTCCTAATGGCCATCTATAATATACAAATGACTGTATGCCCTCAAGTCCAATTTGACCCACGGCGCCCATTTTATCAGGGTCTTCTAGAACATAAGAAGAGCTGTGCTGGATCAGGCCAAAGGCGCATCTAGTCCAGCTTCCCGTATCTCACAGTGGCCCCACCAGATGCGTCTGGGAGCACATGAGACTAGATCTCTGTCTTTTCCTACCACTCCCCTGCATCTGGCCCTTGAAGTACCCCGGTTTGAAGCCTGGAGATGACACATCTCCATCATGGTTGGTAACCTGGGATGGACTTTTCCTCCAGGAATCTGTCCAATCCCCTTTTGAAGGCATCCAGGCCAGATGCCATCACCACATCCTGCGGCAGGGAGTTCCACAGACTAACAACGCGTTGGGTGAAAAAATATTTTCTTTTGTCTGTTATCATTCTCCCAGCCCTCAATTTGAGTGGATGTCCCCTAGTTCCAGTATTTTGTGAGAGGAAGAAGAGCGTCCCTCTTATCCACTTGACTCATGCCCTGCATTATTTTGTATGTCTCAATCATATCCCCCCTCAGGCACCTTTTTTCCAGACTAAAGAGCCCCAAATGTTTTAGCCTTTCCTCATAAGGGAGGTCCCCCAGCCCAGTAATCATTTTAGTTGCTCTCCTTTGCACCTTTTCCAGTTCCACAATGTCTTTCTTGAGATGCGGTGACCAGAATTGTACACAATACTCCTGGTGCGGCCTTACTATCGTTTTGTATAATGGCATTATACTGTTGGCTGTAGGTCAAGAATACTCAAGGGATGATTTGCTATTCCCTTTTTCCGGGGCTGCTCTGGGACCGTGTGTCTTGCCCAAGGCCACACAGGCTGGCCCTTTCTCCTCAGATGCTTAATGGGGAGTCGACCCCCTAGCCCAGTGATGGCGAACCTATGGCACGGTTGCCAAAGATGGCACTCGGAGCCCTTTCTGTGGGCACCCGACATCGCCCCTTCATAGCCACCTGTATATAGGTTAAATTACTGTATTGGCACTTTGCAAAAAAATTAGTGGGTTTTGAATTGCAGTTTGGGTTCGCCATCACTACCCTAGGCTCTGGCTCTCCACCACTGTTGGTCACGATGCCACAACAGAACCTCTCTTTTCCCAATGCAGCCTTTCCTCTGGTGAGGAAAGAGAGCAACAAGCAGCGGTTCTAGCATCTGCAATTGGCTTTAGAAGCTATTGCATGAAACAAACAGGACACTGGACTAAGGAAGCATTTGGAAAAGCTACATGTTTTTGGATTTTGAGCACGACAACCCCTGAAAGGAACATGCTAAAACTCAACGAGCCTCTAGTGCAGTGGTTCTCAACCTGTGGGTCCCCAGATGTTCCTGGACTGCAACTCCCAGAAAATCCCTTCCAGCACAGCGAGCGGCGGAGGCTTCTGGGAGTTGCAGTCCAGGAACATCTGGGGACCCACAGGTTGAGAACCGCTGCTCTAGTGTGATGCTAGCAGAGGTCTAATTATCCCCATTACCTCCAGGCCTTTCTTTTTGAACCAGGCTCGGATTCCATCGACGTTCCAGGAGGTGACCTTCAATGTGAACTTCTTGCCGCTGGGAGCCGTGAGTTTATCGGGAGGATCCTGATACAAGATGGGGCCGTCAGCCTCCTTCTCAGTTTTTGCTCCAGTCTTCTTGGCTTTTTTAGGCTCCGGCTCTGTCGGTTTTAAATTGGAGAGAGATAAATAGAGAAAGAGGGATGGGAACACACAACCAGCCCTTTCTCCTCCCTCAACAGTCAACAGGGTGTCATGCAAGCTTGTAAGCAGGGATTGAGATGGTCTCCCTGGTAAGCTGCGGTTGCCATTTAGCAACCAGGCAGAAGGACATAACAATGATTATCTGTCCCCCCGTCCCTGCCCCATATCTACATAGACACTTCCAAGCCAGAAATACTGCATGGGGGATTTTTCTTCATTTGGCTAACCCATTCAGTGCATTTATTTGCAATTACTGGTATATTTTATTTTTATTTATTTATTTATTTATTTATTTATTTTACTTATTAACCGCCCGAATTTCCCGCGGGAACTCTGGCGGTGTACAACAAATTTCCCAAATAAACAATTTGCCCCAAAGAACAATTCCCACAATCAATCAATCAAGAAAGAAAGAAAGAAAAGAAGAAAAAATGTATATAGCTAGATGCTGTCCTTAACCATGGTTCTCTAGTGAGAGACAGAAGCACCCTAAGCCAGTGGTGGTGAACCTTCGGCACTCCAGATGTTCTGGACCACAACTCCCAAAGTCCTTTGTCATTGGCCATCTAGGCTCAGAATTCTGGGAGTTGTGGTCCAAAACATCTGGAGTGCCAAAGGTTTGCCACCATTACCCTAGAGGAAACATGAGGGGTCCTTTTCTAAGAAGAAAGGTGGGGTAAAAATACTTAAAAATAAATAAAGGAAAAAAAACACACACACGTTCACACATTTGCTTTCTATTCACTGGTCATGCCCCTAGCGGCATGCAAAGATCCGCAGTCCAAAAGCACAAATCCACACGCCTATCCTCTCCCCAGGGTCAATTCTGCTTTTAATTCTCAGGTGGGCTACACTCACCTGCCACTTCTTTCTCTTCTGGAAGGACTTCATCTTCAACCTTCTTCTTCCCTCTTTTTGGCATCTTAAGGCCCCAGCTGGGTTCTACCTTAAGCAGCCGGCAGCCTAGCCTCACAAGCAGCAGGCTCCTGGCCAGAGACGTTTCCTGAGGGTGGGTCATCACCACAGTTTAGGGATCAAAAAAGAAAACCTTCCAGATATTTGTCATGGACGTGGTCATCTCAGCATGACGGAGACTACAGCCTAAGTACTCTTCTCCCACCCTGATAAATCACCCTCAAAGAAATTATTTGCAGCTAAGCAGGGAAAATATAGCAAGTCCTCCCCCCACCCGCCTCTGCCCCCTGTGTACGTCTCAAATGCTCAGAAGAGCGGGTCAAACTTGGTAAAATTTAGCTCACAAATGCTGCAATCCCTGGATCTTTTTTCCTCAGACGGGAAGGTTCCCACATTAGATCCGTTTTGAGAGCTAAGCTATTCAAAATCAGGATTGCTATGCCTCTCCTGCAAGAGCGGGACATGAAGAATGGGCGGCAAGGAGAAGTGGCAAAGGCTTAAGCTGCACTTGTTGGGTTTCAGCCTGCCGTGCAGCTTTTAAAAACACAAGAAAGGGCTCCGAGATGGAGCATCATTAAAAAAAAATAACAGAAGCAGCGACTCAAAAGACGGAGCAGGAAAAACATTCTGGTACGTCTTAAGCCGCACCTGTTGGATTTTAATCTACCATTCATTTTTAAAGCAGAAGATGAGGTTCTAATACGCAGCCATTCATTTTTAAAGCAGAAGATGAGGTTCTAATACGCAGCGGAATTTTCTCCTGCACAGGTTTAGGAGCAAGATGGACGATCAACTACAACCCCCATCACCCCGCTTCAGATCTGCATACATAATACAATTAACAATACAGTAATTGCATGCAATTAACAATATTATACATAATGTAATTAACAATTGCATGCAATTAATAATAACCTGCCCTTACCGCAGCAGGACCACCAACAGCCCCTTGAGACAAAAGGCGCTGATTGCAAATCTCAGCAGCACCAAACACGTGGAGTGGATTTGTATCACGTGACGGGGCCCAGGCGAGAAGGACTTGATGACGTCAGGAGGCGGGGCTCGCTCTGTTAAAGTTAGACACCAAACAGTGTCCTAATATTATAAGACCAGAGGAGCCACGTCAAGCAACGAAAGGGTTAACTCCCCTAACACGTCACATCACCCTCATCACGTGAAAAGGGAGTAGGCGGAGCACGTTGTCGGGAGGGGATTCCTCCACCACAGCGACTCTCGCCTCTTTGGGGACAAAGAGGACCGCGCGCACCGCTGCTCTTATGAGCTTCACATCGTCGGTTCCCACGCGAACCAACCAGTATAAAAGAAGAATGGAATTCTGGAACCAAGGAAAATAATTGCATCCTTCCTGCATTTGCAAAGATAGATGGCAATACATTTTCCCCGCAATTTTAAATTTTGGTTCTACTGATTGTTGTTGGGTTTGTTTTTGTTCTTTATGTCATATTGTAGAACTAATTGTTATTTTTCCCTGTGTTTTGTTATATGCTAATCCTTGTTAACCGCCCTGAGTTCCCTTCTAGGAAAATCTGGTGGTATATACTGTAATATAAAAATAAATAAATACAGTAAGTGCTCAGTTTTTTTTCGCCCCGCATGTGGTCCCTCTGGAACGAAAACCGGAAGTTTCTATTACCCGTCGCGCTTTTGCTCTATCTCTAGATCCCTCCATTTCTCTCCCTCCACCTCTCAGCCAGAGGGGGCGGAGTCGGAAAGGCAAGAAATTTAACCCTTTCTTGTTTCATCCTCTGTCTCCTCCTTTCCCTCCGCCAGTTCTAATAATCGCTGATGGTTGATTACTATTGTGCCATCAGTGGGCGAGGCGAGAGTTTTGTATTTCCACCTTCCTAAAGCCGCAGATTTCCTGGAGGGGCGTCATAGGCAAGGAAGAGCTTGCCCAGGGGGGTAAGCGATCCAGGGACAACTCAAGAACCCATCATCCTCGGCTTTCCCCTGGGTGGGAGACACTTTTCTATGTGCAGCGCCTAGCACGCCCCACTCGTCAAACGCTGCCAGGAGGGCATCCCTGAGATGTTCTCCTGAGTCTGGATTTACACGTGTCAGAGATCCCTGACCTGCACGTGGGAATCTGAGCTTCCGGGTTCCCCTGCTTGTCCCTTGTTCCTGTTATAAATGAACCTGCTGCTTGTTTTGCTCCTCCATCAGGGTCCCTGGGCCGAAAACTGGATGGAAGGATTGGAGGGAGGAATCAGGTTAAAGCAGGGTAGCTAGTTTGTAACCACTTAACTTGGACATTTCCGAGGATGGTGGTGGTGGGATAAATAGAGTTAATTCCCTCTCTGTCAATTGCAGGGCCAACTAGTCACTGAACAGGATGGAACTGTGTGTGTGTGTCTGTGTGTGTGTGTGCTAAGTATGTTTTGGAGAAAAAAGGCAGCATCCAGGCTGTTTTGCACTCTCCAAATGAGCTCTCGGCTGCCATGGCAGATGACAACTCAAGAACCCATCATCCTCGGCTTGATGGCCAGAACTGAGCAAAGCCCCAGATAACAACTGATTTAGCTGCTTTTTTGTGCAGGGATAAGGCCTTGCCCTTTGCCTCAGGCAGCAAGATGACTTGGGACGGTCCTATTCATTCTTGTGGCTATTACCAGGGCTAGGTTGCATTGCTCTGATTCATGTTAGTGGTTGTGAGAATATTAAACTAAGAGGCAGTACTTGTTCCAGGGTCGCTAACACGGGGTACCCTAGTTTGATCTTCTTGAATGTATGAGATACGTAGACTCTTCTCTCTGACTTTCATCGTTACTACAGTATCCTTAAAATAGGCTTGTAGATTTGAGATTCTTTTGGACTACAACTCCCATAATTCCCCGGGAGATTGTGTTGTTGTTGTTGTTATACCTATCATTTCCCACACCTGTCTGGGGAAATTCTGAGAGCTGTAATCATAAAAATCAGAAATCTACACATCTCTGATGCATGATGTTGCCACTCCTCATGTGTATGGAGTATGAGACATACATAGAGAATTGTATTTTTTTTTTCATAAGAACTCCATGGCCTTCCTAGGTACCTTCTCGTCTGTCAGAAAGCATCAAGTCTTCTCTTAATCGTCTCTGGTTTCCTGGGAGGCGATGCCTGTCGTGATTGGCTTTGAGGGCAGTGCCAACAAGATTGGCATCGGGATCGTGCGGGATGGAGAGGTGCTGAGCAACCCCCGGCGAACCTACGTCACTCCTGCAGGGCAGGGTAAGTTATTTATTTATATATTTATCTTGAATATTTTTACTCCACCTTTCTCCTTGGAAAAAGAACCAAAGACGGCTTACAATAATGAGGGACAATATACAGTCCATTACATTAAAGACAGAATCAAGTTAAGAACATGGAGTTTGAAGAGGCATCTTAGAACATCAGAAGGTAACATTAGAGCTACCAATGCCCCTGGACTCTGTACACAAGGAGGTGCATAATTTTAGGGTTTTATAGGTAGACAGTACTCAGAAGTGGTTTACCATTCCCTTCTTCTGGGAGCATTTTTTGATGGTGCAGCTTGCCCAAGGCCACATAGGCTGGCTCTTCTGGGATGCACAGTGGGGAATCGAACTCCTTACCTCTGGCTCTACCATTAGATGCCTAAACCACTGACCTATCCATACCTGTTCTAACTAAAAAAAAAAAAAGACTGTGTCAAGTGCCCTAAATAGCTACAGTACTATCACCATTCTGTATAATTTTGCCCACATAAATTGATAATCACCAAGGGCTTCTGCACTTGCTGCTAGAAATAGCCGTACTGTACTTGTAAATTACTAGGAGCAGGGTTTTCTTAGTTATTGTTTCTCTGTTACTGGAACTCACTGCCTGTCATTTTTTACTATATGGAGGCTTTTATAAATTATAACTGCAGACCTCAAGGGGACCCTATGGAATATCAAGTCTAGCCCCTGTCAAGGAGGCCCAGCGGGGAACTGAACTCCCATTTGTACAGTGTACTATGGGTGCAAACATCCAACTTCTTTTGGTTCAGAAGAAGGGCTATTAATACGTACATGTGTTGGTGAAGGAAAGAAAGCTGGGTCTATTTATGATGTACAGCCCTGCTCCAATGATCTTTCTTTCTTTCTTTCTTTCTTTCTTTCTTTCTTTCTTTCTTTCT
>JAHTLZ010000127.1:1231900-1255471 GCA_023846285.1 Phrynocephalus versicolor | reverse complement strand
CTTTCTTTCTTTCTTTCTTTCTTTCTTTCTTTCTTTCTTTCTTCCTTCCTTCCTTCCTTCCTTCCTTCCTTCCTTCCTTTGAGTATTTTTACCCTGCCTTTCTCCTTGGAAAAGGCCCCAAGGTGGCTTACAGTAATGAGAGATAATACACAGTCCAGTACAATTAAAACATGTTGAAAACAGGGAATTGAGGGACATCTTACAGCATTAATAGGCAACATTACATTAAAGCTACAAGAAAACACGAGCAATTAAAAGGAGAGTAAAGTTCCATATAAAGTTACAAGAGAACACAAGCAGTTAAAAAGAGAGTAAAGTTCCATATAAAGTTAGCATTGAATGTAGTAACATAAGATTATAAGTATTATAAACAGAAAGTCTATGTGATCGAATAGATTCATATAAAAGTTTCATATTCAAAAAGAATGTGGAGAAAATATATTGTCTTCGGGGTTCAGCTTTTCCAAGTCTTCCCAAGTTCGTGACATGCATCTTTCACCCGTTTCCAGGCTTCCTTCCTGGTGACACCGCACGCCACCACCGCGCTTGCATCCTTGCTGTCCTGCAGGAGGCCTTGAAACAGGCGGGACTGACACCCCGAGACATAGATGCTGTGGCTTTTACCAAAGGCAAGTCCCTCGGCTCCACCCTCAGAGGACCCAGGGTTTGGTGGGAGGTGGCCATTTTGGATTCTCCAAGGAGATGCTTAGAGGGGTGACCCTCCTCCCCACAGCGTGGAGGTCCTTTCCAACCAAGAGGTTTCTTCACAGCTTGAGGTTGTTTTTTTGTTTGGTCCCCAGATGTTCTTGGACTAAAAGTCCCAGAAGCCTTCACCACTAACTATGTTCACCAAGATTTCTGGGAACTGTAGTTCACAAACACCTGGGGAGCCAAGGTTGGGTTCAGAGCAAGCAAGGAGCCATTATGTACGTGGTTATATATAGGCACTCCTCACTCAGGGCGCTTTTACACAAGCTCTAAAGTCCGCTGGCAACTTAAATTTGGACCAGAGATGGTGGGGTTTTGTTCTGCTTCCTGTGTTTCCACCCTTGTGCACTCCATTGCTCCTGTCTGTGGTGAAGGGAGGGAGAGAAAAAAAAGGGAGATAAAAATGCAGGCTCACCTCCGTCTGCGGAGCAGCCCTGTAGGGATTCCTGTCTGTTTAAGGGGCGGTGGGGACAACAAAAACAAACAGAAGGCGAGGAGAGCCCGACATCCACAGCTTTACAATCCGCATCGGAATTTTTTTTACCTCTGGAGACCAGGTACTTGTAAAATGCGCTGGGGCATGCTTAGGTGGGTGTGGTCGTACTTAATTTTTTTTAAAGTCCGAAGCTGGTGGGAAAACAATTTTAAGCTCCGCATCTGGGAGCCCTTTGCATCGGATTGTAGGGGTCGTGTAAAAGCAGCCTCAATGACAGAGCTCTGCTTCTATAACTAGATCATTAAATGAATTGGTTGTTAAGTGAGGAGCTGAAGGCGCATGTCTTGTGGTCGGTTGAGGCTGTCCTCCTGGCCGGCAGGACAAAGCAGGAAGGCTCTCCAGGAGGCCACAGTAGAAGGAGAGCAAAAAGGAGGGGAAAGCATAGTCAGAGGTGGCCGATACTCCACCACTCTCAGGTCATTCTCCTCCCTGGTGGAGGCCTCGTGATGCTCGGAGCAGCAGCCGTCCCTTGGAAACAGTGGAGGAGGAGGAGGAAGGTGGAGGTGGGGGGTTATGCTGTGTCCCTGCTTCCTCCCCTCTGAGCTGCTGACAAGGTCCTTGCAGGCCAACAGAAGCAGGCTGGGTGCTTTGGCCCAGGCTCGGGTGGTGGAGGTGGAGGCTTTGGCCTCTGCTGCTGGTTGTAAGTCTGAGCGGTCATTAAACAGGTCGGTTGTTAAGTGAGGAGCGGCTGTATGCCCAAAGAAGGGAAGCCGTAGGGTTTCTACATTGATACTGCTTGAGCTCCTGCTGGTTTCATGGGTGCATCTGAACGTTGACAGTGGATGGTGCAGGAACAACCGACTCTCTGCCCCCTCCTCCAGGTCCAGGCATGGGTGCCCCATTAGTGACTGTCGCAATTGTGGCTCGGACCGTCGCTCAGCTGTGGGGGAAGCCTTTGCTCGGGGTGAATCATTGTGTGGGGCACATCGAGATGGGGCGGTTAGTGACTGGTGCCCAGAACCCAACTGTGTTGTATGTCAGTGGTGGAAATACACAGGTAAGGACAAAGATGACATTTTTCTAATGCATCCACCTCACTGCTTACTGTCCCTGGCTTTTAGCCCCCTTAGTTATCTATCTTTATTTCCTATTACGTTTGTACTTTCGTTTTGTTCTAAGCAACTCAGTGTTGTCGGATCCGTGTTCACTGGTGTCACCACCCAGTGTCATTTGATCTTCAGAACAGCCCATGGAAGCAAAACAAGTTGGGAGCCATGTAGGCATCGCAAAAAGCAAATACAAAACCAGACAAGGTGATACCTTTAGGCTACTAGTAAAATAACAAAAAGCTGCTAATATTTTGAGGGCAACACTCTCTTCATCAGAGCTGTACCAAAAGCTCAAGCATGGCAAAAGATGGAATCGCCAGCCCTGTACAACAGTCCTTTAAGGTGGGCCAGACTCAGAGATGGTGAAAGGTCCTAAATCACTGAGTGAGCTGCATGGATGAGCCAAGGTCTATCTAGACATAATTTGATGCTTTTGACCATTATACCACATTGGCCTCTTCTAGCCTTTCTTCGTGGTACAGAATCTTCCTGCCTCCTTTGTTGGAGGGTCCTTGCGGGGGTTTGGGGATTTGGGGATTTGAGAACTTTTGGGACCTGCCGGGTTAGAGTTTTAGATTAGATGGAGTGGCGGGCATGATTTTCCATCCTTACCCGCCCCCCCCTCATTATGACCTTGTTTCTAATCAGTTCTTCTGACCTTCGGCTCTCCTGCCCCTGCTCCCAGGTGTTTTCAATCTTCTTGGTCAGTCAGCCCTGCTCCTGGTTTTAACCATCTCCCTCCTGCCTTAGGTCCTCCTGTTATTTTGTTTTCTTATTACTTTGGATTTGTATCTTATTATTTGCTGTTGTATTGTATAGTCATTTTTTTTAATTTACTTTTTTGTCATTTATTTAACACTTTTATTGTATTACTGTGAATTTTGTTGTTAGTGTCTATTTATTAGGTTTTTTTTTTTTTTTTTTTTGCCATGACCGCAGGGACTCATATACCAACGGTGTCGGGCCGTGGGCGGTACGCTTGTAGCCGTTGGGTTCGTCAGACTAGAAGAACTCGGGTCAGGCAACTTGTGCCTGTCCCTCGTTCTGACCCCTCGGCTCCCTGTCACGTATCCGGGAGTCACTCCACCAGCGCCCCCAATCTTACCTGTCTCCTGTTGAACGCCAGGTCGGTGCATAACAAAATCCCCATCATTCATGATTCCATCGCGGATGGCGGCTCCGACCTGGCGTTTATCACCGAGACCTGGGTGGGCACGGAGGGTGGGGCTTCCCTTGCTCTCTTGTGTCCGCCCGGGTACTTGGTAGAGGGAGTGGGAAGGTTGGGGGGTCAAAAGGGGGGAGGGGCTGCGATCGTGCACAGGGATTCTCTTCATGTTAGCAGGGCCTCGACATTGGTTAGCCAGGGGTTGGAAGTACTTCACCTGTTGGTGGGTCAGCGGGACAGATTTGGCATTGTGCTGGGTTACCATGGGTCTGTCCCAGCATGTTCTATGCCCCACCCACAGGTCCGGTCATACCCTGGATCTGGTCTTTACCTCCATGTCGGGGGATTCGTGTCTGGAGGTGGGGAACATTGTTTCCCTGCCTGTGTCATGGACAGACCATCACCTGCTCTCTTTTTCCCTGGCGATTCCGGCCCCTCCCCGCGGGGACCCTCGGGCCTCTGTTTTGGCCCGCCCCCGGAGGCTCATGGACCCTCAGCGGTTCGGTGAGCTCTTCGGGGGGTTGCCTGGTGGTTTGACTGGCGCTCCGGCCGAGGTTGTGGCTAACACTTGGCATGATACAGCTGCCCACACCATAGACCGGATCGCCCCCAAGCGCCTCCTCCGTTGCCGAGCCCGGCCTTCCCCTTGGTTCACCGGGGAGCTTAGGGCAATGAAGCAGGAGAGGAGGAGGCTAGAGCGCAGCTGGAGGAAAACCCGGACGGCATTGAGTAAGGCTGCCGTTGATGCCCAGTCTAGTCGCTACACCATCGCGATAAGGGAGGCTAGAACATCCTTTACCTCCCTGAGAATTGCTGAGGCCTCGAACCGCCAGGCGGAGCTTTTCCGGGTGGTTCGTGACCTCAGCAATCCTAGTCTGGCCAGGCCTCCTCCTACTGATTTCAGTAGTGAGCAGTTCGCAGCCTTTTTTCGAACAAAAATAGAGGCCATCCGTGCCGGGTTTGACTCCGGTTGCAGTGGTCCCGCCCCGCCATCACCAGTTGCTGGTCCGCCTTCGTCACCTCGGTTGGATGCGCTTGGGCCTGTTTCCGCTGTCGAGGTCTCCAGGGCTATGGCGCATTGCCGGCCTGCCTCCACCCCTTTCGACCCTTGCCCTGCCTGGCTAATTAGAGCTGCCAGAGGGACCATGGCCGAATGGGCTTCTGTCATCGCCACTGCCTCCTTCAGTGAGGGGGTTTTTCCCTCTCGTCTGAAGGAGACGGTGGTTAAGCCCATTTTGAAAAAACCCGGCCTTGCGGTTGACGATTTAACAAACTATCGTCCAATCGCCAACGTCCCGTTTATGGGCAAGGTGATCGAGAGGGTGGCGGCGGTCCGGCTGCAGTCATACCTGGAGGATCGGCAGTGCCTCGACCCATGCCAGTCCGGGTTCAGGCCCCGTCGGGGTACCGAAACAGCTTTGGTCGCCCTGCAAGATGACCTTCTCCGGGCGGCCGACAGGGGTTGCTCTTCCCTGTTGGTCCTCCTGGATCTGTCAGCGGCCTTTGATACCGTCGACCACGGTATCCTGCTGGACCGGCTCTCTGAGGTTGGGATCGGAGGCTCTGCTCGCAGATGGCTCCGTTCCTTCCTGGAGGGCCGGCCGCAGTACGTTCAGCATGGGGGGGAGTTATCGGCCCCTTGGATTCTCCCTTGTGGGGTTCCACAGGGGTCGTCTCTGTCCCCCATGCTGTTTAACATCTACGTAAGGCCGTTGGCGGGGGTCATCAGGAGTTTTGGAGTCTGCTGTCATCAGTACGCTGATGACACGCAGCTCTATCTCTCCTTTTCCACCTCTGCTGTGGAAGCTGTTGAAGTTCTCGATGGGTGCCTGGAGGCCGTACTGACCTGGACCGGGGCGAACAGGCTTAAGCTCAACCCCGAGAAGACGGAGGTTATGTTCTTTGGGAGCTCGCCGTCGGGGTACGGTGGCCCCCTCCCCTGTCTGGGGGGAGTTTCCCTCCAGCTCGCGGAGAGGGTGCGGAATCTGGGCGTGCTCCTGGACCCGGCGCTTTCCATGGAATCCCAGGTGGCGTCGGTGACCAGGTCCGCCTATTACCATCTCCGTCGGATCGCCCAGATCCGCCCTTACCTCGACGCGAACTCTCTGAGAACAGTGGTCCAAGCACTGGTGATCTCGAGGCTGGATTACTGTAACGCCCTCTACATGGGGTTGCCCTTGACTCTTCTCCGGCGTCTGCAGCGGGTACAGAATGCGGCGGCCAGGCTGGTGGCCAGCGTGCGTCGGTATGATCACATCACGCCAGTTCTGGCCCGCCTGCACTGGTTGCCCGTTGCAGCCCGGATTAGATTCAAGGTCTTGGTTTTAGTTTATAAAACCCTCCATGGCTTGGGACCGGACTACCTGACAGAGCGTATCGCTCAGCGATCCACCTCGGCCCGTCCCGTTCGGCAGGCGCGAGCGCACTTGCTGCGGGTCGCCACTCCCCGAGAAGCCCGAAAGTCGAGTACCCGGGCCCGGGCATTCTCAGTGGCGGCCCCTAGCCTTTGGAATTCCATCCCTCCTGAAGTGCGCTCTGCAGAGTCCCTGCTGGCCTTCCGGAAGGCTTTAAAAACCTACCTCTTCCGGGAGGCCTTCGGCGATTCCTAGGTTTTTTTTTTTTTGTTTTTTTTTACCCCGCCATCGCCATGTCTCTGAATGATATTTTTATTAGATTTTTATTAGATTTTTATCAGATAGGTTCAGGAACACTATCAGGTTTTTAACTTTATTAGTTTGTTGTGTGTATTGTCTTTGTCTAACTGTGATTATCTGTGCCAATTGTGGCTTGTAAGCCGCTTAGAGATCTTTCGATATTAAGCGGGATATAAATACAATAAACAAATAATAATAATAATTGTGGTGTCCTGAACTCTACAGCGTTCACTGTTTTTATAAGGGGCCCCTCACATGCCATTCCTGCCCCACTGGGGTTGCTAGGCAACCCATGACTTTAAGGCAGGAGAGAGGAACCTTTGGTTCTCCCAGTGTTTTGGCCTACAACTCCCAGAACCCCAAGCCCATGTTGCCAGTGCTAAAGGACTATGGGAGTTGTTGTCCAATAATCTGGAGGGCAAAAGTGTGCCCTTTCTTTAAAGGCCTTTACTGTGGCTAGCCTTACAGACAAAGAATCAGTGACAGAAAGCACCTCAGGTAATTTCGAGAGAGAAGGCAGTGGACAGCAGATCCATCTATATTTTTAAAATATATATTTTATCCCTCCTCTCTCCTTAAAATGGATCCGAGGTGGCAGGATCTTCTAGATTTCCCCTTTGAGCCTGTTTTTTAAAGAGCAAACAAAGATAGAACAACTGGACCAATGACACACCATGGCTGAAAACCTGTTGTGTAGTATAGTCAATTGCAGCTGGGGTAGGCCCGTCGAATTGTGTGGATTTGGTGAATCAGCTCCTCTGTAAATTGCAATTGATTTTAAATGGGCCCACTCTCATTATGAGCAGGATGGAGAGCCCATTGGTTTAGGTATCTAGCTCTACCTAGAAAAACTTGCAAAAGATCGTCATAAGTCACAAACTACTTAATGCCCTCACAGTTATTATTATTATTCTAGCTGCTGACGTCCGTTGCAGCTAGACTAGGCCCATTGAAATGAATGGGCCTCGTGGAAGAGTCAGCTCACCCCACAGCAACTTCCTGTGCTGACGTCCGTTGCAGCGAGACTAGGCCCGTTGAAATGAATGGGCCTTAATGGAAGAGTCCATTCACCCCATCCACACCACTCTAGTGGGACGTACTACTCTAAGCTGCAGAACTTCAGCCCATGCGAGTGCTTTAATTCGAGCCTTCGTTCCCTCCTCCTCTTCCTCCAGGTCATTGCATATTCTGAGCGCCGATACCGGATTTTTGGCGAAACCATTGACATTGCTGTGGGGAACTGCCTGGATCGTTTTGCACGGGTGCTGAAGGTGAGCCTTCAAGAATAGAGAAGCCCTGCTGTTCAGTTTCCTTGATGGAAAATCCCCATTAGAGTGCTGCGAACTTGCATAGGTTGATCAGGAGCAGGCATCTCTTCTGATCAACGGAAAGCAGAACTCCAAAAAAGTATAGTGTGGAAATAACATTTCTCTTTTCCTAAGCTGGGCTCTGAACGCCTTGCCAACCACGGAAATGTCCTTCCCCGTGACTGTGGCCTTAGAGAATTGATGGTGCGATCCTAGGAATTAGGTCCCCTTTGTTTTTTTTCTATTGCAAACTCGTTCTCTGAGTGTGGTCCTTTAGATAGCCAAAATATTGCTGTCTCAGCCCAATTGGGGGCCACAAATATTTGAGGAAGTGCAAAAAAGTCTTTTGGACAGGAAAGATCCTAATATTTGGGAAGGGACCCCAAAAGGTCAGTGAGAAGTCCCACTGTTTTGTCTAGAAAAGGAATTATCTTCTCTTGCTGCTTGAGAAGACTGTCGTATATCTCCTTATTTCAGCATTAAACGGAATTCTGATTGAACATTTGTGTGATTATGGCTTCTGGCTATAGTTTTTAGTTTTCCATGTAGGGTTGCCTGACTTCTGTTCACGTACTCTTCAAACCAAACTTCTTCTGCTGCCCATCGAAAATAATTACACTTCATAGGTCCTTGTCTTTCAAAGGTCGTTGTGGGAGTTCGCTGGGAAAGTTCTGAAGTGAACTGATCTTGATTACAGAAAGAACGAAAGAACACACACAGAGAGATGCTGTTTTCTCAGCCAGCTGAAAAAGACACACAGACAAAAGGACTGACGTGTTCCTCTCAGAAGCCTTCCTTTTTATTCTCTTAGCTATTGTTTATAAGCAGGCATTGGAGCAACTATGAAAACATTGGTTCTAATAGGAAGCTGGTGCCCTTTACCCCTTTGGCCCTGCCTCAAAGCAAAAGGTCAGGGGGAATAGAAGGTCATTTCCTTCTCAGATATGCCATGTTGGCAAAAGTCAGGAGTGTGTGCACTGCACTGAAACCCAAAAAGCATATTCTGAAGAAAGGTTACCACAGGTTGGCTTGGTTATTTCTCCTAAATGTCCCGGAACATTTTCTTCATGTCATTTGGCAGTCTTAGGTGAGAACAGCTCTATCAACCGAGCGCTCTGCCACTTGATAGAGGATAGAAGCCAATGCACCATTTAAATAAAGATCTCTCTGTTTTTCTCTTTTGCTTGTTAATTTCCTCATATTGCTCTCTTTTTGGCAGTTAATTTTGTCTTAAGAGTTAGGTGGGCTAATAAGAACTAGTAATCACTAGGGATAGAGATAATCTAAGGAGAGGCATAGCTAGTGGCTTCTCTTTCCTTTTGAATGTGTTATTTCTAACTCCTAAATTTTAATTTCCCTGACTGTTTTCAACATGTAATTCTTATTAAGCAAGACAATTCATGTGGGGTTCATCTCATTGTGTAATCAGTCTTTGAACTATATGTGAACGACTTGATTGGACGGCTTTTGGGATGAGAGGGATTGGGTCTGATGCCTTTGATTAGTATGCATTTCTAATAATTTTGCCAAATCTCTTGCTTTAGATCTCAAATGATCCAAGCCCAGGCTACAACATTGAACAGATGGCCAAGAAGTGAGTACTTAAGACTGCACATTTTTTTGTCTGCTCGTTTCTGATTTCTGCCACCTATTTCCTTTCTAAAGACAATAATTCTGGGAAAAGCTGAAGGCAGCAGGAAGAAAAGGAAGACCAAATACAAGATGGGTCGACTCTCTAAAGCAGGCATGTCCAAACGTCAGCCCTCCAGATGTTTTGGACCGCAACTCCCACAGTCCTTTGCCATTGGCAATGCAGGCTTAGAATTCTGGGAGTTGTGGTCCAAAACATCAGGAGGGCCGAAGTTTGGACATGCCTGCTCTAAAGGAAGCCACAGGTTCCTTTAAAGCCTGAGTTTGCAATTTATTGAATTTACTTATTTAACATATTTTCACTTTGAAAAGGACCCAAGTCGGCTTTCAGTGGTGAAGGACAATATACCAAGCAAACTGGGATTTCAGAGAAACCAAAGTCTCTGGTAATACTGAGCCTTCTTTCTCCTCAGGGGTCAAAAGCTGGTTGAACTTCCATATACAGTGAAAGGCATGGATGTCTCGTTCTCTGGAATCTTATCCCACATCGAGGTATGATCTCCTCTCATGTTTTCCTGTCACACCTCATGTTTCCATTGTTTCTCTGTCTTTGGTTTTCTCTCATGAATCCCGCCCTTCACTGCTGTAGAATAGGGATAGCCATTTTGTTTCGGGAACCACGTGAGCCCAGGTGGTCCCTGGAACTGGCTGATACACGCAGATGCAATTGCTTTACCATTTTCTGTCTTGCGCAGGGTTAAAAATCCAATGAGGAAGCAGGCTGCGAAGTCATCTTTCCTGCTTTGTGCTGCTGGCCAATCAGAGAGGGAGGCGGGATGATGCCTGTCCCTGCACAGATCCTGACTGGCCAGCATCACAGATCTAGCACAGATGAGGTCGCAGCATGCTTCCTCGTTGGATTTTAACCCTGCACGAGACAAAGAAAGGTAAAGCAATTGGATCTGCATGTATCAACCGGTTCCGAGGACCACCTGGGTTCGCGTGGTTCGTTTCGTAACCTACTGGTTCCAAAATAAAGTGCCCATCCCTACTGTAGGACATGGCTCTCCTCGTGTTCTTAGCTGCGCATTGGACTGAGGGGAAGCTAGCAAGTGGGACAACCAGACTTATTTTCCTCTCTTCTCTCTCGGTGTTGCAGGAAGTGGCTCACAGAATGCTAGCTGCAGGGGAATGCACACCTGAGGACCTCTGCTTCTCCTTGCAGGTGAGGAACCATCCACAGTCTAAAAAGCAAGCATTGATTTCACCTGCTGTTGGATGAGAGCAATCCTGCTTTGTCCTTTGAACAGCTGTTTCGTTAGTCCAGGAATGAAAACGCAAAAGGGGTTCTGAGGTCACTTTAAAAGAGATGGCCTCTACCCTTAGGCAGAATGGGGCAGCTGCCTCAGGCGGCAGACGCTTGGGGGATGGCAGCAGTGGCATTCCTCCCAAGCTTTCTGCTGAACACTTGTGTGCGCACACCACAAAGCCAGCCCTGAAGCCTCTCAACTAGCCCGTTGCCCTGGGGTGTGTTACACAAACCTATCCAGCTGGTCAGCGTTGTAAGTTTGGGTCTCCATTGCCGATCCTGTTGGTTTCTGTATTTACCACCAAGTTAGGGTACCTTTGGAGGGGCATGGTGGATCAGCAGGCTAAGGCTCCGAAAACTGTTGGCTGCAAAGTCGGCAGCTTGGCGGTTCGAATCCCGGGTGCCACGCAGTGGAGCGAGCTCCCGCTGTTCACCCCAGCTCCTGCCAACCTAGCAGTTCAAAAGCATGTCAATGCAAGTAGATAAATAGGTACTGCCGTAAAAATTGGGAAGGTAAAACAGTGTTTCCTTGCAGCCACGCCGGCCACGTGGCCAGGGACCTGCACAACACTGGCTCTTTCGGCTTAAATACAGAGATGAGCACCGCCCCTAGAGTCAGACACGACTAGCACGCATGTGCAGGGGGAACCTTTACTGTTACCTTTACCTTAAGGGTACCATCTTGGCCCCCTGCCTTAGTAGACCAGATGTTTCCCCTGACCTTTAGACCAGCTGTTGGGTCTCCAGATGTTCTTGGACCAAAGCAAACAGAAGCCTTCACTACTACCCGGGCTGGCCAGGATTCCTGAGAGTTGTAGTCCAGGAACATCGGGGGACCCACGGTCGGATTAGGTTTATCATGTGCCTCCACGTCAACAACAGAAGAGCTGATACAGTTCTATGAAGTTTCTTCACTGCTGTAGAAGATCCTATTCCCCTGCTTTCTCCTTCTGGTGGAATTTAGACCATTTAAAAAAAGAAAGTGTGATACCCAGATTCCTGGAGGAAAAGTCCATCCCAGGTTACAAGCCATGATGGAGAGGTGTCATCTCCAGGCTTAAAACCAGGGTACTTCAAGGGCCAGAGTGCAGGGGAGTGGTATCAGGAGACAGATACCTAGTTTCATGTGCTCCCATAGGCATTTGTTGGGGCCACTGTGAGATACAGGAAGCTGGACTAGATGGACCCTTGGCCTGATCCAGCAGGGCTCTTCTTATGTTCTTATGATGCCTCTAAATCATTTTTGGTTTATTTCTCCCTCCCTCCAGGAAACGGTCTTTGCGATGCTCGTGGAAATCACGGAACGGGCCATGGCACACAGCGGCTCCCACGAGGCGCTCATTGTGGGCGGTGTCGGCTGTAGGTGTCCCAAGGAGACATGACCTACTAAAAGACTGAAGTGCCTGCCTTTCCCAGGCTTCCAGGTTTCATTCCCCACCCATGCACTTCAGCAAATAGCTTTGCTCCAAGAACATCTGGGGAACCAACCACTGGCCTAAAGGAAGAAGGCAACATCGGGTCTACTAAAGCAGGGAGGCAATTTATCCTACCTGTGCTGCAGCTCCCGCTGGCTCTCCCGTTTCATATTTGGTTTTCATCAGCCTCAACTGCGGATTAAGGTTTCAAATCGTGGGAGTTGTAGTCCTAAGAGAAAGATCAGCACCCTTCTGAGCCTGCACACTTTCAAAAATCAAACTGGAGGGGCTGTTTCCCAGCCGCTAGCTCAGTTCCCGACCGTGAGTAACCCAGCTGTTCTTGGACTGCAACTCCCAGAAATCATGGCCAGCACAGCTAGTGGTCAAGACTTGTGGGAACTGCAAGAACACCAAGGGACGGACACACACACACACACACACACACACACACACACACACACACACACACAGTTTCCTACATCACCTCCACCTCCAAATACTTCTAGCACACTTATTTTCCTGTTTTCCCATGTTTAAAATCAGAGCTTTCCCCTTGTGTAGCCCAATCCTGGCTTATAGCTCCCAAATGCCCTGTGTTCTCAAAAACAGGATACTGTAACTCCGTGGTGTCAAACCTTCGGCACTCCATCTGTTTTGGATCACAGCTCCCAGAATTCCGAGCCTAGATCGCCAGTGACAAAGGACTGTGGGAGTTGTGGTCCGAAACATCTGGAGGGCCGAAGCGTCGACACCACTGCTGTAGCCCATCTCTTTCATTCTTTAGAATGAGAGACGGATAGTTTCCAGAAATTATGAAAGCCATGGGAAATTGTACATCACTATTTAGCAAATTCCTTGGTTTGCCTCTTGACTCGTGTCTTTTGAGCACACTGGTCTGCTGGCGTAGGTAGGATCCACTGTGTTTTACTTCTGTCTTCTCCAGGCAATGAACGGCTCCAGGAAATGATGGGGATTATGTGTCGAGAGAGAGGAGCAAAGCTGTTTGCGACGGACGAGAGGTAAGCTTCCACCCCACCACCCCTTGTGTCACCTGCCCTCCTTCAAAGAGCCTCCAAAATTTGAAGAGGAACTCCAGAACTGTTTTTACTTTTAAATGGGAGTGTAATGACCTGTTTAAGCCATCCATGGTGGAATAACAGCAAGATGGCACTCTAGGTCCCAGAGCATCGTCCTGCTACCATTCAATTAAATGTGTCTTCTGTACAAATTTCCAAGCATGTGGCACCCTTATTATACCAATGAATAAAACCAAACAATGCTGACTTTTGTGAATTAAACACCACTTCTTTCGGCATATAGCAGAAACTTGTGGACAACTTAGAAAAATTATAAATGAATGTCTGGGAAATTATTGAATTCATCTTCAAGTGAGTTTCAAGCTGATTTTTAGTCAAACTTTGGGGGGTGTTATTTAACACTTCACGGCTGGTAACACAATTGGCTTCAGCACACCATTATTTTAAATGACCTTAAATGTAATGTTCTAAATTCTGTAGCTTTCTGTATTTTATTGGGCTTTAGAAGGAAAGGCGTTTCCCCACTTCCCTCAAATTCACAAGTACGATTACCTCAGCTTTTACTACATTGCTGTATTAGCAATGAAAACAACCAAGAATCCGAAATACTATTAAACCCAAATAGATTTCTTGTGGCATCTCCCAAAGCCCTCGTCATCAGAGGCATTGAGGGTAAACTGAGCACATTTGATTCGGTTTCTGTTGGCCTTGATCAAGATGAAGGTTTGATCTCCCAATACTGTTATACATGTTCATTCTTCTCCACTACCTTTCTGTTCCCAGGTTTTGTATCGACAATGGAGCCATGATTGCACAAGCCGGGTGGGAAATGTTCCAATCTGGACAAGTCACTGCTCTTGAGGATTCCTGGATTACACAGAGGTGACAGTGCCCTGGGCGAGGGAGGGATGTCAGAGAGCTTCCTCAGTGATTGTGAAATTCAGAGCAGATGTGCCAACCAGGAGAACTACCGGTAATTGCCAGGTTCACCTTTGGCATTTGTGCTCTGGTCTTCCTTTGTGCACTGGGAAATTATCAAGGATGTCACCAGACTAAAGAAACTTGCTGTATATGGTTCTTAACTGACAATTACATCATCAGACAAATTCCTGAGGAGTGCAACAAGGCAGGCATGACACTGTACAAATGCATTCATTCAGCTAAACATGAATATCATCTTGGGGTACCTGCATATGGACTCTTGGTTTGTTGATGCCATATGTGTCAAGGTTTATTAGCTAGCAACAATCCCTGGTTTATGCCTACCTTAAACATTGGCTCAGTAACACTGCAAGTGAGAAGGATCTTGGAATTATTGTAGATGACAAGCCGAATATGAGCCAGTGATATGATGTAGCTTCAAAAAAGGCCAATGCTATTTTGGGCTACATTAACAAAGGCATTATTTCCAGGTCTTGTGAGGTAGTAGTCCCTTTCTGATTGGTTCTGGTCAGGCCTCATCTTGAGTACTGTGTCTTGTTTTGGATGCCCCACTTTAAAAATGGTGCCAACAAACTGGAACAAGTTCAGAGAAGAACGAGGATGATCAAGGGACTTGGAAACCAAGCTGTATGAGGTCAGATTGAAGTGACTGGGTATGTTTAGCTTAGGCTATTTGTACACGACCCCTAAACTCCGCCGCAAATGGCTCCCAGCTCTGGAGCTTACAATTGTTTCCCCACCAGCTCCGGAGTTTACAGAAAATTAAGTGCGGCCACGCCCACCTAAGCCCGTCCCAGCGCACTTTTCAGGTACCTGCTCTTGGAGGGTGAAAAATCCTAGATCCGGATTTAAAGGAGTGAGTGCCCGGCTCTCCTCGCTTCTGTTTGTTGGGTTTTTTTTGCCTCCCGCCCCTTTAAGAGAAGGAACCACGATCGGGGAGGCTTGGACCGGCAAACGGAGGTGAGCCTGCATTCTTTTGTCCCCCTTTTTCTCCCTCCCCTCACGCAGACAGGATCAAGGAAGTGCGGAGGGGTGGGGACGCAGGAAGAGCAACGAACCCCCAAGATCTCTGGTCCGAATTTAAGTGGCCAGCGGATCTTAGGGGTCATGTGAAAAGGCCCTTAGAGAAAAGAAGATTGAGGAGAGATATGACAGCACTGTTCAAATACTGGAAAGACAGTCATGCAGAGGAGTGGAGGGGGATCTGTTCCCAGTCATTCCAGAATGCAGAATAAGTAAAAATGGTCCTAGGTTAAAGGAACTCCCATCTAGGCTGAATATCAGAAAACAAACTTAACTGTTAGGGCAATACAACAAAGGAACCAGCTACCTCAGAAGGTGGTGAGCAGAGAGCACATCGAGCCAAGCAAAAGTCTGAAGAGTTAGCCTGTGTCTTTCCTGCTCTATACAGGTATCGCACAGATGAAGTAGAAGTAACGTGGCGTGACTAACATGGAAGCCACCATGTCTTGGAAGCCATAGAGTGATGGGAAGCAAAACTGGAGGGGACGGCCAGAGCTATTAGAATCTAATCTAAATGTGTTTCTAATCTGAACTAGGAAACAAATTCAACGTTGAATTAAATGCTTTGTGTGTGTTTATTTTTAAGAAGGGTTGTCGTGTCTCTGTCTGTGGTTTAAAAAAAAAATCATGCGATTGACCTTTTCTGTATTTCCTCCTTTCTCCCAAGAAGATAAAGGGATGATTTCTCAACTGGGTTGTTTAAGAGACGGAGTGGGGACTTCCCCCGCCCCCATACAAATGTATTCAGCCGAGCTCAGTTTTCCATTCTCTAAAAAGAAGCTGCAAGCCCTTGTCCATTAGATCTGAATTTTCCTTCCGAATCTACTTTTCTCTCCACTTTGCCATAGTCACAGGAGACAGACAAGTGCCTTATACAGTATTGGGTAAGATCCTGTTTTCTTCTAGACCTCTCTTGCTAATTCCAACTGGCACTGGTTTCCAAGGATGTCAGGCAGGTTTCCTTCAGAGGCCTGCCTGGAGTCGAGAGGGATTGAAAGCAGAGCCCTCTGCACTGAGCTGAAGTCTCTCCTCAGCCTTCCCTCCTACCTCACAACTGTATGAGCTACACAATTTTCAAGGTACTAGTCCTTAGTACTAAGCCAACACTGGTCTAGAGGAACCATGGATCTCACATCATAGCGATTGTGAGTTTTTCGGGCTCTTTGGCCATGTTCTGGAAGTTTTTCTTCATGATGTTTCGCCAGACTCTGTGGCTGGCGTCTTCAGAGGGCAAGGAGCTCAGGGGACTAGGAGTTCTCTCTGTGCTCTGGGGTGTCCTAATTCCCTGAGCTCCTTCGAGAATACATTGATCTCACATCAGTTTCAGCAAAGAAATGAAGAGCAAACACACACACACACACACACACACACACACACACACACACACACACACGGTTATGACAGGAAGGGTACTCTGAGATAGAGATTTTAAAGCAAGAGTCAGACCACTCACGTTAAATAACAATATTTAAATTTAATATTTACAGGAATGCCGTTTCGTCAACATAGAATCCAGGAGATTACCATCGTAGGTCTTTGTCCAGGAAAATAAAGGGGGAGGGATTTACCACAGTGGCAAAATTGCCTGGTAACAAAACGCTCCTTGAAGACAGCTGACGTTCACGCTCCACGGTTGCGTTGACTCCCAAGACTGTCTCTCCAGCATGGGTTGGTGTTTTCCCACAAAATTGTGCCTCAAAGCTTAGTCTTTGCCCTTTCGCCAGCTTTAGACCAGCGCTGCCTCCTACTGGCAGTAGAGGGTAAGAGCGTCCTCCTGGTTACCACGGATGAAGACCACAGGCGGATGGAGGCCCTTGGAGACCGTCTCGAGCCAGGCCATGTAGAGGGCGCTCGAGCAAGCCCCCTTCCGCACCACAGGGAGGCTCCTAAAAGCAGAAGAAGGGAGCAGAAAGAGGTTTTTGGGGGAGACAAGAAGCAACCCCGTCACGCAGAGGAGACCAGAAGAGGAATACAGAAATTACGTATCGTCAAGTCCCTTCCAACTATCAAGGGTTTCCTAGATGTAAGATTAGATATCTAGTCTGGTGCGCTCCCAGATGCATCTGGTGGGGCCCCTGTGAGATACAGGAAGCTGGACTAGATGGGCCTTTGGCCTGACCCTGCATGGCTCTTCTTATATTCTTATTTTAAAGGGATTGCCAGGCTCTTAAGTGTTAGAGCAGTGTGACAACACAACCCATGACTTCGGGAGGTGGTGAGGCCTCTAATGCTGGAGCCCTTCAAGAGAAAATCGGAGAGCTACCTGTTGGATCTTCTTTGATTTGGATTCCTGCTTTGAGCCGTGGTTTGATGGCCTTATAGGCCCTTTTCTAACTCAGTTATTCTATGATGCTCTTCTTTGGGAGGCATGTTAGGTCTGTAGAGTTTGCTCAGCTCAATGAAAAGGCTTTTCAAACGATCTTTGCATATGTTCTGCTCTGGAGCATTCAAGCTCTTGCACTGTGCAGGGTGTACATCCGTGTCAACTAGATCTAATTGCCTTTATTTGCTTTACTGTAGCCTAAAATACTCTGCTTTTTTCAGGAAAGGAAAGACAGGGCCATGTTGCCTAACTCTATAAGCCCTGTCCTCTGGATCAGTTATTTAAAACACACACCTTTGAGATATATCGCGTTTTAAAGTCCCCAAGTTGGTTCATAAGGACTAGAAACTTGCATTTAGTTTAGTGAACATAACTCCCTCCTTCTTGATTGTTGAATGTGACATCCATTACTTTGCTCATGCGTAGAAATGGAATGCGCACAAGTCATAGAGTAACACAATTCCTGACCCACATCATTCAGGTTAAGAAGAATCAACACCTGGCCACTATGGGTTACATCTAGCCAAGGAGTTGGCCTGTAAGCAAGGCAAGACTTTGACAGAAGTAACATTTCCTAGGCAGGGTGTGTGTGTGTGTGTGTTGTGTCATTACAGTTGTGACTGACTCTTCATGACTCTACATCCATGGAGTTTTCTTGGCAGGAATACTGGAGTGGTTTGCCAGTTCCTACTCCAGGTGCCTACAGCACCTGGTATTCCCTGGGGGTCTCCCATCCAAGGACTAACCAGGGCCGACCCTGCTTAGCTTCCAAAATCAGGCAAGATCAGATGTTCTCAGGGCATCTGTAGTTGGAAGCATATCTTGACCAAAGTCAGCATGAATCCACGGGAAGAAGATGGAGTTGTGTGCATGATTCCTAAATAAAGCCCCCAACCCTGCCACCACAACTCCAGACTTGGAAAAGAAGAAAGTGACTCACATGACAATGAGGGCTGCATTGCGGGAGTTATCCTGAAGGATCTCGTGGAGGCGCATTTGCTGTTCAGACTGAAAAAGCCAAGCAGAGAAAGAAAGATGAGACCTCCCTCCAGTGGGTTTTCTTTCCAACCTTAGATCCCCAGATGTTCTTGGTCTACAACTTCCATAAATTCTGGCCAGCAGAATCCCAGTGCTGAAAGCTTCTGGGAGATTCACTCCCAAGAACATCTGAGGGGCCAAGGTTGGGAAGCATTGCTTTAGTCTAGAGAAAGTAGGCAGCACTTCTTCATCTTCCTGAATTCAGCAGAGAGCATCTGTTGAATAGTTCAGTTTAGGTCTCTGGCTATGGAGCCAGAGGTTGGCAGTTTGAGACCCCACTGGGCCTCCTTGACAAGGACACAATGTCTCCAGCTCTGCAGTTCTAGGTTTATTATTACCTACATTTACGAGGCAGTGAGATAGCAGCTCCGCTCCCAAATCCCAAAATGCCAGCCGTAAAGAGGCTTATGAAGAACAGCTGGTTGGAGAAGTTATTAGGAACCCTCCTCCTTGACAAACCTTATGTCGTGACCATGATGGCCATGCTCCTGTTCCCTCCCAAAGGGACAGAACCCACAAAGATCTCACCTTCTTCCTGTATACCCTGAGGTCTTCATCTGTGACCTTCCACGGGGCATCCTTTTTCATCCCTTCCACAGCATCTGGCCCTTTCTGGCCCTCGTTGAGTCGGTATGGGGCTATAAGGTCTTCAAATTCTTTACGGCTGCCACCAGCGAGCAGAAAATAATAATAATAATAACAACAACAAAGTGGTCACACAAACAGTGGTAAATGAGGAGTGGAACAGCTCAGCCAATGAGAAAACTTGGGATTGAATCTAATAGGGGAGTTGTAGGATAAAGTGAAACCAATCCCAGTCCACACTCCATCTAAGCCACTGGTTCCCAACCTTGGTTCCCCAGATGTCCTGGGAACTCTGGCCAGTGCAGCTAGTGGTGAAAGTTTTGGGGAGTTTTATTCCCAAGAACATCTGGGGACCCAAGGTTGGGAACCTTTAGTCTAAGCTTGATCTACATCCATGGTTCTCAACCTGTGGGTCCCCCAGATGTTCCTGGACAGCAACTCCCAGAAGCCTCCACCACTCGCTGTACTAGAAGGGGTTTCCCAGGAACATCTGGAGACCCCCAGGTTGAGAACCCCTGATCTACATGGTCTTCAAAGAGAGAAAAGTCAGACTATCTCCGAAATGTAGAGGCCAAGTGATAGATTTGCTCAGCATGACACTTGAACAATAACATCTCATATAATTGCTCCTTCTGTCAAACAGAGCTTTTATGTCTCTCTTCTGGACTGGTTTACCAAAATGGCGCTGTCAGAAAACTCAGAGGCCTTCTGTTTTTTAAGCATCAGCCCCTCCCCAAGCACACGTTTGTGAAGATTCTCAGTCACCCAGGTGAGGTTATCCAGAAGCTGAGTCGGGGCCACTGGACCTTTTCTTGTGAGATCAAAACATTTTGCTACTCTTCATCATTCTGAGGAAAGTTAGTGGCAAGGCCTCCAATTTATAGTTCACCTTGGTTTCTCACCAGTCTGGTGTGCATAGGCTCATTAGATGGACAGTGGCCTGAATAGACTCATTAAGTGGACAATGGCCCGACTAGGCTTGTTAGATGTGCAATAGCCTGGAGCGCATGAAAGTCCCACCAATTCAACCCTTCCCAACACCCATTAAGTATGGGATGTTAGTTGTGGCCTTCCTGGTGGAGGTGTTAATTGCTTCATATTTTTCTGGGGATCGATGGAAGGGCAGCATGATAAATGGAAGACAGATTTTGCCTGTGTTGAGAGAGGGATTTTCAATACACACATGAATGGTTTTCCTGACCCCTCTCTCAAACCACCTATCTTCTCTGTCTAATATTTAGTTATTCATTTAAATAATTTTTTAGCTGCCTCACCACCAAGTGGTCTCTTGGGTACATCCTCATCTTTGATTTCCAGGCAAAATTCAAAGAAAAACAAACAAAACAAAAGACAAAAACATGTGGCAACTTAAAGACTAACTTTCATATTTTAATGTAACGTTTTGTGGACATGTCCACTTCTTCGGACATAGCAGAATGAGGTGTGCAATACAATATGTAATGGAATATACGTTTCATACCAAATATTCATTGGCTGTTGTACGTAGGTATATTTGCATACAAGTTCTGTTGTTTAAATTCCTGAAGATACAGAAACCAGATCTCTTTGTGGGTGGGTACAGGAAGAAGAACAGATAGAGAGGGGTGTGTGTGTGCCACATGTCTTTTGTTTTGTTTTTCTTTGAATTTTGCCTGGGATTCTTGCACAGAGTAGCAAAAAACCTCACATTTGAATGAGTGTCCTCATTCAAACCTCATATTTGAATGAGTGTGCTTTGTCCTTCAAATGGAGGTACACTGCTGTTGCCCTTCCTGTGAAATTTCAGGTTGCTTTGGTCCGAGAACATGAATTTCTTGAACCACCTACCTCAGGCATGTCCAAACTTCAGCCCTCCTGATGTTTTGGACCACAACTCCCAGAATTCTAAGGTTAGCTTGCCAATGACAAAGGACTGTGGGAGTTGTGCTCCAAAACATCTGGAGGGCCAAAGTTTGGACATACCTGACCTATCTTCTCTGTCAAGAAAAGAAGTCCAGTTGCCATGACTCAACTTCCAGGCTCCCCAAGCACACTCGATCCATCACCCCATCCTCTCCTTGGTCCTAGTTGGATGCTGTGATCTCACAACGCCAACTTTGACCTACAACTGCACGTGTCCAACCTCCCTGCCCTTCTGTGGGCACCATTTGCAGTAGATGGCACACACAATATCTTGTTTTTGAGTTCTTTGGCCCTGAAGAGGCAACATGAAGAAGCAAAGTCAAACACAGTTACACTCACACACAAGATTATTTGAAACAGGAAAGCAGGACTCGAGAAAAATCTCAGAAAATGGGGGGATGGGGGGGGCTCTTGCATTCACCTTGTCTCCTCTGGCCTCCACAATAGTTCAGGCAGCACCACAACTTCACTGAAGCCCAGGCGGAATTTGTTCAATAAAAACTGGATCCTGGGAGAGAAAGAAAAAGAGATCAGGAGCTAGGAGGCTTTCTCTGGCAACCAACCATTTAGGCAACAGTGGAGCAGCTGGTTGCTGCTGATTTAATTAACTCACTGATACCCATATTGTGATTATGTTGCAAAATAAAACACCCAAGAGATAAGACAGTTGGAAGGTATTTTGCTTCAGAGACAACAGCATCTGTGATCTTCCATTTGCAACATAAATCAGAATCTGCCCCGAATTCTTCCTTCTTCTCATAAGAACATAAGAACATTAAGAAGAGCCATGCTGGATCAGGCCAAAGGCCCATCTAGTCTAGCTGCCTGTATCTCACAGTGGCCCCACCAGATGCCTCTGGGAGCACACAAGACTAGATATCTGTCTCCTGATATCACTCCCCTGCATCTGCTCCAGGTTTTAAGCCTGGAGATGACAAACCTCCATCATGGTTTGTAACCTGTTTAATCCCCTTTTGAAGGCATCCAGGCCAGCTTCCATCACCACTTCCTGTGGCACGGAGTTCCACAGACTAACAACGCTTTGGGTGAAAAAATAATTTCTTTTGTCTGTTCTTGGGATGCGGTGACCAGAATTGTACACAATACTCCACGTACAACCCGTGTATGTGTGAGCATCAGGTATTTGTGTTAATTAATATATATTAAAGCTGGGGGTAGGGGGTTGCTGAGTTTTGCATCATTCGAACTGTGAGCTCTGCCCTTGCTTCCTTACTCTTCTCGGTGTTCTTCAGCGTTGGTGATCTGGCTGCTGAGGAAAACTCGGACTTTGCAGCGGCTCCAGCGTTTTCGCCGTGTGAGGAGGTAAGGAATGAGGAGAGTCAGTCCTGCAGGGGGAGAAGAAAAGGACACTTTAAAGAGCTGGCTGCAAAAATATGGTAGAGTGGGGTGCAGATTGGTCCTCTCTCCCAAACAGCCTGACCCGCACCAGAGTGTGGCAAGGCAAACCATTTAAGGACAGATGCTAGGCAGAGAGGCCTTGCACGGCAGTGATGTGTTGGATTATTAGAAGTCGACCTGCCCCATCTGTGTTACCGCCTTGTCCACAAAATGGGATAGTAAAAGACATGACAGTGTGAGCTATGACAATAAGAAAATTATAATTCGTCATATATTATATTATCAAGGCTGTTTTAAGCTTACGTATATCTTTAGTGGGAAATGTGTATCTTAAGAGGCGATTTCTGGTTAACTGCAGAGACCTAGCTTGACAAATTTCCTTCGGCCAACCACAAACAAACTCAGCTGTTGTGAAGTCTTTCTTCCCATAAGCTGCTCTATTGGAAAATTACTGCTTTCTGCTTAGTATTCTTTCTTAACTAAGATGTATGCAAGACAAATATTTCGGTTCAAATGAAATTTCTCCCTGAGAACATCTGAATCTATCATGCACAAGCTGAAAATGCTTGTGTGTCCTTAGGTCTGACAAAGTATAAGAATGCTCTGTTTCAGCTTGGAATTTGTCCTTCCTTCTACGGAAGCACCCTTGTGCGTATTTGATTAAAGCTTTCTCAGAACCTGAGACCCGGCATCTGACTCTCTGTCAAGTCTGTCTTTAGAAGCCTGCCAAAGCTTAACCCATCACAATCTAGAATTGGTTGTGGGTGACAATAGCCATTGTGTTGTCCTTATGCAGTGACGATGGTCACACATGCCAGAGGGGAAAGGTCCTCCCCACCACTAGGGGGCACCAACCTCAACCAGGAAGGAAAGGCACGTACCGCCATCATCAAAAAGCCAATATATATCAATGTTTTTCTTCTTCTGTTTGCTCTGGAACACCGTCTCCAGGTGTGCATCGGCGCCGACCACTTTGAATGCCTCACCTGCAGGAAGAGTTAATGAGGCCATGGATCAGGTCCTCCTTGCGTGGTTCTTACATTGCTTTCATACTTCTGAGGTTCCTACGATCTGCATCTAGAACACTCCAGTCCCAGCTCAGCCTGAAAAAGTCTCTGGAAGCCCTTGCAGATTGAAGACCTTGTCTGCGGACTGTCAACTCAGCCTGTGAACATTTTTTTTCCTTTATTTCTCATTTTTATTTTGTTTTGGCCTGGTAGGCTAGCGCCGACTAAGATGGCCAACTCTTCTAAAACTACGACAATGGCCCAAGGTTTTTTTTTTTTTTTAAACTGAGAATGGCTGTTTAATCCAAGCCCCTTTGCCTCTCGGTCTGCTTTCTTCAAAACACTAACTGGGTGAAATATATACAGGGCCACCTCTGTATCAACTGATTTGCTATCCGTGGATAACTGAATCCACAGATGGCAAATCAGTTGATACAGAGGTGTGTGGTGGGGAATTGGCTGATGGGGGTGAAAGCTGTGCCACACTGCCTAGGCAGCCGACTGGGCGGCACTTTCATCAGCACCCCACCACTCCCACTGGGCATCTCAGCAAGGTGCCAGGGTGTGTGTGAAAGCCACATGGTGCAGCTTTCAGGCCTACGGCACTAACCGTAGCTTTGTGGTGGTCTGACTGAGTTTTCAGTGTGGCCCATTGAGCTCAA
>JAHTLZ010000127.1:1195505-1214216 GCA_023846285.1 Phrynocephalus versicolor | reverse complement strand
TAATATAATATAATATAATATAATATAATATAATATAATATAATATAGTGGACCCTCGTAGAATAAACGGTTTGTATAACAAAACCTGTACAACATAAAAAATTCCAGAGATAGGGGAAATTTACTTAACAGAATCGCATATGGGGCGAATCCATACAACATAAAAATGGTCACGATTAGGGATTACTCTATTTTCAATGCATTCCAATGGGAAATTTGTATAAAGGAAAATTTGCTTAACATAATTTCATTTGGAATGAATTAATAACTTTATACAAGGTACCACTATAATATAATATAATATAATATAATATAATATAATATAATATAATATAATATAATATAATATAAGCATGTATCAACCATTTGATTGCTGTCACCATGCAAAAAGGAACGAAAAATGGTTACAGCTAGTTTCTTTCTCACCAAAAAAGCAGATGTTTAAGCCACCTGAATAAAGTTAGCTAGAGCTGAGATTATTCTGTGCAGAAGGGAGTGACGGACAGAAACTGCTGGGTAGCTGACAGAACAGCCTGGGGAAACAGTGGAAAGGACAGACACAGCAGAGTTGGATAGATAGGCAAAGGAAGAGACGGAGGACAGGTAGCTGGTCAGTCCATCCTTGTTTTCTACCTGTTCCTTCAGTCAGTCTCTGCAAAACCTTGGGTCTTGTATCTTTCTCTAGGCAAATGGTTCAACTCCTTTCCGCCTTCTCAGCTTATAAAAGACCCCAGATAATGAGCAGCCTGGCACTTCAGAACTGGACCCAACAGCCCCAGTCTGCCTCGATCCCTCCTTCCATCCATCCTTTTTATCACCTGCGCCTCCTCCTCCTTCTCCAAACAGACAAACTTTCCTAGGGCCCAGCAGGAGGCTGAAGGAGCATCCCTCGCCCCCTTTCCGTCCGCATACAAGCCTCCCCTGTTTGCTCGCCTTATCTCCAGCCACAAAGTTCTTTCCACTGGGCCGGTTTGCACAGGGCAATGGAAACCAGCCCAGACAATGGAAGATGGGGAGCCTGGAGCCACAGAGATCTGGCCGGCTGGGCCCACGCGGAGCCCACGCACCGGCCCCAAGCCAAAGGAGCCAAGATCACAGGCAACCGAGCTGGGGAGGGGGAGATCAAGGTGAGTGAGGAGGCAACCCTGGTTTGACCCTAGCTTTGGGTGGAGACCTCTGGTATTTCTATTCAGTGTCACAGCTAAGCCCCATTATCGGTGTGAAATGATAGAAGGCGAGTTCAAGCTTTGCATTCTTTAGGGGAGCAGACAGGGTTTCTTCCATCTGAAGATACCAGAGGGACTTTCCGAAAATTGGGATAAGAACAAAAGAACATAAGAAGAGCCCTGCTGGATCAGGCCAAAAGCCCCTCTAGTCCAGCTTCCTGTATCTCAGAGTGGACCCAACAAATGCATCTGGGAGCACATGAGACTAGATCTCTGTCTCCTGATACCACTCCCCTGCATCTGGTCCTTGAAGTACCCCGGTACTAGATCTCTGTCTCCTGATACCACTCCCCTGCATCTGGTCCTTGAAGTACCCCGGTTTTAAGCCTGGAGATTACACATCTCCATCGTGGTTTGTAACCTGGGATGGACTTCTCCTCAACGAATCTGTCCAATCCCCTTTTGAAGGCATCCAGGCCAGATGCCACCACCACATCCTATGGCAGGGAATTCCACAGTCTAACAACATGCTGGCTTAAATTTTTCTTTTCTTTTTTATTTTCTCACTATCCAAACCCTCAGTTTAGGCCAGTCGTCCTCAAATAGATCCCGCCAGCACGATGCGGAGTCTAAATGGGGCACAGGCTCTTCATAAACATGAAATTACATCATTGTTGTTCATTTTGCTCTTTGTGACTTAGTCGGAGCAGTAACATTTGACTGACAAGTGACAATAATACTACTGCCATTTTTAATGTATCATTTCCCCCTCCTTGTTGTTGTACTTTGTGCTTGTTTCATCTTGGCCTCTCCATCTTTTTTTTTGCCTTCTGGAACAGCTCTTACCTCTGGACTGCTACACTTTATTTATTTATTTATTTATTTATTTATTTATTTATTTATTTATTTATTGACAAGATTTTTTAGCCACCCAACTACCAAGAGGTCTCTGGGCGGCATACAACAAGTATTAGAAACTATAAAACAATAAAATTATTAAAACTATAAAATACAATACAATTACAACAACATACAGTACCAAGTATAAATTATACAACCCTGCTGCTCATGTGTCCAACCGAGTAATCTATTTAAAATGCTGGCCAAACAGGAAGGTCTTTGCCTGGTGCCAAAAAGCCAAAAGTGTTGGCGCCAGGCGGATCTCTGTAGGGAGGGCATTCCAGAGTTGGGGGCAACCGCCGAGAAGGCCCTGCTTCGACATGCCACCTCCCTTATCTCTTTGAGGGATGGCACCTTCAGCAGGGCCTCAATTCACACATTATTGTTGATTGCCGTATTCCACATTTCTATATGCCAGTTTCCCATAAGAAACTGGCTACTATTCTTCCAATTCCTTGCCAAGATCAATCTTGCAATTATGATTATTGTAATAAAATTTAATTCTCCCCCTCCCCATTTAATTCTCTCTCCCTCCCCAAATTCTAATTGGAGAGTTCTAAACATATTTAACAAACCTATCACTGGACACTTTTGTACGTAATAATTCTGAGGGCAGGACAGTTGTGAAGACTGCTCATTCATAGGGTCATCTTAAGTCCTCTTAAGTCAAAGGCAACGTAACAGCACGTTACGTTACAGCACGTAACGACAAAAAACTGTCCACCCAAATTTTGTACCACCCACACCAAAATCTGCAAGTGGAGTCATGGCAACCGGACTTCTTTTCTTGTGAGATCGAAACGTTTCGCTACTCATCCAAGCAGCTTCTTTTTCATCTCACAAGAAAAGAAGTCCAGTTGCCATGACTCAACTTCCAGATAACCTTACTTGGATGACTGAGAATCTTCACAGACATCCACAACTAAAGAAGAGTTCTGGAGGATCCATAAGTCTGCCTTCTTTACATGTTTATGTGATTCAACGAAGGCCTTACGCAACCCAGTTTTTTTCCCACCACCCTTTAGCAGCTGATAATTCTCCCACTTTGCTCTTTTAACTAGCAGTTAGGGTTGTGCCTCCTTATTTTTTATTGTGTTGTGGGTTTTTAACTAGCCCATAAGATAATGACTGTGCTTTTTCTAATTTTCCAACACTGCTGTAGAAATTAATAATAATAATAATAATCAAAGTACAGATCTATTAAGTAAAATAATATATATGGTGCTTAGACCTTGAAACTCCCTATGTTGCGCCATGACCAAGCCAGGCGGCATGGTTTTTCATGAAGGTTATTTTTCCCCTTCAGGCTCTCACTCATAAAACGAAAAATCATCAGCAGTGTTACTAAAGGCCCCCCAGTTTTTACAAGAGTGTTGCTACACTAAGTACTTCTTGATTGCATTTTTTGAATTGCTGTTTTGTCATGTGGTTTCAAATTTTTTTTCTGCATAGGACACTTTTTGTTTGACAAGGGATCTGTGCCGGTGACAGTCAGAAATTCAACAGGTAGAGTATCCCGCAACCTTTGGGCAGTCTTTGGGCAGAAGGCAGAGCAAAAGGTGAAAGGAATAATGAATACTAATTTCTCAGAAAATCTTTGTATTCTATGTGGTGTTTAGAGTGCATTCATAGAAGTGCAGAGCTATGGATCGCCATGCCCAGTCCCTTTCAGGAACAAGATTGGGGGGGGGGGGTGACCAGAGGGCAGGACCACAGATCTTATGCTGAGGCATGACTCTATTAAAATGTAATAGGCTCAGGGAAGGCCTGTCTGAATAATTAAGGATTATGGAACACATTTTCTAACTTTAAGGTGCAGAGGCAATCCAGACAATAGTGTTTGTCCTGTTTTAAACACCAGGTTGTGTGCTGATCTTATCAGAAATGTTCCTTGCTTCAAGACAGCATTCTGCTTATCTCATTTGATACCTTCTTATGAGTTCCCACACCTTTTGGTCCTGCTCAAAAATGGTTTATTTCTTGTCCCAATCTGGAGAGTTTAGTGGAGTGGTTCTCAACCTGTGGGTCCCCAGAGGTTCCTGGACTGCAACTCCCAGAAGCTAGCTGAGCTGGCCAGGATTTCTGGGAGTTGCAGTCCAGGAACATCTGGGGACCCACAGGTTGAGAACCAGTGGCTTAGAGAGCTTCCCAACCATTTGGGAAAGTCTCAGAAAACAGAGAACAAGAAGGGATGGTACAGCCACTGTTTCTAGATGTTCATGCCGTTGGGAGATGTGACTTTATGGCCAGCCATCCTATGCCAGAGAAGAAGAACAACAAAAAAGAACAGAGGTGGGTTACAGGACTAAGGGCAACCCTCTCTAGGCCAGCAGACAAAGAAAAGAAAGCACCACATAACCGGGAAAAACTTGAGCAGCACTGCTTCATTCTCCTGGCTGCACAGTCTTGAGACATTGCTGGTGCCCATAGACATGGACCAGGAACTT
This sequence comes from Phrynocephalus versicolor, assembly GCA_023846285.1. Taxonomy (NCBI): domain Eukaryota; kingdom Metazoa; phylum Chordata; class Lepidosauria; order Squamata; family Agamidae; genus Phrynocephalus; species Phrynocephalus versicolor. The sequence goes on along the minus strand of JAHTLZ010000127.1, from coordinate 1,209,703 downwards.
AAGATGCCAAAAAATAATAAATAAATAAATAAATAAATAAATAAAATAAAAATAAATGCTATTAATCAGGGCTGTTCAACTTTGAACAGGCCAGGGTCTACTTTTTCCAGCCCCAAATGCCTGAGGGCTACTACACTGAAACCTCTACTTACAAATCTTATCCGTTCTGAGCACATGCTCATGAGTAAAAACTTTTGTTAAGTAGAGCAGCGGTCTCCAATAGGAATGCATTGAAAACCAATTAATCCATTATGGAGGGAACAGGTTTCAATGCACCATGGCCCCTGAAACTGCCCCGCTCGGCTGAGACAATGGGCTGGCAGACCCAGAACTTTGCTGGGGCAGTGGTGGTCCTTGGGATGGGGGAGGGAGGGGTGGAGAACTTACCCCCCTCACTTTTTAAAATTGATGGCTGACAGGCTACGTTTGAACCCTTCGCGGGCTACCGGTAGACCGCAGGCTACCTGTTGGGCAGGTCTGCTATTGATGATCATAACGACAGAGAGGCGGATAGCTTTCTAACAGCAGCACAATGATAGAAGAATCAGCAGGTAGGATATTTCATGCCTGAGAAATAGGTGTTGACCTCTGCTATCATCTGTAGAACAAGCTATTAAAGGCAGAAAGCTATGATTAAAGAGCAACACTATGCCTTGGCACACGTGTGTCTCCCACTGCACAATGTGACAAGCCAGAGATTGGGTATAATTAGAAACAGTATCCATACTAATGTTTATTGCTTTGCTGAGAGCTTCATTTATTTCATTCATGCCCCAGGCATAGCTATGGGCGAGGCGCTGTCGTAAAGTTGTCAGCTTTTGTTACTTGTAGTAGCAGCAGCAGACGCATGAGGTAACGCATATGATCTCCATGCCCTGAGAATGCTTCGGACTGATGATTCCTCCATGCCAAGTGGCAGCTCCAAGACATAAGGAGGCTGGTTGGTTTCTTAGCAACTGTCCGACTGACACGTGAGGTGCCACGGTTCTTTCCCACCAACGTTTGGCCTTTTCTAGCTAGGAAGCCTGTTTCCCTTTCATCATTTCTAAAGGCCCAGAGAAAACACCAACAATAGCGCAAGAGTCGTTAGCTCAGGTTATGCTTCTTGGGCTATCTGAGCAACCTTTAGAAGGCACCTTACCAAGTAATTAACTTTTTCTCTCCTCATGGAAAAATGGATCCGGAAAGAGAGAGGATGGATCCACAGTTCCACACATCTGAGGGACAAAGATGAGACAGCTCACGGTCTCATAGTTGGGATATATTTTCAGCCAGGGTTCATCAGCCTCTCATACACCACCCTTAGCCATCGGCACCGGAAAACACCAAACAAGATCTGGAGGACCACAGACTCAGCTGTTTTCAGCACACAAACAGAGTGTTAACCTGAGTCTTGCTGCTGTTTCAATGAGTAGAAGTCAGTCTAATAATTGGTCTAACAGTTGGTCTTATAAAAGCATTATGGCAGGCAAAACGTCACAAAGTAAAGCTCGAGAAAAAAGCGACACAAATCTTCTGCACATCATACCTACGCACGGAAGACATCTCCAAATGGAACGTGTTGGTTATTTATTTATTTATTTATTTACAAGATTTTTTAGCTGCCCCACTACCAAGAGGTTTCTGGTCGGCATACAAGTATTAAAAACTATAAAACAATAAAATTATTATAAATGGTTAAAAAAGTAAAGGTTTCGCCCCGCACATACGTGTTAGTCATGTCCAACTTTAGGTGCGGTGCTCATCTCCGTATTAAAGCCGAAGAGTAAGTAATGATGTGCAAGTCCATGGCTATGTGGCCGGCGTGGCTGCAAGGAAACACTGTTTTACCTTCCCACATTTTATGGTGGTACCTATTTATCTACTTGCATTGACATGCTTTCGAACTGCTAGGTTGGCAGGAGCTGGGGTTATCAGCGGGAGCTCACACTGCTGCGTGGCACCAGGGATTCGAACCAACAAGCTGCCAACTTTGCATCTGACAGTTTTCGGAAGCCTTAGTCCACTGAGCCACCACGCCCATTACACGCCCATTTATTTATCTTTGTATTCATTCATTCATTTGAAATATTCTTATTCTGCCTTTCTCCTTAAAAAGGGGGCCCAAGTTGGCTTGCAAAATTAAAACACACAATATTAAAAGCTAAAATGTTCAAATATCAAGTATGGATTGACAAAATTATATTAAAAATTAGGTAAATGCATTACTAACAACAGATTTACAGTAGAAGCAACAAAATATAAACCATCCCATTTAATAGTCTCCTAGACAACCAGTCACTAAGGAAAACCTGTCCTGAAGAGAAAGGTCTTTGCCTGCTTGAGGAAGGACAGAAAAGATGGCGCCAGCCTGGCTTCCAGTGGGAGGGAGTTCCAAAGACTGGGAGCAGTGACAGAGAAGGTCCTCTCCTATTTCTCCACCAAGGGCAACAAGGAGAAGACCAACCCCAAGCCAATTTCTTTACTTACTCATAAAACACGGCTTCGGCCACAGTTGTGCTGATTCTCCTCCAGTCCTCAAGCACGAAGTGGAAATGTCTTCTTGATTCATCCACTCACTCCCAGCAGATATACTTGAGCAGCACTGCCTAATTTGCGGTGGGATGTCTCCTCCCATGCCACGGTCTTGCACCCAAGCATGGCCAAAGCCACACATGCTAGCCACGTCACAAACCATCGAAACCCGAGCCCCACCCATGCAAACGGAGGTTTCCCTCTTACGACATATGTTCGTCTCTCTAGGGCCTCATGAAGTCCTGACGCACAAACAGGTGTACATAGAGCAATTTGTGGTACTAAACTGGGTGTCTTGGCACAATCGAAAGTGAATGAGGCATTGCCAGGACCTGTTGGGTGGCAACTAATCATGGCCACATACTTTGCTAATGAGACCCAAAGGCTCCCAAGCAAACCACCTTGGCCAAAGTGTTTTAGCCAAGAGAGTAGAACAGAGTGATCTTTGCCTTAACAGGATACTGAGTGTTTAGAAATTTAAGAACATCCCCAAGATAAAGAAAGGCACATAACAGCTCTTGTGGTTTCCCTGTAATGTTTGAGAAAGGCAACGACAGCTTTGGAATTTGTAGGTATCTTGGGCAACAGATCCTGTCCCTCATTATTGCCACTGCTGCCCCGTTGCATGAACCACTGTTCAGAAGGAGAGGGCATGGTACACAGAGGATGCAGTTACACTATTAAAATAAATCAGGTGATGGATCAGAATTTTTTTTAAGTTCGTTTAGAGTCATGTGGTCCTCACAAAGTTTGGGGGTCATTCTGAGCATCTTCTTGGTACCACTTTTAGAAATCCATTTTAAGCTGTGTGGTGAATATACAACAGAGTCAAAGGGGCCACACAGGCTTTTGAAATCCTTGCATCTGATACTTGGTCCTATGCCTTCTTGCCCTTGCACTGGCATGTATGCTCAATTGTGTTGAGTTGTCAAGTGATGGATGCGAGGGTCATGGGTTTTGGGCTGCAGGGAAACCTTGTAGTTTTTTTTTCTTATCTGAAATGTTGGAGTAGTGCTATTCCAGTTTGAAAGAAAAAAGAACCAAAAACAAATCTAAAAATTACACTGGACTCTCAGCCACTCAGTTCCGCCAACAGTGTCATTTTTAATATTTGTTTTATGTCTCTCATGTGGTGATAGTGCTATTTCAGTATTGCAGAATGCCTTCCGTTCTCCAGGGCAACTGGATCAAACATATGGACTGAAAGATAAGCTGCCAGGAACCAGAACATCTATACCAACAAAACAAGGTAGGTATGCCACATCATGGCCAGGCACAAAACCCTGTAACATACCCACATCATACATTGGGCCACTTCTTCCACTCAAAACTTTCACAATGTTGTGTCAGTGGAATGTAGAAGGAGGCAAGTTTTAAGTATAAAACCTCAGAAGTAAATGGCCTCCCACATTCTGGCTGCATCAGGAGGGACATCAACAGGATATTATTATTTTTACCAAGAACAAACTGGCAGAATCATTCTGGTTCTTAGAAATCTTGGCACATCGCCTTCTAATTTTCCCATGCCTTCCTACTGTCTTTCTTCGGTCATTTCAGCGGCTCTCCTGCTCTGTTTATCCATCAAGCATGCAGTAAATCCCTTCACTGACTCCTAGCTTCTTTATGGACCAATGGAAAAAGTCATTTGAATTCACCTCCCCACCACCACCACCACAAGATTCACACAAGGTACACAAATAGGAGACTAACCTATTCTTTTTTCAGGTGTATAGCTCATTCCTGACAGGTCACACCTTGTACTGAATTCCATCATTCCCGGAACTCAGACCCAAGGTACACAATGTCTCTTGAATCACTCATTTACACCAGACTCCAATCCCTTGCCATCAAAAAAACCCCTAGCTATTTTTCTTCAGACTGCACAGACGGCGCGGGGGGGAGGGAAGCCGGCTGCGCTACAGCTGTGACGCTGCCGGAACCGAGAAGTAAAAAATAAATAAATAAAATAAAATAAAATAAAGGACCGCCGACCTGACCCCAAGGGTGCCCGGGTCCGTCCTCTAAAATTAAGAAAAAAAATAAAAGAAGTGCCCACCTGGCCCCAGGTCCCGCAGTGGGTGCTTGGGGGTGGGGGAGAGGCGCTGGCCCCATGCCAGCGCCTCAAAAAGCTCCTGCCGCAGGGGCCAGGATCCGCCGCCACTGGTAAGAACCCGAACCGGTTAGGGTTTGAATGGTTTTTTTAAAAATTCGTTTGAACCTGAACTCGAACCAAACCAAGAGTGGGCTCGAACCAGACGAACCCGAACAATGGGTTTTCTGGTTCATGCCCATCTCTATTTGCCACCACTGGCCTGGGTGCTTCTCCTGCCTTCCCTTTGCTTTTTCCTCACAACTGTCCTGTGAAGATGACCAGGGCACAAGGGTGTGATCGGTTCAAGTACACCCACTGAGCTTCATGACCAAATGGGGATTTCAACCATGGGCTACTAAGTTTGCTAGCCACTATACTACACTGCTCCTGTGGTGGGTCCTTAGGCCTGATTATTGGATTCCTTAGGCTACTTAGCTCTGCCTTATCTCCCCCACCTTGGCTTGTCCTGTCCTCCTTGAATAAACACAGGCCTTGCTATAATTAACTTTGTAAGCGATCAACTGGGATGGTGGCCAAGAGTCAACCAGAAACCAACGGGGCAGCTATAGATACCATAGCGTCTCAGGAAAATCCCGGACTGAGCAGACCCAAAAGGTGAGAAGATTAAGTTGGGGACCCCCAAGGGGTTATGGAATACCTCAGAAATGCCTGGGGGAGTTGAGGAGGGGTGTCATGAGAGAGTGGGTCAACACGGGGAGTAAGGAGGTGTCGTATGGGATCTGCTTATCCGTCCTGCCCCCCCCCCTTCATTCCCCTTCAGATAGCTGCTTGTTAGAACTTCCCCCCTGCACAACATATACAATGCAGGCTTCTGTGTCCAATTAAAAACCACATGGGCTGTGAACACGCCCTATAAATAGAAGCCCAGGCCACTTCTGAGCTTGAGCCATACGCATGCAGGCATGTTTATGGTGGTGGCAGCACTGCATTGCTAGGGAAATGCCTCAAATTTTTAAGCTTCTAATGACATCACTATTGCTCAGCTCCCTAAAAAAATAATCACCACAGAGGTTATGGGCAGGCACCACTTATCTCTGATTCTTAACACAAAGGGATATCACAAAAGCAGAAAGCATAGCCTTACAACTGCTGTGGAAATCCACACATATAAGCATAAGAACATAAGAGCCATGCTGGATCAGGCCAAAGGCCCATCTAGTCCAGTTTCCTGTATCTCACAGTGGCCCCACCAAATGTGTCTGGGAGAGCATGAGACTAGATATCTGTCTCCTGATACCACTCCTCTGCACTCTGGCCCTTGAAGTACCCTGGTTTTAAGCCTGGAGATGACACATCTCCATCATGGTTTGTAACCTATGATGGACTTCTCCTCAACGAATCTGTCCAATCCCCCTTTGAAGGCATCCAGGCCAGATGCCATCACCACATCTTGTGGCAGGGAGTTCTACAGACTAACAACAAGCTGGGTAAAAAAGATTTTCTTTTGTGTGTTCTCACTCTCCCAACCCACAGTTTGAGTGGATGTCCCCTAGTTCTGGTATTTTATGAGAGGGAGAAGAGCACCCCTCTATCCACTTGACTCATGCCCTGCATTATTTTGTACGTCTCAATCATATCCCCCCTCAGGTGCCTTTTTTTCAGACTAAAAAGTCCCAAACATACACAACATACGTACCTCTTTTATGTCAGGCATGGGAAACTTGGGGCTCTCCAGAAATCAGCAGGTCATCTTTAACATCAGACTGAGCCGGCAGATGATAAGATATGGTGCTGCACGATGGACTAAGCAGCCTATCCACATCTGAAAAGTCACATATCCCCTATCCATAATTAAGAATATATCTTATTTATAACATTGAGAGTGGAGGTTGCATGCACATTCTCTATTTGTAGGTGTGTTGCCCTCCTTCCAAATGAAGCAAAGGCAATGTGGTGGGGGACGTGTGTCAGAAAGTTCACATTCTTCTGAATGCTACCACAGTGGTTAGTAGAGATGGGCACGAAACAAACAATTTTTCGTTCCGTTTCCGTTTTTTCATTTTGTTACGTAATGAAACGACAAACGAATTTTGTCTCTAAAATGAAACGAAATGAACGGAAACACCGGAAATTTTGTCGTGTGTTTCGTTTCCGTTACTGCAATATGAGTGAATTGCTTAAAATCCTTAAAAAAATCACAAAAAAATGAAATAAATGGTAACAAAATGGTAACAAAACGAACGAAAACGATTTTTTTTGCAAAAATTCACAAAAAACGGAAACGAACTGAAACGGACCCTCCAAACGACAAACGAAATGCCATTTTTTTTTATTCGTGCCCATCTCTAGTGGTTAGTAACAATGGGAAGGCAGTTGGGCAATGAAATTGCAGCGAGGTGCCTTTATTCTTTTATTGGAGTGCTCAGTGCAGGATAAGGGCGAAAAGCCGGAAAAAGCGATTCACCGAGTCCGCTGTTGAAGCTGAATCACTTTAGGAAGCGGTATAGAAACCGGTTCAGGAAAACACCACGCTTGGTGGCCGTGGCAAGAAAAAGCGACACAGCCGCAAAATAGGGGCGTGGCCAAGAGCCTCCACCGAAAAAGCGATCAGAAGTGCAGTATGTGAAATTTAAGGCAATTTTTTAATAAAAGAATTTTATTAGTTTTGAGGAGGAAGAGGGGATAAGGGGGAAGGAGGAAAGGAGAATGCACTATAAAAAGTTACATTGAATATATCAAGTCAAAAATAACAATTCTACATGCTAAAAAATAATATCATAATACTAGTAAATTTGTTACTTGCCATCTTTTTTTGGAGATCTCTTCATAGTCTCCCTTCAGAAATCCAGAGAGCCTGTCGATTTCGATACATTCTCTTATCTTTTCATGAAGATTCCTCTCTGTTGGCACTCCTGTTTGTTTCCAAAATTTCACATATAGTATCCTTGCATCCTTGCTGCAACTATTACATGATGAAGTACATACAGATTTCTGATCATACAAGAGATTTATATCTACTATATTTAGTAGAAAAAGTTCTGGTCGAAGCTCTAAATTTAAGGCAATTTGAGTTTAGGGAAAAAGCGATTCGAAACCCAAGTGCGGTAGGGGCCATTTATGTACTGTGATGCTTTGCGTTTGGGTAATTCAAGGGTCTGTGTGGTGCCACCCAACCTCCATTTCTACCATGTTCCTCCCCTTGTCTTGGCCCTTGGATTTTCGCGTTGTCATTCCCTACAGGGGTCTTGTATCCACAAAGAGATGTCGTCCGAGGACAAGCCCCCAGAGGGGGAAACAGGGGACACGACAGAACAGCAGTGGACCCTGAGGAACGAAAGCCACGCCGAACGCTTCCTTGCCGCAGCCCTCCAGTTGAGAGAGCAACACCAGATGGTGGACATGACTGTGACCGTAGGCCCAAAGAGCTACAAAGCCCACAGCCCTCTTCTTGCCGCCATCAGTTCTGTCTTCCGGCAGCGCATGCAATGCAGGGAGCCTGGGGTGATGGAGCTGGACGGGGTGACCACCCCACGTGGTTGGGAGGCCATTTTGAATTTTGCCTATACTGGGGAGTTAGACGTCCTACCAGAGGAGGCCGGGGAGGTCCTGGATGCAGCTGAGTCGTTAGGTGTTCCTCGTGTAGCTGAGATCTGCAAGGCGGTGTTGATTGGGGTGGAGACAGAGGACAAGCTGAGTCCAGCTGAAGAAAAATGGGAGACGCTCCGGAGCTTGGAAGAACTTTACCAGGAAGGCATTGGCTGGGATTTAGAACTTAACGCTGAGGGAAATAGTTTCCAAGGTAAATATGGAACAGTTGGCTGGAAGGCCAGAATATGAACTGAATGGGTTCTGTAGGTTGGGATGAAGCAATACATTCCAGCTGTAGGCTGGCGGGCCAATGTGTTGAGTTTGGGGCTGTGGGATCCCGACAGACATTTGGCTGTAGGGTTAGCTAACATCCTCTTCTTTCCTTCCAGTTCACCGCCTGGCTTTGGCTTGTGGGTGTGAGTTCTTCCATGGTATGTTCACCAGTGGCATGAAGGAATCTCACCAGGTAGATGGCCCTCTCTGCACTCATTTCACCTCAACTGATTTGGAACTGATCATCTCCTTTGCATACTCGGGCACTCTGGTTGGTGGATGGGATTATCTGTTTGACACAGCTCAGGCTGCTCTACAGTACCAGGTCTCTGGCATCTGGGAACTCTGCCTAGATTTCTTTCATCGCAAGCTGAACCCTGAATCCAGCTTGGACATCTTGTCCTTCGCCCGTGCCTATGGCTTACACGATCTGGAAAGCACCGCAGAAAGCTTTGTGTTGAAGAACTTTGCGCACATCACGGCGACACCAAAGTTCTTAGATCTTCCAGTCAACCAGCTGGTTGAGTTCCTCAGCTCCGATGCCCTCTACATCTTCAACGAATTAGAGGCCTTCCAAGGAGCCATCCGGTGGCTGAATGCAGACCTAGCTGGGCGGATGGACCACGCAGAGAAAGTTATGCGCTGTATCCGATTCTCACTGATGTCCACTAGGGAGCTCAAGCAAGTGCGGGCGGAAAAGATGATGGCAGCCCCAGGTCATCTCTATCATGTCATGGTGGAATCTTTAGCTAGCCTCCCGCCAGGACCCTCCAAGATGGAGCAACTCCCTTGCCGAGTGAGATACCCACAAAAGGTTATTGTTATCAGCGGTGGAGACACTCTGGCAAAGAACATGGCCACCCGCAGCCCCACCCGGGACGTCTGCTTCTCCCATCGCTTTCGGAACGGCATTGGACTGGTCAAGGAAATTGAGTGGCGCCGTCTGGGGCAGCTCCCAGAACAGCCACGCTTCCGGCATGCTGTGGCGGTCAAGGACAACGTGATGTACATCTTTGGAGGAAAACGCTACTATGGCGTCAGGGACACCATATGCTCAGTGTTCAAGTGAGCTGGCAATCTTTCAGCTTCAGTTAGGACAGTGGTTCCCAACCTGGGGGTCGGGACCCCTTTGGGGGTCGAGTGACCATTTCATAGGTGTCGCCATGAGCCAATGAAGAAAAAGGCACAAACGGCTTGGGTCTGGAGGAGGAGGGGGAAGGGGGGAAGAGTGAGTTACAGCTTGATAGTTTGGAGGGGATGTCAGTCAATGGCACCGGAGGCTGCGATTGGCTGAGGGTGCCTGTAGAGCAGGCATGTCCAAACTTCGGCCCTCCTGATGTTTTGGACCACAACTCCCAGAATTCCAAGCCTGTATTTCCAATGGCAAAGGGCTGTGGGAGTTGTGGTCCAAAACATCTGGAGGGCCGAAGTTTGGACATGCCTGGTGTAGAGGGAAGTTCTCTATAGCACCTACAGCTGTGGGCTGCCAAGGGGGCTTGTGGCCTCTTCCAAGCAGGGCAAGGGGTCACCACAACATGAGGAACTGCATTAAAGGGTTGCGGCATTAGGAAGGTTGGGAAACCACTGAGTTAGGAGAAGGAGTAGAAGACATTTCCCTTCTGGGAGGAGAACTGTAGATAAAAATAAGCTTCTTGGAATATCTCCCTGGAGGCAGTCATTTACTTGGGATCAATAACAGATATTTTAATATGCACTGTCTTGACATGCATCAGTTATAATACCAAAAAGCTGGGGTGAATTGACCCAACATGTTTATATAAGACTCTCTACCCAATCAGAGGGCTAGCCTGTGAGCCAATCATAGTATGACACCTCCCCAAAAAAGACAGGGCAGGGGACTGGAAAAGTCTGGCATTTCAGTTCTCTTGCACATGCTGATTGGCTATAACTTCCACCAATCAACTCCTGAATCTTAATGTATAGCATCCAATGTGCTAGTTGTCGATGGCCCAAGAGATTGAAAGATAGGTGCTTCTAGGAATCTTTGCCTTTCTGATTGTGGTTTTATGATTAACTCCCACCTGACTGGATGGCCCAGTGAGCAGGGTGTTAGGCTCCATGGCCTTGTAGCCCCCTTCAAACTTTGTGATTCTAAGCTGAGTACTGTACTCTCAGTAGAATGAGTCTCCATAAATCAGAAACATGTTGGTGGCATGTAATTATTGTTTTTAGTTGATTGCTCAAGATTTTAAGAAAAAACCATGTACCAATGAGAGTGCAAAATCATGGCGGTGGAGAAATGAAATGATATGAAGGGTAGCATGTGTGTGTGTTGTGTCACTACAGTCGTGACCAACTCTTTGTGACCCCATGTTTATGGAGTTTTCTTGGCAGGGATACTGGAGTGGTTTGCCAATTCCTACTCCAGGCCCTTACAGCACCTGGTATTCCCTGGTGGTCGCCCATCCAAGTACTAACCAGGCCCAAGCCTGCTTAGATGCCAAAATCAGGCAAGGTCGGATGTGCTTAGGGCATCTAGGCAGCTCGTGACGGGCAGTAACACTCTCTAGTTTAGAAATGGGGACAGATATGGAGAGGTTTGCATCTGAAGGACATGCACATTCTGTTGCTGCAGGTTCGACCCTCTGTATGACAGATGGGAGCAACTGGCCAACATGACAAGCAGCAGAAGCTATTTCCAAGTGGTCTTCTTGGACGGCTTTTTCTATGCCATGGGTGGGAGCTCCAATGATGTCTATTGCTTGGATTCAGTGGAACGTTACGAACCTAGGACCAATACCTGGAGGTGAGCTTAAGGGCTTTTCCAGACGTCAGCTGGAACAAATCTTTGTAAAATTCCTTTTTGGACCTCCACAGTTCCAAAGAACTCCCAGTTTGGGGGTTGGGGCGCAAAAATGTAACTTGAGAATGATTGTTTTGTCACTGGAGGCCTTCAAGCAGAGGCTGGATTGTCATCTGCTCGGCGATGGTTTCCCTCTGGACTTGAGTAATTTCATGAAATCAACCCATCACAGTAAATGCCTTATTTTGTTTCCATGTTGTGCACCTTGCCTGACATCCTGCTGGTATTTGTATCAAGTATCCATGATCTGTCACAGCTTATTGTGACTAACGGATGGAATGCTGGGAACACGTATCAGATGGGCCATAAACCTTTGCTGACTGCTGAGTGAAGACTGGCGGAGTGGTGGATCTGCTGTCAGCTTTGGTCCAGACTTTATAGATACCACCCGTAGTGCTCAGTCTTATTCCTAAAGTGGGTTCGGACTCTTGGATAACTCCTGGGGAGTTCGGGCCAAAACCCAGAACGCACGGTGGATGGATCCTCCATCTGAAAAATGAAACCATTTTTCAGATGGAGGAACACATTCCTCTCACCCTTTTCTCTCCATGTCTTCCTCCTGCCCTTGATCTTTTTTTAACCTCTCTTTCCCCGTACACCAGGCCTTGCGAACCCTTGCCAGTTCCGCTCTGTGGCCACGCCGCCTGTGTCTTGGATGGATCCATCTACATCTCTGGAGGAAGTGATGGCTCGTGCCGCTGCCACTCCACTCTGATCCGGTACCTCCCGGGCGCGCCCTCCATCCCGTTGGCCACCATGCGAGAAGAGAGGGCAGGGCATGCCATGGAAGTCCTGAACGGACAGATCTACGTCGCCGGCGGCCTGCGTTGGCGGGATGGCCACGGAGGCTATGCCGACCAACTGGCCTGCGAAGCATACAACCCCAAACGGGATGTCTGGGTCGCCCTGAGCCCTCTGCCTCAGCCCCATGTTATCGCTGCCTCAGCTGTCCTGGAGGGAGATCTCTACATACTGGGAGGTTACAGCCATGACACCTATCGCGACACCCACTTGGTCCACTGCTACAACCCCAGGCACGACCGCTGGGTCAACGTAGGAACTTTGCCTCAGGCTTACGCGGACCTCAGAGCTTGCATCTTAGAAGTCCCCACCTGCCTCAGGAGAAAGCACGCCTCTCCCTTAGATACTCCCAGTTTGGGAATCCCGGCTGATCCAGAATGCATCTGATCGGTTGCCAACTTTTCTCAAACACAAGCGCTGGGAACCTTTGACCTTCCAAATGTCTGGCACGTCCACGCGCAGAACCCTACACCAATGTGGCCAGAGGGAAAGGATTATGGGAACCGCAGTCAGGAAGATTAGCTGGCTGGGTTGCTTACTGGTTTATTTATTTATTTATACAATTTATATGCCGCCCACTACCCAAAAGTCTCTGGGCTGTTTAGGTACCTTGGGGCCTTTTCCAAGGAGAAAGGCGGAGTAAACATACTCTAAAACAGTGGTGTCCTAACTTCGGCCCTCCAGCTGTTTTGGACCACAAGGCCCACAGTCCTTTGTCATGGGCAATATAGGCTTGGAATCCTGGGAGTTGTGGTCCAAAACATCTGGAGGGCTGAAGTTTGGACATCCCTGTGCTAAAACAAACAAACAAACAAACAAATTGTTGCATGACTGTGGGCAGAGGTTCTGTGTGCCACTTCACACATGGCATGCACCCTTTCTCCACACGTAATTACCTTACACATTCATCACCCGCATGAGTGAATGATGTGACAAAGATCGGGGGGAAATATATAGATCTGTGAGTGATAAGAAAATTCTCCCTGGGGTGCTACCTGCTTGGAAGATCCCACATACCATGATTTTGATCATCCATATGTGAAAATTTTCCATCTGGGAAATTAACCTCATGCTTGCCATGGAGCCATGCCAAGGAGATATTGCATTGCCTCAACTGCTGCATTTCCGTATTTATTTATTTGTTGATTGATTTATTTGCAAGACTTGCATGCTGCTTCTGTACCAATAAAGGTGAGGGGCTGTGCATACTCACCTGTGTCAATCCCTCTATCTGTCTGACTGCCTGTCGGCCACAACAATGAAAGGCAGATACTTGAAATTTGACATGCCAGCTCCAGGAACCACCAGGTGGTTTCTTTGACCTCCTTTGGTTGGTTGGTTTGGAGCCATTGCAGTGACTTGACCCCCCCCCTTGCAGCGCAGCACCATCTCGGGAAATGCCCATAAACACTCTAGAGAAAGGCATGACACGGCAAAAATCATTCATTAATTTTGTAGAAAACGAATGAATGCCAACCAGAGAGCAGATCTGGATGCTCGCTAACATGCTTCGATGTAATGAAATGTTTGAAATTTGGAAATTATAAGGTCTTATATTTATGTGAGACTGGTCTATAGACTGTAAATAAATAAATAAATAAATAAATAATTGTAGTAGTAGTAGTAGTGGTATTGTTATTATTATCCTCCTCATCATCAAATTATCACACAGCAAACAAGATAACTATGCTGGATATTGTATTACTAGTCGAACACTTCCCCCAAGCGTTTAGGACTATGTGATGACTGCAAATTTATGCCAGCAGATCCCAGTAAGGTGGCCTTCTGCAGCTGACTGATGATGATGATGATTGTTATTATTATTATTATTATTATTATTATTATTATTATTATTATTATTATTATTATTATTATTATTATTATTATTATTATTATTATTACAGTGGTAACTTGTATAATGGGATTAATTTGTTCCAAATGAAATTACATTCAGCAAATTTTCCCTTATTCAGATTTCCCATAGGAATGAATTGAAAACGGAGTAATCCCATTTTTATGTTGTAGGGATTCGCCCCATAGGCGATTCTGTTAAGCAAATTTCCCCTATCTCCAGAATTTTTTATGTTGTACAAATTTTATGTTATACAAACTGTTTGTTATACAAGGATCCACTGTATTATTAAC
>JAHTLZ010000127.1:1151505-1175129 GCA_023846285.1 Phrynocephalus versicolor | reverse complement strand
GATAGATAGATAGATAGATAGATAGATAGATAGATAGATAGATAGATGTTGGGTTCATTCCAAGTAGGCACATGTGTGGGCTGACTTTCTGGGCAAAAAGCAGAAGCAATCCCAGCCTGTTTCCATTTTGAAGAAGGGCTGTTTTCCTCCTTCAGGTCCAAAGTGGTCACCTCAGTATCCTGGCATCTTTCTTGACCGATCTCAGCGTCATGAGGGCTCACGCCCACCTGGGTCTCCTTCCCTGCCTTTCTGAAGCCTATGCACTCTATGGTGAGCTTTCGCTCTCCCCCTTGTAGCTAGATTGAGGGGGTAACAGTTTTGAATAGGTTTGCAAACATCTGTTTTTGTTTTTTTCTGGCTGAAGTAGGAAATCCATAGGCAAAGTGTAGGTGTCAGTGCCAGATCTCTGTACCTTAGGAGCCCCTTATCTGTGGGGGGATCACTTCCAAGATTTAATTTAATTTATTTCCCCCCCTCTTTTTGACACCTCTTGCCGATGATTTTTAGTTATTATTGTTTTGTTTTCTCCTTTTCTTTCTTCCTTTTTAATTTTTTTTTCTTTTTCCCCCGTGATTTTTGCTGATGTCACTTTGTGTTTTACTGGTTCTTTTAACCTTTATTGTTAACCGCCCGGAGTTCCCTGGGAAGACAGGCAGTATAAAAATAAAATAAAATAAAATAAAATAAATAAGACCCCCTGCAGAGGCCTCCAAAACCCCCAGATTATAGTGCATGCTATGCATAGCACGGTATCTGGCTCCCTCTAGTGGCCAGTTCTGTTAACTACATTTGTAGAAATATGCATATACAGTACATTTCTAAGATTTTTCTTTTACCGTTTTTAAAATTTTCAGACTGTGGATAGGTGAATCAGTGGATACTGATATTGGTGTCCTACTGTATATGCTGCAAGTGACAGAGCAGAACCTCAGTTGTTGCAGGAGGGTTATTGCCTCGAAATAAATGAACAAATAATAAGTAAACAAAATTAAATTTCAAGTTTTACCAGATACTTGTAGAATAAAGCAAACTGGGAAAGGAGATCCCAAAACGCATATTATCCCACCATGACAAACATGATACTTAATTATTATGTCCAGAATCCTGCAGATGTGTTGACTGTTACCTCCTGCAGTTGTGACATTCTGTGAGGTCACTATTGCGCAGAAATTGGAAATTGGTCTGTTTAACGCTGGGGACCTTTGGTACGCTCAAAAGTGTGATGAATAGATTTCTTGCACATGCTACAGAAAGACGCTTGGCCATTGCAAGAGTACTAGAAATGAAGAGGATTCTCTCCAGTACACATATGAGTCATACGGTGTTTATAAATCTGAAGAAATCACTATAATTCACATTGGAACTTAATTCAGTCTGATATGGAGTATTTAAGGCAAGGCTCGAATAAAAAACATAGAATTGTGTGAGGAGATTTGAGGTCTAAATTTGGATTGTGATAGTAGAGAATTATTTCGGGGCCAAATCCCTCAAGGAGGTGAAAGGGATGGCTTGCAGGTATAGGGCCTTTTCGGCAGCTGCCCCCAGGCTACGGAACGCCCTCCCGAGTGAGACCCGCCTGGCGCCGACATTGATAACATTTCGGTGCCAGGTAAAAAACTTCCTCTTCCAGAAGTTTTTAAACTGATGGTTGTGGGTCCTGATGGCAATTTTAGTGTTGTGTTTTTAATGTATTTTATTTATTGCATTTATATGTTTTTATTGTTTTGATTTTATTGTAATTTTGATGTTTTAATTGTTTATTTTGATTGTGAGCCGCCCAGAGACCTTTGGGTAGTGGGCGGCATACAAGCTATATAAATAAAGAAACAAATGGTTTCTAGATTGGATAAATACAGTGGAAATATGGATTGCTCCAGGTTGTGTCTGTTGATTTTGGTTGTTTGCCACAGAGACCGCTGCCGGGTTGGAGGGAGAAGAGACAGTTGACTTCTTCCGGGCCTTCCTGCAGCGAAACATGGGTCTGCTTTCCCAGAATCCCCTGTTGCTCCTGCAGCAGGCAGCCAACGAACCCGACACCTCAGAACTCTGTTTGCAGGCTGAGGCTGCTCTCAGTGGGGACAGGAGGTCTTTCCTGAGATGGGTTAACAAGCCTCAAAAAGCCCAGAAAACCAACAGGTAAGGTTATAGCAAGGGGAATCTTGGATGTTTTATCTTACTTACTCTCTCTGGGCGTTTATACACGACCCCTAAGCTCCGCTGCAAATGGCTTCCAGCTCCGGAGCTTAAAAATGTTTCCCCACCAGCTCCGGAGCTAACAGAAAATTACGTGCGACCCCGCCCACCTAAGCGCGACCCAGCGCACCTTTCAAGTACCTGCTCTGGGAGAGTGAAAAATTTTGATGCGGAGAGTGCCGGGCTCTCCTCGCTTCTTTTTGTTGTTGTTTTTTTGCCTCCCGCCCCTTTAAGAGGAACCAGGAAGTAACGGGGGGGTCGGAGGTAAGAGTGCATTCTTTTCTCCCTTTTTTTTCTCCCTCCCCTCACGCAGACAGAACAAGGAAGTGCGGAGGGGGTGGGAACGCAGGGAGAGCGACAAACCCTCAAGATCTCTGGTCCAAATTTAAGGGACCAGCGGATCTTAGGGGTCGTGTAAAAAGGCCCTCTATGAAGTAAAAAGAGCTTTGGAACCGTGCCGTCATGAAAATCAAAGCTAGACTATGGGCGATACGATACCTTTGTAGGCTGCTAGGAGAAAAATAAAAAAAGTTGCTGAGCCTTCGAGAGCACAAGCCCTCTTTTTCAAAGCAGTATAAAAGTCCAAACACGGCAAGGGATGTAATTTGCCAGGAGAGAGTTCTTAAAAGTTCTGTATGAAAACTCACTACTTATTTAGGTTTCTGTGTCTTTCCTTCCGATGCCAAACAGCCTCGTTCTGACCCTTCCTGACACCCCTTCTTGCGTCTCCGTTTCCCCGTCCGGCAAGCTGGCTGCTGCGGGTACCACGGACGGGACGCTGCACCTGGTGGATATCGAGACTGGGCAGGTAGCAATACTATCTATCTCCCTCCACACACACCTTCCCAAGCTCAGAGGAAAGTGGCCTTGTTGGGTCGGGCAGTCTGGGAGCTTCAGTCCACGCACAAAAAGTAACTTCAGAAAGTTTTCAAGGCAGGGTATGGAGACCCCCAATCAGCTGCTAGGCCAAGGTGGCCATTTGAGGAACCAGAATTACTGACTGCTTGGCATCTTTTTGTGTGTGTGAAGGCCATTCACACAACTTTATCCAATGGCGTTCTTCCAGAGTTTGTGAGTGCAATTCCTTGTGGTAGAAAAGGGCTGGGTGAAGCTGATGGGACTTGAAAGCTGCTCTCCCACAACCACTAAAATCTGCTGCAAAGAGCTCGCCGATGCGGAGCGTAAAATCGTTTTCCCACGAGCAGCAGACTTTTTTTTAAAAAAGGGCGACCATGCTCACTTAAGCGCGACCCAGTGCGTTTTGTAAGTACCTGGTCTCGAGGTGGTAAAATCCTTGTCGCAGTTCCAATGCGGATTTTAAGCCGTTAACCGAGTCCGTGGGAACATGGAAAATCTGCACCAAAACATTTTTGCCCCTGTTATGGTGTCTTTGGGTGCTTCTACACGACCCCTAAGATCCGCTGGCCACTTAAATTTGGACTAGAGATCTTGGGGGTTTGTCGCTCTTCCTGTGTTCCCACCCCTCCGCACTCCCTTGCTCCTGTCTGTGTGAGGAGAGGGAGAAAAAAAGGGAGAAAAAAATACAGTCTCACCTCCGTCTGCCGGTGGAAGCCGCCCCAGCCCCGTCGTCCTCATGATTCCTGTCTCTTAAAGGGGCGGCGGGGACAAAAAAACAAACAGAAGGCGAGGAGAGCCCGGCACTCACTGCTTTACATCCGCATCAGAAATTTTTCAGCTCTGGAGACCAGGTACTTGAAAAGTGCTCTGGGACACGCTTAAGTGGGCGTGGGCGTACTTAATTTTTTTTAAAGTCCAGAGCTGGTGGGAAAACATTTTTAAGCTCCGGATCTGGGAGCTCTTTGCCTCGGATTTTAGGGGTCGTGTAAAAGCGCCCTTTGCTGCGGTTCTCGCTCGCGGAATCAGAACGGTTGTGGATTTTCAAAATGCAACCGTGGGAACTCCCGAACCACGACATCAACCACGGGACCGCTCTGGGTCGTGGTGGGTGGGTCAAAGTTTGCTGTGGATTTCAGTGGTCGTGTGAAAGCAGCCTGAGTTTGCTACACAAGGAGTGTACCAGATCGAGGAACCATGGAACGACTAAGTTAGAAAGCAGGGCTCCCAGTTCAACGCTGGAACCCAAACCAAAGCAGATCTGACAGAACAGAACCAGAGAGGAAATGAAGCAAAACAAGTTGAGGAGCCGTGTAGCCATCACAAAGATCAAATACAAAAGTGGAACAGGTGATACCTTTAGGCTACTAGAAAATTCACAAAAACGTTGGTAATATTTCAAGGACAAAACCATCTTCCTCAGAGCTGTACCAATAGGTGATAAAATGGCAAAAGATGGATTTGCCAGGAGTTATTTCTTAGACGTAAGGTCCTTGGCGAGATGGGGACAAAAGCCAGGCAGGTTCTTAATTAGTTGAGGCTCGGTGCTTGGATGTTCTTAGGCTGCATCCGAAATGAAGGGAGGGAGGTGTTTTTATTGCCCCAGTCCTTCCCAAGTCACATCACGGCTCACGTACATACATTCACACCTCTCCTCAAGGTGGCTGTCGAGGAAATGAATTAATCCTAGAATAACTGAGGGAGTCTTCTGGGTTGTGTCTCTCCCTCCCTCCCCAAATATGTAGGAGGTGAAGTCCTTGCTGAGCACTTGCGATGGGATCTCGGCTGCTGAGTTTCTTTCGGAAACGAAGGTCTGCCTGGGGGCGTTCGACGGGCGCTGTGAGGTTTGGAGCCTGACGGAAGGGTGCAGGTAAGGAAGAGGTGGAAGTGGGTTCTGCTGGACAAGATGGCAGCCAGACAGCAGACGCCAGGCTTCACCTGAGGCAAAACGGAGAGCTAGAGGGGGGCGACGGCCAAGGATGAGTCTGGGTAGGTCAGAAAAGGGCTGTGTCCTTGGTGAAATCGTCTGGCCAGAATGTTGGAAGGGATTGTAGGAGGTAGTAGTGGTAGATCGTTTCTATTTACATCTCCATCTGACCTTGGTCCAAGAATACAGTAGGACCCCGGTATCCGCTGGGGATGGGTTCCTGGCCTTCCCGTGGGTAATGAAAACTGCAGATAAGAAAGAATGCCTCCCCACCCACCCACCCACCCATAAACTGCTGTTTCCTGACAGTACGTAGCTTGCTTTATGACTGCTGTTTTGAGACAGTAGCTTGCTTTATGGCCGCTGTTTGTGACAGTAGCTTGCTTTACAGATGCTTTTTGTGAATTATTTAATTTTTTTCCTCTGCCAACCGTGGATAGCTGAATCAGTGGATAATGAATCAGTGGATACGGGGGTCCTACTGTAGATGGATTAGTCTGAGTGATAGCTAGTGTCTGACGCTCACCCAGTAACCCTCATGGTCAACATGAATTCAATGCAGACTTACCTATGTAATCCTCACCCATCATTACCATGTTCTGTCGAGTCAGTTTTTTTGACCTATGGTGACCCTTTCCAGTGTTTTCCAGGCAGAGAAGACACATCAGTGACTGGCTATTTCCTTTCTCTGAGGGTGCCCTGGGACTGGGTAGCTTTCCCAAAGCTGCACAGGCTGCCTCTTCTCCCAGAGAGCACAGTGGAGAATCAAACTCCCAACCGTTGGCTCTGCAGCTAGATGCCTAAGCTAATACCAACGTAAAACTCCTCGGAATGATAATTCCTTGGAATCGACATCCTAGTCGAGTCAAACTACAGGAATCCCCCGCCTATTGCGGGGGTTAGGGACCCGACCTGACCCGCGATAATGGAAAATCCGCGATATGCAGATGCTGGGTCGGGTTGGGACTGGGGGGCCTCTCTGGGGGCTCCTACACTTACCTGAGGCCTGGCGCTGCCCCAAACGGGCCTCAAACAGGCTTCCTAGGCCTGTCGGATACTCCCAGAAGTGGTTTCTGGTGATCCGGATGTCACTTCTGGTTTGCCGGAAGTCACTCCCGGTTCAGAAGAAACCACTTCTGGGGCCTCTGACGGGCCCAGGAAGTCCATCGGAGGCCCGTTCAGGGCAGCGCCAGGACTGGGGTAAGTGCAAGAGACCTCAAACGGGTCCAAGCAGCTTACCCCAGGGAGCTTGACTTTCATATACTGCGGTCCCGCGATATACCGGGACCGCAGTATAGGAACCACGAAATGGCGGGGGACAACTGTACCAGAAAAACCTATTAGGCAGTTCAAGTCAAGATGTTCCTCCCACCACTCCTGGGTTCCAAGTTGAACAGAGCGATTTCCGTGCCTCTCATGACTTCCAACTCGCTTCCTCTTTTTCCTAGCATTTTCTTGCACGCGCGGGGTCTGCTTTTTTGATCCAAAGACCACCACTTTGCCCAATCAACCTTGTCCTCAGGGCACAGGCCAACAATCCACATGTCCTTATTGACTGTGTCCTGCCATCTCTGTTTTGGTCACCCCACATGGCCGCCAGCTGTCGATTTTTCTGGTGGTACTCAGTTTGTAGGAGAAAGACAGCTTTCTCCCATCTTCTCTGGGATGGATACCTCATCTAGTTGCTGTTGTGACGTGATCAAGTAGGGAGACACCCAATATCCAACAGAGCGTACACATTTTCATGGCATGAAGGTGGCTCTCTATGCCCATGGTTGCCGTCCAACACTCTGTGCCATACAGTGCAGTCAGGCGGACTATCATCTTATAAATCTTGGATTTGAGACAGGGTGGCTTTTCTCTGTCATCCGGCAGTGATAGTCCATCCCTCCACCTTGTGCCGCTGAAAACTGCTCCCATCCTGACTGGGGTTGAGCTAAACATGGAATCATAGAATCATGGAGTTGGAAGAGACCTCGAGGGCCATCCAGTCCAACCCCCTGCCATGCAGGAAGCCCCATCACAGTATTTCTGACAGATGGCCACCCAGCCTCTGCTTAAAACCTCCAAAGAAGGAGACTCCACCACCCTCCTTTGGGGCAGCATCTTCCACTGTCAAACAGCTCTGTCTGTCATGAAGTTCTTCCTAATGTTCAAATGGAATCTCTTTTCCTGTAGTTTGAAACCATTTCCCCGAGTCCTAGTCTTTGAAGCCATGGAAAGCAAACCTGTTCCCTCTTCAATATGATATCCTTTCAGATATTTCAACATAGCTATCATATCCCCCCTCAGCCTTCTTTTTGAAAGGCTAAACATTCCCAATTCCCTAAGCCGTTCCTCATAAGACATTTCCTCCAGACCTTCAACCATCCTGGTCGCCCTCCTTTCCGACCTCAGGCTAGGGCAACGGGCAGGTTGGTATTTTTGCTGCAACAGTTGGATCAGTAGGAATTGGATTGGATGTCCGGTCCACTTCTGGCTTATTAAAACCCCAACAAATCAACTGTGGGGAGTGTGACGGCGTCATTGTCCTCTTAGGTTGCCTCCCTTTCCTTCCTGTTTTGTTGGTTTGTTTTAGGCTTGTAGGTATCGACGCTCACAAGGGGCAGATCACGGACTGTTGCATCAGCCCGGATCGCCGACTGCTAGCTACTGTGTCTTTGGACGGCTATCTCAAGGTACTGCTACCCTTCGAAGACTCTTGTTCTTCTGAAGCTTCTTGTTTGCTTCCTTTTAAAAGTCAGCCCTCTTGCAACAGAGATGCTCAGAGAAATGCACAATTCTGTCATGGGGCAGAGGTGACCAGAAATGCAGGTGACATCGGTCCTATTTGGGCATTTGGAACACCAGTAGGATTTTGGCTGTTGTTTGCTGCAGAATGATACTGCAAGAAAGCAATAGGTGTCACTGGGTCCCCCCTCCCCCTTCTCGATCTGCAGGAAGGGGCCGTCCATCTTGTGTGTGCTATTCTTCGGGGCAGAGCACACATTTCCAGAACTATTATTTTACCCCTGCACAAACTCCTTCGGCTGAGAATTACTTGCCCATGTGAACTTGCAAGCTGCTACTAAATACACATTTTTGGGAACGACAGCAAGAATGGTTAAAATGAGCAACGGCTTTCCTTTTTCAGCTGTGGGATTCCGCTCGCGGCGAACTGACTCGTAAATGGGACTCTTTCCGTCCTTTGAACTGCGTGACCTTTCACCCCAACGGTCAGCTGGTGGCTACAGGGGGATGGGACAGGACGGTCACCATCTTGGATGCCAGTGAAACGAGGGTGACCACGGTGAGGAAGGGAGATGCTCAAAGTCTTTTGAAGTGGGGCGGGTTAGGGGTTCAAAGAGATTGGGGGCAATGGAAGTTGGTCCTTTTCTGGTCTCAGTCCTTTGTGGTCCTGCCTCCAGTGAGCTCAAAGGTCTCCCTCCCGTTCTGGTTTATCCTTACGACACCCCTGCGAGGTAGGTCAGGCTGCCAGAGAGTTAACTGGCTCGCAATCATGGCTCAGTGGAGACTAGAACCTGAAACCCCCACTGTAATCTCCACCCAACACTGGCTTTCAGCACAAGGAAGCTTTCTGCAGGGCGACCAGCACCCAACCGATCCCGTTGCATTTTTCTCAACTCTTCCTCTGCAGGCGCTGAAAGGTCACGATGCCTCCGTCCGTTCCATTTCCTTCTCCCCGGCTGGGAACGTTCTAGTAGCCGGATCCTTGTCCGGGTCGGTCCATCTCTGGTCATGGCGTGAGGCGGTCATCTTGGCCACGTTCTCGGCTCACTCGGGCTGCATCTCTGCCGCTCGCTTCCTCCCAGGAGGGAAGCTTCTCACCGTGGGGGAAGACTGCAAGGTGTGTGTGCGTGAGACGCCTTGAGAGCAAATGGGCCTGCTGGGATAGGATGTGTCGGTAGAGCTGAGGATCAAAGGAGGGAAGTCCACCGAGGTCGCGGCCTCACACCGTCAGGCTTTGAAACTGGGTCCGATCACCATGTTTGGTGAAAAGGAGAGTCCAACCTTCAGCAATTCAGCGACCGGGTGGAAAAAAACGCTGGTCCAATAGATGTCCATCTGGTATTGTTCCACGCCATGAATAGAATAGAATAGAATAGAATAGAATAGAATAGAATAGAATAGGAGTTTTATTGTCATTAGGCATATATGCAAGATATGAACAACGAAATTAGAGTGATGTTCAATTACACACTCAGAACAACAAGGCACCATACAAAACACTTAAAACACACAAAACACCATACAAGATATTAAAAACTCTTAAAGCCACTTACAAAATTTAAAACACTACTTGAAAACTACTTAAGATGATGCTAAAACCATCACTTTCAAGTGACGATGGCCTTATTAGTTAGCAGTCTCTAAGACGGTTCATCGTAAACAGCCCAGATCGAGACCGTGGCTTCCTCAAGTAAATGCATCTTGTGTTTGTTTTTTATTTATTTTATTTTATTATTATTTTGAGTAATTTTATCCTGCCTGTCTCCTTGGAAAAGGACCCAAGACGGCTTACAGGAAGGAGGGATAATATATACAGTCCACTACAATTAAGACATGTTCAAGTATTGAGAACAAGGTATTGAGGAGGGACATCTTACAGCATTAACAGACCACATTACATTAAAGCTACAAGGTTATAAGTAGTTATAAACACAAAGTCTATGTGAACCTATAGATTCATATAAAAGACACATGATGGTAGTCCATCATTCCTCTTTTTTTCCTACTCATGGGAACCCAGTCTCATGGGTGTTCCCTGTGCCTTTTTTGTTTTTTTGTTTGTTTGTTTGTTTAAGAGTACTTTTACCCCATCTTTCCACACAGGTCCAGCTTTGGGAAGGCCAACTGGGACAATACGGTGGCACGTTAGGATACGCCCCTCTTTCTCCGGCTCTCTGTGTTGCGCCAAGTCCGGACGGCAGCTGCTTGGCAGTGGGGCACCACTCAGATGGTGTCTGGGTTTACAGCCTCCCTTGCGGTAAATTCTTTGCAAAAAGCCTAATGCTCAAAAGCAGATGTCCCCGTTTGTATTTCTTCCTGCATAAAGTAATGCCCCTTACCTAATGCAGGGGTGTCCAAGCAAGGAGGGCCCGATATGGTGAGGTGAAAATATATGGGGGCCGGCCATTCAGCCTGAAAGGGGGGGGGGGAAGGGCGTGATCCATGTGCATCTGCAACAGATGCAAATGCTCTGGTTTTAAGATGCCCAAGGGCCCGGCGGCTGTTGCACAGCCCAGGAATCGGCCCACGCACACCCAAAACACACCACTGCTCGCATGTGCTGCCCTCCCTCGCAAGGAGGTGGGGAAGATGCTGCAGCAACGGAGCCAGGAGCGGGAAGGCAGGGCGGGTGGTTGAGGGGATGGACGGAGGCAGGGAGGGCAGGCAAACCATAAAACTGCAAGCTGACATCTCTAGCCAGCACGGGGAAGGGCCGGCCAGTGAGGATGAGTGGGACAAGAAGCTGAGGGCCACTCAAAATTTTAAATCGGGACGCATTTGGCCCCCAGGCTGTACAGTGGACCCTTGTATAACAGTTTGTATAACATAAAATTTGTACAACATAAAAAATTCCAGAGATAGGGGAAATTTGCTTAACATAATTGCCTATGGGGCGAATCTGTACAACATAAAAATGGGATCACTCTGTTTTCAATGCATTCCTATAGGACATTTGTATAATTTGCTTAACATAATTTCATTTGGAACGAATTAATTCCTTTATACAAGGTACCACTGTACTTTGGACATGCCTGACCTAATCTCGTGGCACATGACAAATCAGCCTGCAGTTTCTCTGATTCCAAACACCTGTGTACTCTAGACTCCATTTTATTTATATTTTCTGTCCCAAAAAAGGAAATAGTTAATAATTCAGCTCCGTTTTCTGTAAGTCTTGGCAACAAGAACCTTGCAAAGTATTTCGGAAAGGTCAGCTCCATGAGTGTTGTAGTTTTGGGGAAATATGTATTTATTTATTAAATTTATAAACCTCTCCATCTTGCTACACGGCTACTCTGGGCAGTTTACAAAACTGAATAGAAATCAAACCCATAAAAATACATTACAATATACTAGATAAGCACAAATAATAGAAAGAGAATCCATCTGTCCCAAATCGTAGGGCAGCACTTCGACCGCAGCTTCTGGTTGCCCGATAAAAGATCCAAGATCTCTAAACTGGCTCACTTGTGGTCAGTTATCGAAGGAAGAACAAGAGCCCAGGGGCCAAACCGAGCTTGATATCTTGGGGGATTGAAGGTGACTCTTGGATTCTGACGAGACTGTTTGTGGAACCCGTCAGAAGCCGCATAGGGAAAACAGTGGGCAGGGTGAAGTCCCAGCTGGTGTTTTGGTGTGGGGGCCTGGACTTCAAAGCTCCCTGATTTTCTTCCACAATCTGTGCCTTCCACAGGGACTAACACTGGCCCAACTCACTGCCGGGCTAACGGAGTGGCTCTCTGCAGCTTGGCTTGGCTGGAAGACCGCTTCCTGGTTGGGGGCGGCAGCGACGGGTCCATTTGCTTCTGGAACACCTCGGACCTTCGTCCCTCTTGCCTCCGTACGCTGCGAGGCCACGATAAAGCTGTGACAGGCCTGGCCGTCTCGGGGAAGCTGGTGGCATCGGCCTCAGGTGAATCAGCTACGGAGTTACATCACAGGGCCTTTTTACACGACTCCTAAGATCCGCTGGTCCCTTAAATTCGGACCAGAGATCTTGAGGGTTTGTCGCTCTCCCTGCATTCCCACCCCCTCTGCACTTCCTTGTTCTGTCTGCGTGAGGGGAGGGAGAAAAAAAGGGAGAAAAGAATGCACTCTTACCTCCGGAGTGCCGGTGGAAGTTGCTCCGACCCCTCCCCCCGTTCACTTCCTGGTTCCTCTTAAAGGGGCGGGAGGCAAAAAACGAAAAACAAAAAGAAGCGAGGAGAGCCCGGCACTCTCCGCATCAAAATTTTTCACTCTCCCAGAGCAGGTACTTGAAAGGTGCGCTGGGTCGCGCTTAGGTGGGTGGGGTTGCACTTAATTTTCTGTTAGCTCCGGAGCTGGTGGGGAAACATTTTTAAGCTCCGGATCTGGGAGCCATTTGCAGCGGAGCTTAGGGGTCGTGTATAAACGCCCTAACTTTCCTCCTTCCTGACCTTCCAGAGGATTTCACCGTCCGGCTGTGGCTTTTCAGACCGCTGACCCAAGACCCCATCTCGCCGCTTGCCCTCCTCCGGGGCCACACGGGGGGTGTGACCTGCTGCGCCTTCAGCACCGAGGGCTGCTACCTCGCCACTGGAGGAAAAGAACAGGTGAGGCACTGAGACTAGCAGGGACCCGAAAGGGGCCCCAACATCGCACCATCTAGCCTCCTAGTAGAGAATAAGCCTTGTGGAGGTTATCAGGGAGGGCAGCCAAAGCCAACTGCAACTTGTGATACGCCCAGCAGCAAGAGGTGTAAACGTGCTCACTTTAGACAAAGCAGCGTGAGTTTCAGCCACCAGAGCCTAGTATAAAGAGATGATTTTTATTTTTTTAAGAACTACAATTCCCAGCATCCATCGGCCAGCACAGTTGGTGGCTATGCTGGCTGGAGGGAGTGGATTTTCTTTTAAAAAAACAACAACCCAGTTTTCTTATCAACAACCCTAACCTGGGCCAAATAAGGTATACCAGGCCACAGGTGCCAAAATCCATTGCAACGGACAGGGCAGAAGCGATAAATGGTTCTGCTTATATACTGCCCCATAGCGCTTAAAGCAATCTCTGGCCAGTTTGAAATTCAATTCTTCAGGCTACACATTGTTCTCTATCCACCCCCACCCACCCCAAGCAAGCTGGGTACTCATTTTACCGACCTCGGAAGGCTGGAAGGCTGAGTGAACCTTGAGCCTGCTACCTGGGATTGAACCCCAGGTTGTGAGCACAGTTTTACCTGCAGTACAGGCATTTAACCACTGCGCCGCAAGCATCATATGACTGAGCAGGACGTATTGAAGCAAGCAAGAAAAGAGAATTAAGGAAGAAAGCAAAAAAACTTTTGAACCTCGACGGGAGTGAAGGGGCCAGATTCTTTCCTGTTTTTCTTTTTAAAAAAATAGAATGGATTTTCTCCCATTTTTAGGCCTTGTTCCTCTGGGATGTAAAGGACCCCTGCCAGAAGACACCCACCCTCTGGAAATCCCTGCTTTTCTGCCACCAGGATTGGATCTCCAGCTGTGCCTGGGTTGGCCCCAAGTTGGTGAGTTTGGGGCGACCTTAGAGGCAGTGTGTTGCTTGGGGAGGGTGTTTGGGGAAGAGCCTGGCTTATGGCCATGCCCAATTAGTGGGGTGCCCCCATCTTGTCCAAGAGACTTTCTTACATCAGCTGCACCCCATTCTGTTTGTTGTCTGCAGAAAGAGACAGTTGAAAGGTGTCATACAGAAGGTGCCCATCACTCTGTCTCGCCTGAACAGGAAACAGTTACGTACGTGTGCAGGGTTACTGGACAGACCTTCCATTCACATGGGAGCCGTGTCTTCTTCCATTAGATTATTATCCAGATTGCTATACTTTCTCCCACCTTTGAGTAATGATGGTGCTGGCCACACTTTTTTCCCTGTCGTTTGTTGCAGCTGTCATTCCTTGGGTCGCAGCAACGTCCCTTTTTTGCTGTTTAATTTAGTAAGTGGCATAGCGCTACAGAGATATAGTACATCAACCTAGCACAGCACTGTGCCACTTAGGAAAAGACTTAAAAATTGCAGAAGAGGGAATACAGAGGAGAGAGTTTTGGCTTCCTTTCTTTTTTTCTGCCTTCCCACTGGAAAACTGAGCTGGGAGTAGAACTGATTGCCATCCTCTATACAGAGCAGCTTCTGGTATTTCAAGAGGCGGGAGAGAAGACACAAGTCCACGGGTTCCTAATGTCCTGCTCATTTCCACTCACCCCTGCTCTTTTCCAAATAGCTCTCTGGATCCAATGATGGCACCGTTCGCCTCTGGGACCCCCAAACTGGACAGCGCTTGCAAGAATTCCTGGGCCACCAAAGCCCCATCTGTGGCATCACCAGTGAGGTGAGATCCTTTTTGGGAGAGGCTCCCCATTGAAAGTAGCCATGTGTGCATTTTTTCCCAGACTGAGCAGCTCATCTTAGAAGGGTCCCTGGATGTTCTTGGTCTGAAACTCCCAGAAGCCTTTGCCATTAGTTGTGCTGGCCAGGAATTCTGGGAGTTGTGATGCAAGAACATCTGGGGACCCAAGGTTGGGAAGCAGAGTCCTAGGACATGCCTTGGATTGGGGTGTAGCATCTGTAAAGCAGGGGTGTTGGAGATAAGAATAGATTTCTGCTTTTAAGTCAACAAGACTTGGAACTCCTGAAATGTCCTCGTGTACTAGAAGTTCATCCCCAGATCTGCCTCCTTCTCACACTCCCAGCTCTTAACTGAGCAGTCATGGAATATGTGGCCACTGACTACCCCTCCCATCATCCCTCATTCATTAATCTTGTTTGCCATGGCTGATGAGGGTCGGAGCCCACTAACATCTGGAGGGCAACAGACTCCTCACCATCCATTCAAAATACTCGATCTAGGCGCCTCCTCTTTATAAACCGGGATGCCCTGGGATGGAGAGGAGCCTTTCTCTCCATCCCACCACCTTCACGGTTGCGCCTCAAACGAACCCATGAAAGGGCCTTCTCTGTTGCTGCTCCCAGACTTTGGAACTCCCTCCCACTGGAGGCCAGGACTGCCCCGTCTCTCTTGTCTTTCCGGAAGCAGGCAAATATCTTCCTCTTCAGGCAAGCTTTCCCTGAATGGGGGACTTCCTACTATGTAACTTTACATGGATTACCATACATGATTGGATTGACTGATTTCATAAGAATACCAGTGTTTCCCATGTTATTTTCCTTTTCCTTTTATTTTTGCTCTTTCTAGCTCTAATGTTACCTTTCAATGTTCTAAGATGCCTCTTCTAATTCCCTATTCTTAACTTGAATCCGTCTTGTGGGCTGCATATTGTCCTTCACTACTGTAGGCCACCTTACGTCCTTTTCCAAGGGGAAATGTGAGGTAAAAAAATATTCAAAATAAATAAATAAATAATAAAATAAATCATCTTCACCTGGACTCCTTCTGGCTTGTTTGGCAGAAAGACCACGTGATCTCCGTGGATCGAGACGGGATGCTGATCGCATGGGACCTGCAGGGAGTGGAGAAAACCTGGTTCTTGGCCCACCCTGGCCGGGCCAACCATTGTGCTGGCTTCAGAGATCCATGTAAGAATACTTCTGTTCTGTGTGCCCCCCCCCCCGAAAACATTGTAACCGTTTGGCAAACCTGGAAATGAGCAACAGCTCATATGTGGAGTATTTTTTAGTGTGCACATTTTATTTCAGCTGTAAAAGTCTCATAGGATTCAAGTGTACACTAAAGGTACGACAGAACCCGAGTTTTCTCTTTGTTGTCGAGAGAGGATCTCACAAGGAGTTTACCACTGTAGCTCAGTGGTAAAACACCTGCCTCATATCTCTTGTCCTTCCGGAAGCAGGCAAAGACCTTTCCCTTCAGGCAAGCTTTCCCTGAATGATGGACTACCAGTTATGTGTCTTTTATATGAATCTATCGGTTCACATAGACTTTGTGTTTATAACTACTTATAACCTTGTAGCTTTAATGTAATGTGGTCTGTTAATGCTGTAAGATGTCCCTCAATTCCTTGTTCTCAAATACTTGAACTTGCCTTAATTGTACCGGACTGTATATTATCCCCCTCATTACTGTAAGCCACCTTGGGTCCTTTTCCAAGGAGAAAGGCGCGGTAAAAATACTCTAAAAAATTGTTGACTGCACGGGTATGGTCCACGTTCTTGATTCCATATAAAGCAGCCTTGAAGAGCTGGGCTGTTCAGGAGAGGTTTCAATGAACCTTGCAGACATTTCAAGAATCAAACCAATCAAACACCCCTGGAACGGGTGCTAAGCGCGACAATCCTGTACCTGGTGCTGGGGGGAAGGTTTTCCCTTGTCATTCTTTGTTCCCGCTTTCTGTTCCGAGACAAGACACCGTGTAATAACGACTGTCACGCAACAAAACATTCATTTCTCTCAGAAAACTGTGTCCGTTTGGGGGGGGGGGTTGACTTTTCAGAAGCAAAATAATGAAAAAGAATTTAAACCCCCCGTCCCCAAAAAAGGAAAAAGGAAGCTAGACAAATTCAGTGTTTGTCAAAGTACAAGACCGTGAAGTAACACTTGTCACGAGACAAGTTATCACGACCATGGGAACCCTGAAACAGGGATAACACCACGTGATCGCGACCAACACTGTACAAAACTAGTCGAGGGACAAAGCAGGACATGAAGTAACCGCCTTTCTTGTCTTCCTTTTGTCAGGGGAGAAAGAATTCACGTTGGCTGCAGCTGGACGGGACGGGACTGTGAAACTCTGGAAGCCACTGACGGTAAGAGACGTGGAAGGGAGAACAGCGAGTCGACGTGGCAGGAAACCAAATATACTCCATTGATCTGAGCTTTCGTGGCCAGGTCCACTTCCTCAGACATACGAGTGGGACTACACTTATACATGGTTCCGTGACAAGGGCTAGACTTGATGGTCCAGAGTCCTGTCTATCTATAGTTCTAAACAGGCATGTCCAAACTTCGGCCCTCCTGATGTTTTGGACCACAACTCCCAGAATTCTAAGCTTAAATTGTCAATGGGAAAGGACTGTGGGAGATGCGGTCCAAAACATCTGGAGGGCCAAAGTTTGGACATGCCTGTTCTAAGATTATGACAGTGACGATAATACTTGTGGAAATGGACTCGTCCGTGAAAGCTCACAGCAGATGTAGCAGTCTCTTAAGACGGCACAAGTTTTTTGTTTTCCTTGCTTTTTCTTTTTCTTTTGTATTGGCCTGATATGCCCAAACAATACGCTTCTTGATCACCCCAGACCGCAGGGCACCTAATAATGGGCTCAAATGGCAAGCAGCCAGATTTCGGCTGAATAGCAGGAAAAAGTTCTTAACTGTTAGAGCCGTATGCCAATGGAACGGCTAACCTCGGGAGCGACAAGTGCTCAAATGCTAAAGGCAGTCAGGACAAAACTGGGCAACCGTCTGCCAGATCTACTGTGATTTGGATTCCTGGCTTGATCAGGAGGTTGGACTGGATGGCCTTCTAGTTTCCTTTGAATTCAGTTTTTCTGTGATTCTACACTACCACCGACTAACATGGCTTCCTCTTTTGAAACCGCCTTCCTTGATCTGCTTTCTCAACAGCTCTGACCCTGTGGCCTGTGACCCGGCTGCTGCCCCCTAAGTGCCATTATTACAACCAATGCGGTTCTGTTTCTCCTGTTCCACTAAACTGCTGGTGCTACCTGCACGTTGAGGAGGAACACGCCTTTGGTTCAGCAATTAGGTTCCCCCTATTTTGCATTTGGTGTATGTAAGCATAGATTCAACACTGCTATTCCTCTTCTTTTTCTCTCTCCCCCCCCAACCTCCTGTTTTGGTCCCAGATGGAACAACCCCTGCTGCTTTCAGGCCACGGTGCTGCCATCCGGGGGGCGGCTGCCTCCCCAGCATCTTTCGTGACCATATCAGAAGACAAAACGGTCCGGATGTGGGCTCTTCCTAAAGAGGGAGGTGAGTACATTGACACGCCTGCAGGCTGCAGGCGCTTCTATTTGGATATCTCATCAGCTTTGCTATCTGGCTGCCGTTGAGCCAGCCTGGGTGGCCTCGGGCAGATCCAGGATGCTGTCAGAAGAAGGGAATGTTAAGCCACTGCTGAGTCTTGTCTAACATCTTGAAAAAGGGTCACCATAAAAGCAAAAAGCAAAAAGCAAAGTGTTCTTGCTTATTATATACCACCCCATAGTGCAGGCCTGCCCAACAAGTAGACCGCGGGCTGCTGGTAGCCTGTGAAGGGTTCAAAAGTAGCCCGCCGGCCATCAATAAAAAAGTGAGGGGATAAGTTCTTCATCTCTACCTCCCCCACCCCAAGGACCACCACTGCCCCAGCAAAGTTCTAGGTCTGCCAGCCCACTGTCTCAGCTGAGCGGGGCAGTTCAAGGGCCATGGCGCACTGAAATCTGTTCCCTCCAGAATGGATTAATTGGTTTTCAATGCATTCCCATGGGAAAACGCTGCTCTCCTTACAAAAGTTTTTACTTAAAAGCATGTGCTCGGAACACATAAAGTTCATAAGAAGAGGTTTTAATGTAGTAGCCCTCGGGCACTTTGGGCCGAAAAAAGTAGACCTTGGCCTGTTCAAAGTTGAACAGCCCTGCCATCGTGCTTAAAGCCTTGGCCTTCACTTCCTCACGCACGGACGGTCCTTGTGACATCTGACGGGGTCAGCCTCTCTGTTATCGTGCTGAGAGACAATTCCCCCTCTTTCTTGCCTTCCAGATGAAGCGAATGACCTTCCTCCTCACGGCGCCGCCGTCACAGCTTTGGCCTGGTCCCCAGATGGAGAATTTGCTGCCTCTGGCAGTGACCGGGGTGACCTGGTTGTCTGGCATCACGCTCGGGCTGTGGCAACCACAAAGGTATCTGATGCCCACGATTCCGCAGGTGGTTGGGAGGCATCCTGTGACTCAGGCATGGGGAAACCCTGGTGCTGCAAGTCACTGCCGAACTACAGTTCCCATAAGGCCCTGCCAGTATGGTTCTTGGGTAACCCCTTCCTCTGCCTTCTGTGTTGGATGTGCGCATCAAAAGTGGAGTCTCTCTGTAGGCCTCATGGAAGTGGATTTAGCTGGGAATGGACCCGGTTGACCCATGGCCTCTCGAATATGTCCTTTCCAGGTTGGCCAGTGCTGTGTCCGTGCCTTGGCCTTCACCTCCTCACGCACGGTCCTTGTGGCATCTGACGGCGTCAGCCTTTGGGACATCAAGACCAGCAGACAACGTGATGGAGTTGTCGGGTGAGGCCATACAAACTCCCTAAGGAAGATCCCTGGGACTCCATCTTTTTCTTTATTTTATTTTAGCCTCAGAGCTTCATTCTGAGCACCTGTGCTTGAAGCCCATCGAACACAAATTAGAACTCATCGTCATCATCCTTATCATCATCATCTTAGAACTATAGAGTTGGTAAAGTATGGATCCTTAAGTCCCAGCCTCTGGCCCCACAGCTAGATGGCTCAATCCCTCGGCTGTCCACAGGAGGCGCCATGATAAAAGAAAGGTGTTCTCTGAGCATGTGCAGAGTCTCCTTTTGCTTTTGGGGAAAGCGTCAGTGCACCATTGATTCTGGTCAGTCGGAAGGAAGATTTTTCTGCACCCGTTGTATGACTAGGAGAATTCGCTGCTACAAGGAGATTCTCCTCTATTAAAAATTAAAAGCGGTAAAAGGAAGATTGAACAAAATCCATGGAGCGAGAGGTCCGTCCAGGACATGATCCTATACTAGCTGATGGAGCCTCCATCTTCAGAAGCAGTATACAGTACCTCAGAATACCAGATGTTGGGCGTATCATATGGGGGAAGCCCTCATGGTCTGCTTTAGGCACCCTGTCACATCTAGCTGACCAGTTTTGGCCATGGAAGTCCTGGCTAGCTGGCTTTTTGCCTGACCTGGGCAAGTGATTCTTCTATACAGCTAGCTAGAAAAAAATGACAATTGAGTCACTGGCATTGGCTTCCAGGCCTGCTTGCCCAGGCCAGTACCTAAAATCCTTCCACGCCCCGCTCTCTGCATTTTCAAGGACCTGTTCTTTGGCCCTCCTTCCCCTCTGCCTCCCTAACACATTGGTGTCACTGAGGGCTCTTTTACACGCCCTCTAAAATCCGCTGGCAACTTAAATTCGGACCAGAGATTGTGGGGTTTTGCTCTGCTTCCCGAGTTCCCATGCTTCCGCACTCCATTGCTCCTGTCTGCGGTGAGGGGAGGGAGAAAAAAGGGGGGGAAAGAATGCAGGCTCACCCCCCGTAGGGATTCCAGTCTGTTAAAGGGGCAGCAGGGACAAAAAAACAAACAGAAGGCGAGGAGGGCCCGGCATCCACAGCTTTACAATCCGCATCGGAATTTTTTTTACCTCCGTGAGACCAGGTACTTGTAAAATGCGCTGGGGCGCACTTAGGTGGGTGTGGTCGTACTTAATTTTTTTAAAAGTCCGCAGCTGGTGGGAAAACAATTTTAAGCTCCGCATCTGGGAGCCCTTTGCATCGGATTTTAGGGGTCGTGTAAAAGCAGCCTGAGTCTCTTTCTCTCTCTCTTTCTCTCTCTCCCCTTCACCCCTTTCCCTGTTGCTTAGCCTGACACTCAAGAAACTTCTGCACCCAGCCGAGGAGGCACCAGTGCTGTGCGTGGGTAAGCCCAGTCCTCGTGGCCCTCTGGTCCTCGCACTGGCGGATGGAGACTTTCTGGTGCTACCGCCAAAGTCGGAGAGTTTTCAGGCAACCCCGTGAGTAGAAGAAGAGCATCCCTGCAGAGGGAAGGGAGGCGCCCAGGAGGCAGAGGCAGCAAAGACAGTGGCCAGCCTCCAGAGCACCGCAAAGCATGCATGGCCCTCCAGAGGCTCCCAGGTGGGCCAACACAGCCAGGAGCGAGAGCTGCTGGGAGCCGCAACGCCAACAGTATCCAGAAGGCTGCCGTTGGTCCACCCTCCATCTCCCTGATCTTCATCTCCTTTCCTCAGGTACAGCGATGGAGCCTGGGACAAGAAGGCCTCCGTGTGCTTTGATATCACCGCCTCTGAGGAGGAGGAGGAGGAGGAGGGTAGAACCCTTCATGTTTGGGACTCCATGAACCAACCTAACTTGTTCAGGATGGTGAGTGGTTTCCCGACCGGGACCTGCGCCAGTTTCCAAACCTAATCTTGAAGCGAAGCAGTCTTAGATTCAACGTGTTGAGGTTTTGATCGTCACCTTTAGAGATGGGCACGAATTTTAAAAAATGGCATGTCGTTTGGAGGGTCCGTTTGGGTTCGTTTCCGTTTTTCCTGAATTTTTTGCAAAAAAATTGTTTTTGTTTTTGTTTCGTTACCATTTCGTTACCATTAATTTCAATTTTTTGTGATTTTTTTTTTTAGGATTTTAAGCAATTCACTCATATTGCAGTAATGGAAACGAAATGCACGACAAAATTTCCGGTGTTTCTGTTCGTTTTGTTTCATTTTAGGGACAAGATTCGTTTGTCGTTTTGTTACGTAACGAAATGAAATGAAAAAACGGAAATGAAAAATTGTTCGTTTCATGCCCATCTCTAGTCACCTTTACATTACAAAGACATGGAAACTTTTCAAACCACAGTGCTTTCAACAAATATTCCTTTCAACCTTTTATCCTCTACAGGCAAGGGGTTTCATGTTTGTTTGTTTATTTATTTGTTTGTTTTATTTACAGGCTCCCTTTCCCTCAATAAGGGAGACCCAAGGCGGCTCATAATATTAAAAGGAATACAATTGAAAATATAATAAGATAAACATTAAAAACAAATTATACGCAAATGGAAATACCATGGAATCACTGTGTGTGTATGCTGTGTTGTTACAGTCATGACTGACTCTCTGTGACCCCATGTCCATGGAGTTTTCTTGGCAGGAATACTGGAGTGACTCGTCAGCTGCCTAGATGCCCTAAGCGCATCTGATCTCCCCTGATTTCGGAAGCTAAGCTGGTTAGTACTTGGATGGGAGACCACTAGGGAATACCTGGTGCTGTGGGCACCTGGAGTAGGAACTGGCAAGCCACTCCAGTATTCCTGCCAAGAAAACTACATGGACATGGGGTCACCAAGAGTCGGTCACTACTGTAACGACAGAACACGCACACATGGAATCATTACAAGCAAGTAAATGTTAAAAAATATCTTAACTCTAAGAAGGCCTTCAGGGATTCAATCATGATTGTTAAAAAGCCTGCCTGAAAAGCAAGCTCTTCACACCTAAGAAATGATTTAAACATTGGAATTTTAAACCTAACCCACGATTCCCAGCTTTGCTAGACCTCACCCCCAGGTTCCCCCGGTCTGCACTTCCAAATTTCAACCAGTTCACACACCCTACGCCTCCTCTTCTTCTGCTAATTCCCATCCACCTGTCATCAATGCTTTTCAGGGATTGTTCTGCCAGGCTATCCTGTCCCGGACTAATCCTGCTCCTGAGCGGCCGCTGTGGCACCTCTCCATTTGCGGAGCTGTTCCCACCAAACCTGGTGTCCCCCAGTTGTTTGGGATCCCTGACTGCCAGTAGGCCTAGCCAGCATAGCTGATGCCCAGAACAATGGGAGTTTTAGTCCAAGAAAGGCGCCTGAGGGGGGATGTGATTGAGAGGTACAAAATAATGCAGGGCATGAGTCAAGTGGATAGAGGGACGCTCTTCTCCCTCTCACAAAATACCAGAAACTAGGGGACATCCACTCAAACTGAGGGCTGGGAGAGTGAAAAACAGACAAAAGAAAATATTTGTTTACACAGTGCGTTGTTAGTCTCTGGAACTCCCTGCCACAGGAGGTGGTGATGGCATCTGGCCTGGACGCCTTCAAAAGGGGATTGGACAGATCCCTGGAGGAGAAGTCCATCACAAGTTACAAACCATGATGAAGAGGTGTAATCTCCAAGCTTAAAACCAGGATACTTCAAGGACCAGATGCAGGGGAGTGGTATCAGGATACAGATATCTAGTCTTGTGCACTCCCAGACGCATCTGGTGGGGCCACTGTGAGATACAGGAAGCTGGACTAGACAGGCCTTTGGCCTGATCCAGCATGGCTCTTCTTATGTTCTTAACATCGATTAACCAATGCATTCCCCATCAGCGTGTAGTCCATGATCCGAGCACCTTTTCTGCGCTCCCCTGCTGTTGGTGTGGCTTCCTACGTGCTTTTTATGTCTCACCAGAACAGAGTCTGTTCTCTTCTTGTGCCTTAGAAAGTGACTGCCTCTGGGACACTAAGAGATACTCAGGATCCTGAGCACATACCTTGGGCACCGACCCAGTGCTCTGGCTGGGTCACCGTCGCTCGCCTGGTGAAAGGTGAGATAGAGTGGTTCACATGCCATGCT
Source organism: Phrynocephalus versicolor (assembly GCA_023846285.1). Lineage (NCBI taxonomy): Eukaryota > Metazoa > Chordata > Lepidosauria > Squamata > Agamidae > Phrynocephalus > Phrynocephalus versicolor. Next base: position 1,152,158 of record JAHTLZ010000127.1, on the reverse strand, counting down.
ATGTGTGAAAGAGGATGAGAGAGATTCCGGACTTAAACTAGAAGCACTGGGAAGTTCTTCGTCCTCAGCATTCAACATTTTCTGCTAGAAGCACAGTCTGCATGGTGGGACATTTTAAAATGATGCCTTTCCACCTAATGAATTCATTTCTTGTCGCTAGAATATAATCCCATGCATGTAATGCATGCAGGTGGGGGTATGACTTATTTTGCCGCCATCCTATATTTTTATGGTATTTTATTGTTCCTGCTCATAATTTCTTCGAACTGTTGCCTGTGGCAGAAGATACAGAACAATTAAAACTCAGACCACACATCTTCTGAATAGTTTTTTATCCCAGAGCTATAATTACACTTAATAATGAACTTAAGGACCAGCAGCAGTGAGCACTTGGACAGTATTACCCAGCCTGTTGTGTAGATGCTTGTGTTTTTAGGGGGATGGGGGAGTGTTCAGGGATTTTTAAGGTTTGTGTTGAGGGGATTTTTTTAATGTGTGTGAGAGTGTTCAATGATTTTTTGGTGTGTGAGTTGAATCGGGTCTCTGGGTGTCTGAATTTTGTTGTATGGGCATACTGTGTATATACACACAATGACAATAAATTGTTTATTATTATTATTATTATTATTATTATTATTATTATTATTATTATT